>PVIW01000273.1:267474-621076 GCA_004026585.1 Noctilio leporinus | reverse complement strand
CCGGTCGGTCGGGAACGCCTCACCTACTGTCCTGCTGGCCTCCTCTGCCTCTGGGCTCCGCTCCCCTGTGTCCAGATGCTGTCCGTTCCAATCCCTAGGGTCCTGAAGACGTCTCACGCTCCTTATCCTGTCCTCTAGCTGCTTTGGTACTCGAGAACACCATCAGCACTGCTCTCTACTCTGTCGCCATCTTCCCTCTATAAAATATATTCTCATATCTATTTCGTCACTTGGGTTTAAGCAGCAAAATCCAATAACTATTTATGGACTACATTAAACAAACACAAGATGGCATGAGCTCATAGCAGAAACATGGGTGGGAGGTCAGGAGACAGAGTCTTATCCTGGTGCTTTTTCTAAATACAGAAGTGGACTTTGGTAAGTGGTGTAGCTTTTCTCAGTTACTTCATCTATAAACTGAAGGAAAAGAATATCTTTCCTGCGAAGAAACAAGGGACGGGAAGGGAGGAGACATTTACTGGGGGCCTGTTACATGCCAGACTCTGGCTTAGGTGCAGGAGTCTCATAAAAGCTTTGCCGTAGTTTCCTAGCTTTATAGACTAGGAAACTGAGACCAAGTGAAATGACTGAGTCATTCAGCTAAGTAACTGGCAAAGCGAAAACACGCATTCAGGGAGCCTGACTGCAGAGCAGCTTGGGTCCAGCCACCGGACATGCGGTGAGAGCGCTGAGCGGCACCAGGATGGTTGCCAAAGAGACAGGGGTGACCCGAACAGAAAGCAAAGTGTGCCTGAGAGGATGAAAACACATAAACGAAGAGTCGCACCAGAGGATCCCTTCCACCCCGCCCCGCTGCTTTTAACGAGGCCGTGAAAAATAAACTACGCAAAAGTCAAAAAGTCTATTTTAAGTGTCTGTCTACTGCTTCAGCACTGGCACTAGGAAATACACTCTAAACAAAGAACTCTTGTTCCCAGTCTGCAAGAAGATTGCATTCTTACCTAGAAAGTTCATGCATGCAGAACAATATATTTCATTCAACTACGAGGTAAAGTTAATATTGCTCATTGTGCTTTTGAGACCACTTGACAGTTACAGCATTTAAACCCAATGCCTCGGCGACATGATGAACGAACGCCATGTTCCCAGGCCCCCGTGGCTACAACTTTGTAAATGTTACATCAGCTAATCACAATTGATAAATAATCTGCAGGGTTCAGTAGGATTATAACAGGAAATATTCTCCTATCCATATACTGGCCATCTTCTGGCGTTGACTACATATACCTCTGCAACGAAAGGTAATTTTTGATTAGATAATATTTTAAAAGTTGAATAATAGTTCTCACTTGAAACAGTAATAATAACTTTACTTCATAACCACTTCCTCCTCCTCATGTACCCAAGGAATTTTGTGCACTATAGATAAAATCAAAAGATCAAAATATGTGAACTTCAAGAGAAAGTTAAGCTGAAAATCATAGACTCATTAACTAACTGGTAATTATAAACTAAGTAAGTTGTGGCAGAACATTTTATATTATTGTTCCTTTAGTATCTCTCCCTCTTGTACAACTATGGGTCTTTTACAAGCAGAATTTTCTTTAATTTCTTACTTAATTATTGAAATAGTGTTTAAAGTAGGTTCATGTAACCCATGGGTTTACATTCAGCGATTCATTGTTATTATGTATTCACTGTAACAAAAGTAAGATGCAGTTTGAGGAAGCTTCTCCTTATGTCATATTAGGAAGGACTGAATATTTTATTTTTCTGTACAAAATAATAGCTATTTATTTAGCTACTTAATATGATTATTTCTTTGTTCAAATAGTATTTGGAGGAGAAACCCTCAAAAAACACAAAGGTGGAAACATACATGCCACCACTTTAAAAAAGATGCTTCAAACATATAAAACTCTCTCTGCTGAACAGACATAATTTCTATTACTAGCACAGTAAACTCATATTTAATTATTTACAATTCTTCAGTTAATCCTATATTCTCTCTAGAAGTGCCTTGAAATCTCTTCAAATTTCAATGAACCCTTAAATTAAGAAGAGTTTACTATGAGATCCATACCCTCACATTTTGGTGATTATTCAGAAAAGTTCATTGTTTATGGAAGGGATCACAAAAGAACAGGGCTGGGACTTTCAGTGACCAAGTTAGGAAATGTCACAGGATAGAGGATGTGACGGGCCCAATCCTCTCCGTCTTTCCGGGTGGAGTGTCTGCACGTAGGCTCAAGCGTTAGGTGCCATCCTTCCTCCCCTTCGTCCATTTTGCTATAAGTTTTTTAGGGATGAGAAGTACCAGTGGAGTAAAAAGTCCAGGAGCCTGATTTCATCCATTGTGAGTCATGGAGTTCACCCCTCAGTGATGTGAGGACATCAAAGTGATGACAGGGGGGCTACAGATGGTCCAGAGTCAGGCCCATGCTGACACGCGCACCGTGCGCTGCAAATGCCAGAACTTGTCCTAAGCTGCTCTATCTACGAGTGTCTAAACTGAAAGAACTCTGCTATCCAAGTGCCCACTCGGGGCCCCAGCGCCGTCACTTGGGGTTTCTTAAGACTGAGCATGATGCTGAGAGGGATTGTGACCTTTTCCTCACCACAAATGCCTGGCCGAAGTCTACAAAGGGTCAGAGGGAACCTGGAAGCAGATGAAGTCTCAAGACCAGGGCCGCTCACCAGGAAATAGTCGCCAACTTCCTGTCCACCTCCACCAGCAAAGAAGTGTCAAAAAGCACGAATTCATGGCCGCAGTGGGCATCAAAGGGAACCTTAGTAATGCTTAGCACAGGTAATCTCCACAGAAGATGAGATGCTCACACAAAGTGGACTGGGCTGTTGCAATGTGTATTATAAACAGCAGCTAAGAGTTACGGAGCCCTTCTCATAATGTAAGTGTTGTGTTCCACGTATATCATTTCATCCTCAACACGAGCCTATGAAGTAGGTACTTAACTATCTCCATCCTACAGATGAGGAAAACTAGGCTTCAGGCCATTAAGGGACGTACCCAAGATCACATAGCTGGCGAGATCCAGCAACCCTGCTTTCAACTAGTGCTGTCTAATACGCTAACCACTGGCCACGTGTGACCGCTTACATTTCAATTAAAATTAAGTGAAGTTACCATTCAGCTTCTCAGTTGCACTGGCCACATTTCAAGTGTTCACGTAGCTAGTGACCACTTCATAAGACAGTGCCAATTCCAGAGGATTTCTGTCACTGCAGGGAGTTCTATTTGGCAGTGCTATTTAACCACTGCACGGGTCTCAGAAAGGTGAAAAATAAACTAGTTTAAACACACACACACACACACACACATACCCCTCACTATCTCACCAGTGAGAGGTGCATCATCTCCATCATTTGATCCATGGGACCAGGGAGAGAAGTGTTGTGGAGGGACTGGGAGTGATGGAAAAATCTGACAAAGCGCTGAAGAGAATTCTGTGTGGATAACTCAAGAGATCTGTGAGATCAGGCCTCCTCCTTGCACGCACATGGTAAAGGAGGGGCCCCCTGAAGAAGAAAGGGATGGACATCTCTGTTATCAATATAAATGTGCTCCGGGAAGACTGGCACCCCATCAGATACTCAAGCAACACGGACATAGCGTATTTGACAAGCCGAGCTCAAGAGAAGTCAGTGCTTCCCATTCGGAACGGTTCCAGAACTTCTCTTAGAACAATGTTAGTGATGAAAAGTCATAGGCATGACCTGGAATTTTTAAAGAAAATAGTTTTTCCTCATCATGGAAAAAAATATAACATTTCAAGCAAACTTCTGCTATTTTCCATTTAACATGACGGGACTCCTCAAACTTCATATAGCAATTTGGTTGAAGCAATCAAACCTCTGACAACAAT
This sequence comes from Noctilio leporinus, assembly GCA_004026585.1. Taxonomy (NCBI): domain Eukaryota; kingdom Metazoa; phylum Chordata; class Mammalia; order Chiroptera; family Noctilionidae; genus Noctilio; species Noctilio leporinus. Next base: position 617,231 of record PVIW01000273.1, on the reverse strand, counting down.
ATTATGTCTGTGACTGCCTCATGCTCTTAGCACGGGCCAGACGAACAACCCTTAGACCTAATGAAATCACATTTTCTGCTGACCTCGATGTCCCACAGAAATCTGAAATGCAACACTTGGTATTTTTTCTTTTTTTGGTAATAGTCTCCATTCATTACTACTTTGTTTTCCAGCAGTACACTTCACTGGTTCATTCAGAAGTCCCTTACTGGGCCTCAACTTGAGCATGGAATTTCTCATGGAATTGTTGACAAGAATGGGAGACAGAGACAAGTAACTGCTTCTGGAAGACCGGTAACTGCCATCAGGGTGGTTCAGACAGAAGGTTACAGATTCTGAGAACAGGAAGGTCACCGCTGGTGGGGATGTGTGATGAAACTGAGGAATGTCTATTGGTAGAGGTGGCTTTTGAGAAGATGATCTTCAAGAATGGCTAGGATTTCAACAGGCTAGCCAGAAGGTAGGGGCCATTTCAAAGACTGAAAATACACGAGCCCTGGAAGTGACTCACTGACCATGTGAAGAAAATGAAGGCCAGACAAGAATCTTCCCTGAGGACATGCCGCTAGTTAGCAGCAATAAAAACCTGATGGGGGAGCTCTGAAACCCAAGGAAGCCCATCCAGCACCTTCTGTCTGTAGGGGCCCGTTCCTTCTACTTGTATTATGAGACAGAGATTCAACTGCTGGGCAATCTATTAAGAGGCCATCAAGATGACCCTCCCACGCCTCAACTCCTTTTTACCCAACCCCTCTCAGATCTCTAAGACCTTATCACTCATCCAACCACCTCCCTCCCGTCTGGATCCCACAGTCCTGTGTCCATCCTCTCCATCCTTCTCCTTTATTGGGCTCTCTGGAATGCCCAGTCTGTCTTCACCTTCTCTGAATGGTTCCTTCACCTTCCTTCTCTAGTTGAAAACTTATTCTTCCTAAGGACAGACACAAAGTTTGCTTTTTTCTCCATAAACCACACACTTTAGAAACTGCTTGGTGTCCTCCTAGCTTCTCCTGCTACTTTCAAAGCTTGTATTTGCCTTTCTATCTTTTAAAATAGAGTTCATTGGAAGCCCATCTCCTCAGGCTATAATTCACTTCCACCTCCTTATAAATCATCTCTCAACCTCCTGATCATGCCCCCACTGACTGAGGATTTTTCATGTCCTCACTACCCTCCCCTCCCAGATAATCATCCACATGCAAACTGTTTTCATTGTGTTTCCCCCTCTCCCTTCTTCCAGCTTGCCTGGGAAATCTCCAAAATGGATTAAACTCAACTCTAGCTATATTCTAGTAACTGAAGTTTGATTTTAAAAAACCCCACAAATATTTAATACCCTTAACTAGTTCCACAATAAACTTATGACACATCCCCAGGACATCTGCTTTCCAATTCCCATAGACAACTACTTCATTCTTTCCCCTCTCTCCTCACACAGCCAGGTCTCACCTTAACCCTTGACTTTATCTTGTTTTCCTCCTGAGAAATTAGAAGCAATTTAAATGAAGTTCCATTATCCTTCTATAGGTCTACTTCTTTGGGTACCTATTCTTCCTACCTTCTTTCCTAAGATAGGTGGGCCATTCCTTCTCAAAATGTCCACCTGCTCCCTTGGGGTTGCCTGACCCACATCCTCTCCCTACAGCTTTGCCCTATCACCTGCATCATCTGTTTCTCCCACTCTTCTTAATTGGTCTCATCTGATCTAGTTGATCTTATCTTAAATATCACCCAACATACACTCTAGTTTTCACCCCATTTCCTTCCTTCTCTTTAGAGCAAAACAACTCAAAAGAGTGACTGTTCCTCCTGCCCCTGCTTTTCTTACCTCAAAGTCTCATCTAGACCACACCAGGGTTCTCACTCCTCCATTTTTTTGTCAAGTTCACTAATAACCTGACGTTGTCAAATCCAATGGACACACCCCTACCTTCATCCTTTAGTGACATTTACCATTATTGACCACCTTCTACTTCCTAAATAGTTTCCTTTCTTGGCTTTAGCGTCACCCACTTGCCTCGTGTTCCTCTTACCTCAGACCTTTCTGTTTTTTCACTCATAAGCCACTCCTTTCCACCCAATCTCTAAAACTTTGGAGCAGTCTGGGATTATCTCCTTTTTCTCTGCCTGCTTGATGTATTTCCCAGTGACCTCACCTGACTCTGGTTCCAGTCACTTCCAGGAGAGTATAGATCCCTGACTTAACCTCATAGTCTTTAAAGAAACAAGTAAGGATGCTTCCAGGCAGAAAAATTTGGTTGCACTTAAGCAATCATACTCCCTATCCAAACCAGATAGGGTCTCAAGGTCACATCTGGGGTTCATTTGCTTAGCCACTTCTTCCCAAATGGTGGCCTTCCCCCAGGATAAATAAGGCAAAACACAGACTTAGCCAGAGAAATCCTCTTGTTTCATTTTCATGATCCCACATTGAGGATCCTGAAGTTCCTCTTTCTTCCTCTCCCAAATTCAGTTCCCATCACAGAATATTTCAGAATGAGACCCCATCCAATCACCTCCCACCCAGGTACCCTGAATTCACATTCAGGAGTTTTCCCCACTGGGTCAGGTTGCTCTTTAGACCCTTGCTTTCAGATAAGTTTCATTTTGTGACCCTGTATATGTCTTTTGTATGAGATTTTTATCCTCCACTCACCCCTCAGAAAACAAAAACAACTGACCAGTGACCACCATCTTCCACAAAGAAAAATAATTGATCACACATATGTTGTTCCATAAAATACTAGCAGGCAATGCATTGTGGTACAGAGAAGTTTATCTTTTCCAAACAAGTAAAACAAAAACCTTGGCTTGAAAATAATAAAGTCATGCAAAGAAACAATAACTCCACAAATTCTTGTCTCTTTTTTTTTTTCCTTTGCAATAATCTATTACTATGTCAGATTGCAAAACAAAGGCTAATTTCCATAGGAAGGGAAAACAGGTAAGTCAAACAATGAAGAAAGAAGTAATGTTTGCAAGGCTTACATTTGAAATCTTATGTAGCTTTTTCAAAGGCACTGATGTTTGCTGGTACTTTACTATTTTAATCCCAAGCACAAAATTCAAACCTCTGTTTGATGATGGAACTCTATACCTATAAACAAAACAAACATCCCAAAGGTCTTTTCCTGGTGCAAGCTTTGGATAATTTTCCTTTGCAGCTCTTTCCAATTGTGAGTATTGTGTCTCTTTCTCTAGCTAGTTTTTTTTTTTTTTTTTTTGGTAGTTCCTTCATTTTTATTTACATTATATAGATGTACATAAAAATATATAGCTGTTGTATATAAACTTCAAATCCTACCTTTCCCAGTAAGGCTGAATCATTTCTATATATCATTTAAAACACCATATATATTATATTAAAGGCTGAGTAGCATTAAGTTGTGGATATATCATATTTACTCAACTGTCCCCAATTCACAGACATTGCAAATAGTAGGTATTTTTCAAGTGGTTGGTATGAATAAGTAATTAAGCTTCTAGCTAGTTTTAACAAGGCTGGATGTTAAACTGTCAGGGAGGATTCAAGTGAAAACTAAATTAAAATAAGGTATGTCATGTTTCTGAAAGCATGTTCCACTGACAATGCACTGGGTAGCAATGATGTTTATGACAAAGTCTATATATTGTTTGGGTTATGAACCATTTATTTATGACTTTTAATAAAAACCAGACATTGCCTCATTACTGTTTCATCCAAGAAGTATGTCTTGCAATGAATTCTGGTGAGGCCTATCTTTCTCCCCTTTGGGTAATATATGTGTTAAAAATGAAAAGTGAGAATATTAGACAATTTGTTCAGGTCAGTGGTTCTAGGACTATAAATCTGTGGCTAGTAAGTATTAAATCATTTTTACCAGAAATGAATTAAACTGAAACTACATAAAAAAAGAAGTAACGGAACAGTCAGATTCCTGAGTCTTAACTGACCATCATTAAACTAGGTACATAGGAAGGGACCACAAAACAACTATGCTCAAACTTTGGGTACCCTAGTAGTTCCAGGACGTAGATGTCGATTACACAATACCACATCCATTTGCTACTTGATCTTGGCACATGGGATCTTGATCTTGGTATTCACGGGAGTATTAGCTTATATGTTATATTGCCATTTTAGAGAAGAAGGGATTTTTAGGGCCTCAGAGCTCAATGATAAAGCTACCTCCATCTGATAACCCATTTCATGGTTAGGACTCATAGTTTACAAATACTGTTGAGCTAAAGTAATAAAAATGTAAAGTATTTTTTAAAAAAGATAATGCCTTAAGAACAGGCATGTAGATCAATGGAGGAGAGAGCCCAGAAATAAACCCATGCATTTGAGGTTAGTTAATATTTGACAAAGCAGGCAAGAACATACAATGGAGTTAAGACAGTCTCCTCAATAAATGGTGTTGGAAAAGTTGGACAGGTACATGCAAATAAATAAATAAAACGAGATCACCAACTTACACCATATGCAAGAATAAACTCAAAGTGGACAAAAGAGTTAAATGTAAGGTGCAAAACCATAAAAATCCTAGAGGAAACATAGGCAATAAAATTTGAGACATCTTGCAAAACAATATTTTTGCTGATGTAGCTCCTAGAGCACTGGAAACAAAGGACAAAATTAACAAATGAGACTACATCAAAGCTGCATGGCAAAAGAAACCATCAACAAAGTGAAAATGGAACCCACTAAATGGGAGAACATATTTGTGAATGAAACATCTGATAAGGGGTTAATTTAGAAAATATATAAAGAACTTATACAACTCAACACCCCCCTCCAAAAAAAATCAAACAATCCAATTTAAAAAATGGGCAAAGCACCTGACCATACATGTCTCCAAAGAGGACATGTAAGTGGCCAATAGACATATGAAAAAAATGCTCAACATCACTAATCATCAGAAAGATGCAAAATTAAAACCACAATGAGATACCATCTCATACCTGTCAGAATGGCTATTATCAATTAATCCAAAAACAACAAGTACTAGAAAGGATGTGGAGAAAAGGGAATCCTTGTGCTCTGTTGGTGGGAATGCAGACTGATGCAGCCACTATGGAAAACAGTAGGCAGTTTCCTCAAAAAATTAAGTATGAAACTGCCTTTTGACCCAATGACTCCAATTCTGGGACTACATCCTAAGACTTCTAAAACATCAATTCTAAAGAACATATGCATTCTTGTGTTCACAGCAGTGCTAGTTACAATAGCCAAGATCTGGAAACAGCCCAAGGGCCTAATGGTTGATAAATGGATTAAAAACAAACAAAAAAATCTGTGGTACATTAACCCAATGGAATATTACGTGGCCATATAAAAGGCGGCATTCTTACCCCTTGTGACAGCATGGGTGAAACTGGAAACTATCATGCAATGTGAAATAAGCCACTCACAAAAAGACAAATACCATATGATCTCATCATACATGGAATCTAATGAACAAAATAAACTGACACACAAAACGGGAACAGAGGCATGAATACGCGGAACAGACTGACAGCTGTCGGAGGGCAGGATGGGGTGGGAAGCTGGAGGAAAGAAGGCGAGCAGACACGCATCAGCCCTGTGCACAGACAACGGTGTGGCGATGGCTAGCAGGACAGGGAAGAAGCTGGGTGCAGGAGCTGAGTAGAGGTGGGCAAAGGAGGGTGGGGAATGGGGACGTCTGTCCTAGTGTCCACAGTGAAAATAAAGTTCAAACAGTCGTGTCAGTGGGCTGGGTTAAATTTTCTTAAACTAAATTTAGTCTGCAACACCCGCTGAGCTCACTGAGGTGGTTATTCCAGAACCAAGGGAAGGGAGCAGTTATCTCATTGCAAAACAACAGCAAACACGACTATGAGATGGGTGAAGAAAAGACAGTGAGGGAAGAGCAAACACAAATTCTATCGATGTGCTTCGCTGATAAGCACGTGGGAGATGCTACCTTAGTCAAAACAATGCTATTTCCAGCGTGGGCTCCCACCCTGCTCATGACCACTGTCACTGGCATGAATGTAAAAAGAGGGGGATAGAAACCAGTCGAGGGATATCCTGGCTTGAGCAACGCACAAAACTCAACTGTAGCAGGTTTCAGTGTTTAATTATACACAATTACTAGAAGTTTCTTTTTGTCAGTCATAGCTAGAGTTGGATATGCAACATTTCAAACTGTATGTGTATCCATAAAATCAAAATTAAAGACAATTGGCAAATAAAAACATTTTCATATTCTTTATCACAATTGTGTTAATCTGATTAACGCAATAATTTTAAAGCTATTTTTAATGGAAAAATATATTGTCAAAAAATTGCGATCAGTTGAAAAAAATCATGGAGCAAAAGGATAACTAGAGGGAAAATGTAAAAGCCTATAAAAAATATGGATCGCTCCCTGGCAAACATCTAGAGAAAAAGCTTAAACGTGTTTTATGAAAAAAATTGGACTGTAATAGAATAATAATTAATTGCAAATATTTCACTACGATTACAAACTAACTTCACTCTATTTATTGATAGAACTAAGTTAGTGGTCTAAAAACTGCTGTAGATCCGGTGTGAACAGATTTCTTCAAAGCATTTGGAGTTGCTCATAATCTCCTTGTAGATAAGAAGGTGGAAGTAAGTCTGAGTGGATTCTAAATGTGCTGAACATTCCAGATACTCTACACTCTTCAGACACAGTTATGCCAACAGGACAGGAGGTCCCTCATAGAGTGCAACAGGGTGGCTAGCGGTCAGTCTTTTAATATTTGTACTTAAACATGGGGCGATAACACAACTTTCAAGTTATGACAGAATTTAGCTGGGAGGTAATAGGAAAAAAGAAAAAGAATCAAGGCTCAAAAGTACCTTGGCAGGGTCAGAACCAACCCAGGAGACGAGGTGGGAAAAACAGTTTGTTTCTTGAGCGGGTGCCCCTTTGGAGAATTTGCAACAACTGCTGGAATAGGCACTGAGGGGGATCCTAAAGGCATTCAGGGCTCCGGCAGGAGAGTACGGAAACCCATCACCACTATTTGCTGGTTACATCCATGTAACAGTGTATTGCTGTGGTATCTTCCAGTGAGGGATTCAATCATTCAGTGTTCATGCACGTTTCCTCCATGCTCAGGGAGCACCAACATCACTCAATGCCTGGAGCTGTGGAACTGCGATCACAACTGAGATATCCTGAGGGAAAAGAAGGTATGGATTCCCTCTTTTTATTTTTTAACACCTGTTAATAAAGTTTCCTATGGGCCAGGCACTGTTCCAAGGGCTTCAAAATATTAAATTATTTGATTCTTTTAACAACCATATGATATGAGATACTACTATTACTCGCTTTACAAAGGACAGGTTAGGTACCTTGTCCCAGGTCAGAGAGCCCCTGAGTGGCACAGCTGGGGCTCATGCCTGGGTGGCCTGGTTCCAGAGTGGCACCGTAGCTGCCACTCCATGATGCACAACATCTTATGACATATGGACCACGACTATAGTACATACAATAAGTTTTAATTTATTTAAGAATAAATTTTAAATCCCAAATTTAGGACCAGGAAGTATAACACATTACATAAATACAGAACAGAAGGGACAGATTCATCCAAAACAGATATTGGTTTGGGATTTATTTCAAGTCCAAACCAATGCTGCAGCTAAGAAAAGTAGTAAGCTTCCAGACAGACTGAATTAACGGAAAAGGAAGGGGGAAGAATGGAAGCCAAAAGAATTCTAATTTGTTGATTCTACTAGGCGCGAGGCATTTTACGTACAATGTTGTGTTTACCCTTGATTAAATCTCTTAGAGGCAGTTATTTGTGGTAGATGGGTGGCATTTTTCAGATCTTATAAGAGGAGAAAGGAGGAAATCTAAAGTCAAATAAATGTCAACAGGATCCTTGAAGCTTTACCTACTTTACTCATCAACTCTTAAACCAGCCTAGTGGGAGCTAAGCCTTATCTTACCATTTAGACCTGAGCAATCTAAGGCCAAGAATGTATAAAACATTGTTAGAGCCAGGATTCATATTCAGAGGCATCATACTCTGTGGTAGGCTGAACAATGACCCCCCCCCCACACACCAAGATGTCCATGTTCAATTCCCCTAGAACCTATGAATATTATTACTTTGTATGGCAGAAATAATTTTGCAGATGTGATTATGGATCTTGAGGTGGAAGGTTATCCTGGGCTATCCCTGTGGGTCCTCAGTGTAACTGTGGAGTCCTCGTAGAAGGAAAGAAGAGGGAATCTGACTGCAGTAGAGGAGAAGGAAGCATGATCACGAGTGTCTTCCGGAAGTGGAAGAGGTACAGAACAGATTCTGCCCAGTAGCCTCCACAAAGAACCAGTTCTGCCAATACCACATTTTAATTTCTTAAGACATCTTTTGAACTTCTGGCCATCAGAATGGCAGAAAATAAAGTCGTGTTGTTTTATGGGTGTGAAATGTGTCGCAGCAGCAACAGGAAATTAATACAGGCTCCCAACTTAGAGAACACAAAAATGAACCAATTCAGTAGCAACAAGCACTCAGTGCTGCTGAAGATGGAGTCCTTAAACACATCCCCATCAGGAAAAGCCTGGAGCCCTGTCAGACCAGATAAGGAAGTTCCAAACATGAACTCCCTCCAAGAACACTTGAGCCATCATCACGACTGTTCCAAAGCAAAATCTGGAAATTGCAAGCCAGCTGGGAGAGAGGAATAAAGCAAGGGCCAGTCCTCAGGTAGCCAAGCCATAAAACCTTGCAGAACTAAATCAAAACTTCAGACTGAAACCCACAAGACTGGGGTGGCCAACACAAACCTCAGCAGAACTAGTTGTACTTCCAGTAGCAAAACACTTTTAAACAAGGGCCACGTTACATGTCTAACTCTTGGGCAGAGCCTGGCTTATGTCCGACAGTAGCCTGGGACTAGAGTTTACCGGAGAATGAGTAACTCAGAATAAAAATACTTGCAAAACAAACTCCAGGCCCAGCCCAGATGGAAAAACAAGCTTCCAGCTCGGGTGCAGTGCAAACTCCAGACCTCATGCCCACCACAGCCTCCTCCAGAAGTACATGTGGCCTAAGACGGGAATTATAGTTGTATGAACTACACATACTTTCCAGCGCAGAGTAAGTCCCACCATGAACCGAGAGAAAGCTTGTTCACATCTTCAGCTGTTCATCCGAACAATACTCGCTGGCTCTCGAAGACAGTGTTCTGCTTCGACAACACTGAGGTGGCTGCTGTCCAGTGTGGTCCTCTCAGGGGTAGTAGTGACTCAAGCAGGAAACAACTGCCCAAAGCAGGGGGGAAAAATAGAATCTTCCGAACGAAATTAGCTTTTGTTTTCCTGCCCCCTTTTGATCTGGATGGATATTTCCTTATGAAAAATTGTTCGGTGCTAGTCTTCTGAAGTATTCAGAAAGGTGAGGCTACAGGTATAAACAATGAGGTTGTCTGCACTGTGGGAACAAAACGCAAACCTTGTGGCAATGTTGATGGGAATCTAAAGGGATTTTAACAGTAAAGACTTGAAGTAGTGAAAATGTTTTATAGAAACCCTTAATGAAAAAGCTGTTCTCAAACTTTGAAATGTCATTCATTTCCTCATCAATCTCTCTGAACCTCTGACATTGCAAGGGTCAGACCTGTTGAAAGTCCCGTGAGCCATACTTATTGCCTCAAAATGATCTTGACTCTGCCTTTCTTTTCACAGGGGGCTCCCTGCCACTCCCCGCTGTGAGCCCAGCCTGAGGCTCTCCCAGGCTGAGCAGGGAGGAAAAGCACCTGCGGACCAATGCTGTTCCACCTTCTCCTTCATGGCCCTTTCCTAGAATCGTCCATAATCCGTATCCCACATCCAGTTTGTCAACAGCATCTCAACTTATCAGGAGTTTGAGAACCTGAAAAAAGGCATTTATGCTGCAAAGCACCAGCTCTGTGTAAGACCGGCCGGCACAGAGGTCAGTTTTCTCTCAGGGAAGAGAAGCGATTACCTTCGGAACAGGCCTTGTCTGAATGCAATCACAGCAAAAAACTCTCCTTGGGTACGAGCAGCGCCTTTCATATTCGCAAATCTCTTGATGCTCAATTTCATTAGCTATTTTAAGAATAAGATCCTGGAATTTCAGCAGGAATACCTCACTTGATGGGTGAACAACGAAAATCCTAAGGCGTTGAGAGCTTATATATTTAATTCTGAAGACTCTAAGGTAAATCCATAAGTGTATTACCAAATCCTCACAGCCATCCTGTGAGGTACTTCTGCCACGTTCTGTTGGTCAAAGCAAGTCACCAAGTCAGCCCAGATTCAAGGCAGTGGGGAAGTAGCTTCTATCTTTTTTTTTTTATTTTTTTTATTTTATCGTTGCTGTAGCTGCTGCCTTTTGATGGGAGTTGTAACAAAGCTGTGGCCATATCTAATTTTTGTAGGGCATTTCAGGTGGTGAGAATGGCTGACTTGGTGACTTGCTTTGGCCAAGAGAATGGACATCCAGTGACTTCCGAGCCTTGGCTCCCAGAAGCCCTGAAGCTTGGGCCTTCAGCCTCTTTGAACCCTGCTGCCCTACGAAGAGCCATCTGCGTGGACGGGGGCGGCCCGGCAGAGGAAGAGGCCCAGCAGGCCAGCCTTGCCCACCCGAGCCCCCCCTCCCCCCTCCGGCCCCAGCGGACCAGGAGCAAGGCTGGCCACGGCCAGCTGACCCACTAACCGCTGCAAACAGGTGCAAACTTGAGATGAGCCGTCTGCCCAGGTTCCCAAGCCAAAGAATAGTGACAAATAAATGGTGCGGTTTTATGCCCTTCAGCTAGGGGACACTTTGTAACACATACCCTTTTATGCTTCTCTTCCCCGTAAGTCCAGTGCCTCCTCATTAACTGAGCTCCGATGTCACTCTTCCAAGTCTTCCCTGATGACAACTCCCTGCAAAGCCAGTCTCAGGTTCACGTGGATACTCTGCTGTGGTTCTGAGCGCCCAGAGACCCGCTGCTGCCCTCTGTACCTTCCCCACCCACCACCTGGTGCCTGGGTTTCACCACAGAGGTGTCGTTATTTACAGAAAAGCATCAATGCCCAGTTTTAAAAGTCCCTGGAAAGGATAACAAGTTTGTGCTTCTGATTTTGCTCTAATTAGAAAACAGTCACAGCCCCTAACATAAAGTCACTTTCTGAAAGAGAGAAAAATTGCAAGGGTTTTGACTGACCTGAATATAAGCCTTTAGGAATATAAGTGACGTAGTTACGTTATCTAATTTCAATGTTTAAAGTATTAATTTAATTAGGCATACTATATACTTAAAAAATCACATTATATAAAACATTCAATTTGGAAATGGTTTTTCCTTCTGTTCTTCCATCCATGAAGGTATTTCACTCAAAGATGCCCTTCGTGTCTTTAGTGGCAAAGGACCCCTGTAACACAGAGACAGTTTTCAGTCATCTGAGTTTTCTAGACACATCTTCTCTTTCGTCTCATGTGTTGTTGGTGGTGGTGCTTTATCCATGATGCTGCTGCTGGAATGGAATGGGAAGCTACAGTTCCCATTCACAAAACACAAAGACAACTATTGGTTCCCTCATTCTACAGGTGTAAATTTATGATCTTCACAGTGTAGCTACTTGTAGTATTGCTTTGTAAAGGGACCTCAGGACACTGTCTTATATGATATCTAAGGCTTGCAATTTGGGGACCTTCTCCCTCGCGAAAGAAGTAATTTTATGTTAAATTTCTTGGCTCCACTTTTTTTTAACTAGAAGATCACTATAACCATTTAAAAGTTTGTCATTTCTTGAGGTCCTTTCAAGCTAATATGTCTCCCCCAAATAGTACTTTGTAGTTCAGAATAAGTCAGAAAAAAATCCCACAATGCAAAGGACTCTGGAAGGACTAGAATGAAAGGTGACGCCCTCTTCTCTGACAGATGTTTTGGGGGGGAAACCAATTTCTTATATGACATATATTAATACATATTCTAAAAACTTCAGAAAACACAGAACATTAGAGAGGCAACAATAAAAGTCATCAATAATGCTACTAAATAGAGATTATAATTTTACCATTTTGGTTCATTTCCATCATCTTCCTATGCATTATTAGATGCCTATTAGGTTAAATTCAACTGGCTTGACCATGACAAAACTGTAACAGAAGCATCTCCCTTGTTTGAAACCCTTGGTAAGAAAGACAGGCTCTCCTTCCCTCACCCACCCTACCGCTTCAGGTGGACTTTGCTTGGGTGAAGACTCATAGCTCAAGCAGACCTGAATCCCTTGCATGAATGTTTTTCTATTTCTTTTTCCTTCGTTCAACATCTAACCATTTCCTTTATTCAACATCTAACCAAGCAAAATATACCAAAAGTGAATAAAGGGCCGTCCCTGCCCTCGAAAGAGAGAGAGAGAAACCTGTACACAACTAGTTGCACAGAAGATGGTGAGGGCTTGAATACAGGTAGATACAAAACCCTACAGCAGCACAAGGTGGGGAAGGTGGGCCAGTCGGGAGGTTTCACAGGAAGCAACAGGTTTGTTTGCTTCTTAGCTGCTTTTTAAAAAAGGCTATTATGAAGACAACTTTGAAAAGGGTTGGGAGAACTCTTCAGGAATCTTCCCCAACAAGATTCCTGGAGCAGAGCCCCGGGGCCGTGTGGACAGCAGCTGGAACACGCCTTATTGTTATTACGCTGCGAATGAAGGTTCCCTGGACAACCGGGGCATTTTCCCACGAGCAGCTTTGAATAGGGGGAAATAAGCATGAGGGCACCGAGCCTGAGGGGACGGGGCCAGAAAGGAGCCACAACAAGTGCAAGCATGACAGCCCAGAGCAAGCCGGTGGCTCGCACCCTCATCCACGCCTTGCTCGGCATGTCCGGGCCCCGCTGCCTGTGCCTCCTGGCTCTTCACACGGGCGTCTGTCTCCCTCCAGCCAGTCCTGCAGTTCAGTGCGGATGATAATTATGGGGTTGCAGGGGGCCCACGGGCTGGCTTTGAGGCCCAGTTTCCAGCCTCTTCCGGCTCCCAGCCCTGCCCGCTGTGACTCACTCACTCCCAGCCTGCAGACATGGCCACGGGCTAGTGACAGACATGCCTCTTCTGGCCACTCTGACCCGACAGAGTCTTCACCCCAGATTCATTTCTGGCTTTTTAAAAAATAACTTTTTAAAATTGAGATATCACTGCTTAAAAACATATAAATTTCAGTTTCCAGACACGAGGATAGGCAAGCTGGAGCCACACATGCTCACCCCACCTAACCCAGCCACCACTCCACACCAAAACCCACATCGTTCAATCTGTTTACTTTCTCCTGAACATGAAACACTTTCTGAAATTATCTTCTCTGTTCACTTGTTTATTGTCTGTCTTCCTACTTAAAATATACCATTAGAGCAGCAGGCTTGTCCCAAAGCCTAACACAGTGTATGACACTAAAGATGGGACAGTGTGAAAGAATAAAGGAACAAACATAGAGGAAATATGACCCCAAGATATGAATTGCTATGACACAGCTCTGGGTACTAAAGAAAGAAAGAAGATAATACTCGTGACTTCTGAAGCTTGTAATCTCATAAGGAGGAAGAGTAAGAAACAACATAATTGCAATGCAGTGTAAAAAACATAATCATAGATGAAGAAATATGTACAGAGGTTGGATCGAGGAAAGCACCTATTTTTCTGAAAGAAGTGATTTCTGAACTTGGTTTTAAAGACTGAATGGAAATCTGCCACGTAGGTAATGAGGGAACTACTTTCAATAGTGATTGAAAATATTTGAAAACTACCAAAAGGAGGAAACAGTAAAAAATTGACTTAATTGCATAAGCATGATATACGTGTTATGTGTGTGTGCACTTCCATTCACATTTACTGTAACATGATAGCCAACTACACACATTTTGTATGTTTATAACAGGTTTTATTTTCTGACAGCAAGTTCTTCCCATGGGACCTCTCAGACCACACGTTTGAGTGTGAAGAACCAGCAGAGTTTGGCCTTGGGTGTTGACCTTGACCTTCACTTGAAACCTGCCGTACTGTGTACTGGCTGTGTGGCTGTGGGAAAGCTGTATAAACTCTCTAACCTCAGAGTTCTCACCTATAAAACAAAAGTATAAAAAGAATGGAAGGCCCTGGCTGGTAGCACAGTGGTTAAAGCGCCGGCCTGCGAACCCAAAGGTCGCAGGTTCGATTCCCCAGCCAGGGCACATAACCAGGTTGCAAACCAGGTCTCCAGTCAGGTCTGTGGCTGGAGGCAGGTGAAACACAACCATACATTGATTCTCTCCCTCTCTGCCTCTCTCCCCTCCCCTCTTTCTAAAAATAATGAAATAAAATTAAAAAAAAAAAAAAAAAAAAAAAAAGAATGGAAGGGCATGTCTTAAATATTCCGTAGACTGTAACACATATAAAGCACATGGTACTTTACTATTATTCATATCATGATGATGATAAATAAGCATGACCAACCATATGGTCAGTTTTGAAAAGTTGAAAGAGTTTTGTTTTTAATTAGAGAAAGTCATTGTCCTCACATCCCCCCATTCTGCTGCTGTGTTTCCAATTAATAGTCACACACACACACAAACACCATTGTGGGACTTTTCTGTCCTCAGCAGATACAGCAATTTGCTAACAGCAGAAAAAAAGAATAAAGAAAGCAGAGAGCTGGAGTAACAGAAGAATGAGACTAAATGAAGGAGGCTATTTTAAGTTTCTAAAACAGCTTCCATTGACAGGTGGCAGAAATAGAACCAGCACTATGAAACTTCCCAAGTGAAAGGGCAGAAAATTGACTGCAATGAGCCACCCGGAGGTGGCTGGAGAGGCCTTGTTCGATCCCTAGGCAACACGCTCATCTTGTCACAAATAACAAATACTCAGTGGCCAGATTTAACCACACTGATTTCCACATGAAAACAGCCAGGACATCTGAACGAGGAATGCATGAACTAAAAGTCATTTTCTTTGGGATTTTAAAATGTTGAACAGGGAGAATCAGGAGACAACCAGACTTGCTATTGGCCCGAAACATGTGACATTAAACCTATATGAACTGGAGATAATAACAGAGACCTTCAATGAAGTTTGCAGGAACAAATTAAGTGCTCTGTAGCCTTTGGGAAACCCAAATGTTTGATACTTGTCTTATTCAAGGAGAGGACAAAGTAGGGCATACGATTTCAGCTGAGAAGAGCATCTCGGCCAGACAGCAATTGGGCTGATCATCTGAACCTGTTGAGAAAAAGAGGGTGCTCTGGGGGGCTGGCAGGCAGAGAGACAGGGAAACCTCCCAAGAGCCTGTAGCAGGATCTTCACAAAACTGTAGTTGGTGTTCAGAAGAGTATCTTTTATGTTTGAGATTTATTACAGAGAAGAATATTGTCAATGGACCAACTTCTAATGGGTGGGTAGTTGGCAGGACATTTATCACTGACTCATTGTTTGCTGCTGGAAAAGCTATTTAATCTCTATCACATCAATGTATCTGTCGATAAAATGTGGGGGAAACCATGGCTTCACCCTGCATCCGAGGGGCATGAGAAGTGCAAGAGATGGCCCTGTTCTTCAGGAGTGCCAATCGGGCACCCGTGAATTCCTCCGAGCGCATCATGAGCACCTGCGCTACCCAGGAGAGACAGAAGGAAGGCAATGGGTGGGGAACTCACATGTGGTTATTCAAAAAGTCAACAGGAAAAAAGAGTGGCTACGGGAACTGAATGGCCCTGACATAGGTGGAAGCACAGGACAATATCCAGGTAATAAAAAAGGAACATCCCAGTTGAGTTCTGCCATCCAAAGGCATAAATACAAATGAGTGAATTAAAATTGGAAAGCCACGAAGAGAGTATTCGGTTGTTTTAATGGTAAATGTAATTGGCTCAGTGAAGGACGGTGGTTTATCAGGAACCGGAGAAAACAGAGCTCGAGAATAAGAATGTTCCTGTGTTTACCTAGCACAGCCCAAGGACTTTAAATCATTGCCTCAGGAGGTGTCTTTAATGTCAATCAATGAAATGGGTTATTTTAATGTGTAAAATTAATTACAAGGTCCTGGACTCTCTGTAAAGCACAAAAGAGAAGTGACTTTTACACCTCTTGACGCTGGTGTGACGGTCCCTGTACAATTCTACAACAGGCCCTGCCTGTGTCATTGTGTGGCCAGTGCTTGTCAGCCCCTACACACGCCCAACATGGGTCAGGAATTTCTTCTACTCCCGAGTGATGTTCTTTAACTGTGACTTTAGAAGAAACAGAGCAATTGCTTTTTTTTTTTTTTTTTTATCACACATTAGGCAAACTCGTAAACCAAATTTATTACACAATTAGCTATAAGTATCTCAACTAATTATAGATATTCCAAACAATGAGCTTTTATTTTCTAGTCATACAGATATCATTTTAGTTCTGACTAACCATCCCTCTGGGTACAGGGAGCTGCATCAGAGTTTCAAATGGAGTCTGTTTAGTCTTTACGTCTTCATCTGCTGTCTGGTCCCGAGCCCTTTTCACATGTATGGGTATGTTTACATGTATGTGTATCGTTACACACAACATTGTCCACTCACAGACACCTTCTACCTGGCTGCTGAATTTACTTAGTATTCAGTCACTCAACTTAGAAGGCTTTACTACCCCAACTAAAGTTTTTTTTTAACTTTTTCTACCATCCCGTATTTCCCAGTGCTGGTCTATAGAACACATGGGAAAAAACGACTAGGGAACAAGTTAAAAATACAGATTCTTGGGGCTCACATCCAAAGACTCAGCTTCAGTAGCTCTGGAGTAAGGCCCAAAAATCTCTTTTTAACACATTTCCTATCCAGGGTACAGGAAGGGACGAGAGGGCATGCGAGTACGGTGTCGTGTCCTCGTTCCCAGCGCACACTGCGGAGTTCCAGGGTCAGCCCCCACTTTTCACTTTCTGTCGGGCAAGTTGCTTCTGCCTTATCGGCCCAATTTGGGGGACGAAGGAAGTGGCATTTGGGGTATTGCCATGGATTAAACGAGTTAACACTTGTTAATCCTTGTAACGGTATTGGGGAGTCTTCAAAAATCTTAACTATTTTTGGCTTTACGCACGCTTAGGTATTGCTTTAAAGGTGTCCCCCTCCCCCCCAATAAGAATATAGTATTTTACAACTGTTAAAAAAGCAACCCTCTGTCCCCGTCGGGCAGGCTGGGGCAGCTCTCCCTCCTCCCACCGTGCACCCGCCGCACGGCCGGACCCGGGGAGCGGCCACCCCGGGGTGGCCTCTCACTGTCCGGCGCCTTCAGGGCAGGGCTCAACCTCCTGGGCAGCTGGGTGATGTCCCAGGATCTGCTGGGGCGCACGGCCACATGGCGGCTCCCTCTCTCTTCCTGCCGCAGCCCTGACGATCCCCTAGGCTCCGCCCCTCCCCACCCCATTCTCCTCCATAATTCACGCTCCCCTGCCTTCCTTTTAGGGCACTTAGCATAAGTTCTAATTACATAGCAGTTTGTTAGATTCGCAGAGGCAGGATCCATGTCTACTTGGTTCATTCTTGTATTTTAGCTCCTACCACCATTCTTGGCACGTAGATGACTCAACACCACTTTTAAATGGCTACCGCCACTCAGCAGGCCACTCCATGCTGCCTGACCCTCCTGACCATCTCTGGGGCCCCAAGGGGGCCAGGTGCAGCCTGCACAACAGGAGGGTTTGTTTACTGTCCCTATGGTTTGACACAGAGGAGAAACCCACCTACCCGCCCAGTTCCACTAGAAGGGCTGTTCCGCGAGGCCAGTCCCTGTGATGCCCCTCTGCAGCTGTCCCTCCCGTGGCTGCAGGAACAGCAACAAAGTCACTGCTCTTCCAAAGGAACCGGCTTCCTTCAACTAGCACCATCCGTCACAAACACCGCCAGCATTTTAAACCCTGGGCCTCCGCTCCTTCCTGTCGCCCAGCCAGACGGTCCCGCCTGAGAGTCCAGGGAACCAGCCACCTGTCCTACTCCTCTCCCTGGCAGGTCCTCTTCACTGAAAGTCCATTCAGATCAGCTATGGCTAACTGACTATGGCTTATTCCAAACAAAACAAGGGACTGTCTTCTAACCAAAATAATCCTCCTATGTTAGTTTTGAGCTTCTCGGATAAGGTGTGCTAAAACAAATATTTCTCATGGGAATGCAGCAGGGAAAGTGAAATGCTCCCAACTCTATAAAAATGTAGGTATTTTACTCAGTTCCTACTCTGAATCTTTAGCTCATTTATTTTCATCCTTAAGAAACATATGGATTCATATTCTCTAGTCAGAGATGGAGAAGGTTGGCATGAGTTTGGTCTGACATACCTGCCCCCATGATACGTTGCTTCCTCACCTGTTCAACTTTGTTTCAATATACTAAGTTCAAGCTCTGAGTTTCTCTATTCAGGCCTCAGGCTTTTATGTAATTTTTCAGCATGGGGAAGAAAAGAACAATTAAAATATGTGCTTGCATGCAAGCTATTCTTCTGATCCTGAGAATGGTGTTGCTTCTCTTTAATCCTCCCTTTCTTAAGTAGACCTGGAAGGAGAAGGAATGACCTCACCATATTCTTCAACACACCACACCCTTTACAGTGCAGACTTCCGCAGGCTGGCTGGCAGCTAAAACTCTGTGCTGCTTTGCATAATGCTTATATGCTTATATTAGAAGATAGGCATCGGCCACTGTCTCTTACTCTAGCAGCTCCTAAAGTCACAAAGCATGAGCTGTGTGTCTTCGGCTCTATATAAAAGCAGGAAGGGTTTTCTACATTTGTTTGATATCATTTTAAACTACTGTAAACTTCATTTCTCTACTTGAAAAGACACCCACCACCCTGGAGGGTGCCCAGGGCTCTGAGGCCCATCCAGGTGACCCTATCCTTACTGTTGTTTCTTTGCCTGTAGGAGCTCATCTTGGCACAGAGTCTGCGCTAGGGCACCTTTTCCTTTTCATTGCCCCTCCTCTCTGTATTGACCAGTCTTTTCAGTCTGAGAGAATTTTGTCCAACAATAACAAGCTGAGGTAGATGCAAGTAACGTAGTTTTTCATTTTAGCAATCCAAATTTTTGGTATGAAAAATATAACAGATAAAGGATACAAGGAAGAACAAACAAAAGAATGAAAGTTATAGTGAGTTTTTGCCAGGACCCCATGATTTCTTTCTTCTTTCTCTTCCTTCCTTCCTTCCTTCCTTCTTAAAGATTTTTATTTGTTTGTTTTTAGAAAGAGGGGATGGGAGGGAGAAAGAGAGGGAGAGAAACATCAGTGTGTGGTTGCCTCTCACATGCCCCCACCTGGGGACCTGGCCTGCAACCCAGGCACTCGCCCTGACCGGGACCTGAACCAGCAACTCCCTGGTTCTGACCAGGACCTGAACCGGCAACTCCCTGGTTCTGACCAGGACCTGAACCAGCAACTCCCTGGTTCTGACCAGGAACTGAACCGGCAACTCTCTGGTTCGCAGGCCGGCTCTCAATCCACTGAGCCACACCAGCCAGGGCATGATTCCTTGTTTTTTGTCCCTTCATGCTGGACACTTCTCCTAAAATATCTTTTACATTAGTTCTTCCTCATCTCTCGGGTTTTTTCCTTTTCATATTTTTTGTTTTTAAATAGCTAAGGGTGTTACATTCAGGTGCAATCTACAAACCATAAAGTTCATGTTTCAAGTGTATAGTTAATTTTTAGTGAATTTACAGTCATACAAGCATACCAGAATCTAATTTTAGAACATTTCCCCACCCTACGAAGGTCCCTCATGTACATTTTTTTGCCTGTTTAGCAAGGAGCTTACTCTTTGGGCCACTTCCCCTTACGCTCACTTCCCGATGATCTCACCTGGCCTCCGGATTTTAAGGATCAGGCCCATTCTGAGGCCTCTGAAATCTGCCTCTCCACCCTGAACCTCTCTCCAAACTTCACCCCCATCTCCTCTTAGATGTCTAATAGGTGTCTCAAACAGCATGGCCCAAAATGACTTTTGATCTTCCCCTAAAACAGCTTCTCCCACGGTCTTTCCTAACCAGTTAATAGCAGTTCTCTAGTCCAGGTGCTCATGCCAAAACGCCTGGAGTCATCCCTGAGCCCTCTCTTTCTTCACATCTGCCATCCGGTTCATCAAGAAATCCTGGGACTCTATCTGCATAACACATCCAGAAATCCTTCTGCTACTTACACGGCCACCACCTGGCTCCAAGCTGCCACATCTCTCACCTGGATTATTGCAGAGGCCCCATGTGGGCCTCCTGCTTCTATACTTACTCTCCACTTCCTCTTTTCAACATAGGAACGGCCAGAGTGATTCTTTTCAAACTTGTCAGAAAACGTTACAACTGCAACCCAGCAATGACTTCCCATCTCACACAGAACAAAAGCCAGTGCTTATCTGACCCCAGCTGTCCCCTTGTACACTCTGCTGCAGGCTCGCTGGGCTTCCTTCACTTCCTCAGACACACCCAGCTCGGGACCCAGGCACTGACTGTACCTTCTGCCTACAAGATACTTTCCGGAAACCATTTGGCTGATTTCTTTATCTCTGATAAGTTTTCCCTCAATCTTAGTTCTCAATCAGGTCTACCTTCATCACCCTATTTAATACCATACATTTGCCCCGGCACAGCCAGGCCCCCACACCTTGCTCTACTACCTCTCATTGCATGAAAATTCTCCCCACCTTTAACTTAACAAAGCTGCTCCGAAATTTAAAAGAAAAAGCAAAGGGCAAAAATGAGCCACAATAATTTTGAAGGAAAAGGAAGAAGGATGGAACCCCTAGCAGATATGAAACTCATTACAAAGCTGCATTCATTTTAAAAGGCTACAGCCATGGTATGGAGATGGGAAAATGGGACCAATCAGAGAGAACAAAGGACCCAGAAATAATCACATGTTCTACATAGGAACATGGGATATGACATGTTAGCATCACAAGTCATTGAGAAACAAAAGATTATACAGGACAATTGGATTTCTATTTAGAAAAAGATAAAATGATTGTAGAACCCTATTTTATATCATACAATAAAGTAGATTCCACAGTGATTAGGAAACTAAATTTTTTTTTTAAATGAAGAACTTTCAAACCATAGAAGAAAATATATTTATGGCATCTTGGTAGGAAAAGATTTCATAAACAAGTCAAAAATATACAACAGTAAACTACTGAAATAATTTTAATATGGACTACATTCATATTAAAAGGGATCTGTATAACTGAAGATACAATAAAACAAGTTAAAAGATGTGCCACAATCTAAAAAATGGCACATGTGATTGAAAAAAAGGACTGGTTTGTCCATAATTTTAAATGATACTAATTTTTAAAAGACAACTCAGTGGAAGACATTTCAATGTTTAAAATAAAATGTAAGCTCTGGCTGGTGGCACAGTGGATAAGGCACCGGCCTGCAAACCCAAAGGTCGCTGGTTCCATTCCCAGCCAGGGCACATAACCAGGTCTCCAGCCAGGTCTGTGGCAGAGGCAGGTGAAAGGCAACCATACATTGATGTCTCTCTCCCTCTCTGCCTCTCTCCCTTCCCCTCTCTCTAAAAATAATGAAATTAAAAAATCTGAAAAAAAAAACCACCTCTGATAATACAAAGTATAATTCATAAGGACATAGTGGAAATGAAGTGGTTATACACTCTAATTGCGTGTGTGCATAGTCCTAACTACTCTGAAGAACAATTTGGCAAAAACCCACTAAAACTGAAAATCCATGTATTGTACAACCTAGTGGGCCCAGTTTTAGAAATGTACCTAGAGAAACTCTGATAGAGGCACACAAATTGGTGCTCAAGCCTGCTCATCCATCACAAACACCATCAACATTTTACACCCTTTGCTTCTGATTGCAAAAAATAAGGAATAATTTAAACATCCATAAACAATAGAATGTGTAATAAGTTGATATTATATGTATTAAATATCTTTCAATTCATTGTAACACTAAGTTTTAAAAACATACTTATGAATTTAAAAAAAGAACAATGTACAAAGCCATATATTGGATAAGATATTAACTATGCTAATTACTAAAATAATACAAAATTTTATCTATAAGTATAAATATATCTACTAAAATGTAAAATACATACATGAAAAAATACATATGCTTTGCACTAGCTGACAGCAATGGCCACAATTTTCCTCTCCTCTTAGAAATGTATTCCTTACAATATGACTTCACTGTTCCTTCTACCAAGCAGCAAAGTCTATTTTCCCATCTCTTGACTTGGCTGTCTTTGTGACACTCATTCTCATGAACAGAATGTAGTGGAAGCCATGTTTTGCCAGAGGTCCTATCCACGTCCATTCTGCTCTCCCTGCAGAACCTTACTGTCACCTGGAGAATAAGCCTGGGCTAGTCTGCTGAGTAATAGATAACCCCATCAACTCCGTTGCCCCAACCTATAATCAACTAACCACCAGACAGATGAGTCAGCCCACACTAATGCAAGCCAGCACCGAGATCACTTGCAAATTGACCATAGACAGGTGAACGAATCCAGCTAAGATCAGCCCAGCTTACCTCCCATCAGTAGAACCACCCAGTGGACCTGTACACTCATGAGTGATAATAATTAGTTATTTTAAGTCACGAGGTGTTTGGGGTGACATTCTTATACAGAAATAGATAAGGGATGCAAGTACCATCTTCAAAACAATGACCATTTAAGGAGAGAGGGAAAGGAGGAGTATCAAGGAGAGCGAAGCATCTTCACCTTTTGCATTTAATTTTCTAAAGATTTTAAAGTCAAATCCTATGTTAAACCTGGATCATAGTAACCCGAGAAAGAGAAAGTCCATTATGTTATCTTCAGAATTACCTTGAACACCTGAAATGTTGCCTAATTTGTTTAAAGAAGCATGGACCATTCTTTCCATGTTTGCCATATTCATATACATATGGAAAAAGTAGACATAACTAAAAGACTTCCTTCATCATTTGGTTCTCATGCAGATTGGCTGACTTATGTAACTGACCTCATGAGCCACAGTGACTCAGAGTGACCAAATGTCATGGTCACACCTCATTCTGTGGTAGCACATAAACAAGAGTAAGAGAAAAAATATCAAACCCTCAATTAATCAAAACTCAAGAAACAAGTTGTCCTTCATGAAAAAAGTCCGTGTTCAGGAAAAAACAAAAACAAGCTGTAATCAAAGATATTCAGACTTCCAGGTTAAATCCCAGGGTCAGTGCTGAGTCAAGCTAATCTGTTCATATTCAATACTAAGGTAGGAAAGTAGATGTACACTTTTGAGACATATGTCCCTTGTTTTTCATTTTTAATTAATTTTATTTTTAAAAAATAATGTACAAAGAAGGCCAAATACCACTCAAGCCAGAGAGGGCTGTGATCTTTTTAAATAACTTAGTAGTTCAAGAAGACTAACACTGTTGATTTAGCTCAGAAGATGCACAGTCACGAGCAAGCACCTTATGGCCACCTTTTACGGGCTTAGTGGTGCACAGAGCAAGGACCACAGCCAGGCCCTCCAGGAGCTTACAGTGCAGCTGGAGAACAATGAAACATACTGGACAAACACAGAGGCCACGCACATCTATCACAACAAAAGCACCTACTGGCATAAGTCATTGCATGTTCTAACCAGTGAGCCATAGGACTATCTGGGCAAATCCACACTATGTCAAGTTTCAACCTGACATATCAAAACAAAAGAAGTCTGTATTTATTTTTTTTGTTCACTCATGTTTCAATTGAATTGAATTTTAAAAGGGAAACATGATCCCAAACCAAATGTACCATAACGTTTACTGTTCACGTCCTAGAATTTCTCCCTAGTTCTACATCCAGATGTCAAGTTCAGCAGTTTTTACTGCCAAAGCCATGTACAAATTCAGACAGTAGGTAGACAGCAGCCATACTGATAAAATTATTCAGATTCATTTGGAATCTCCAGTTTCAATGTAGGGATGTAACAGAGGAGACTCTCTCCAGTTCACACTGGAATCTTTTGTGTGAGGTTGGCCAGAAGCAAAGTCCTTCAAATAAGAACCTGCGTTGACAACTCTAAATTTTCTTCTAAACAATGGATGGATGTCCTCATCAGAATTAAAGCCATCTTCCACATAAGTGTCAATGCAACAGGCTAATGTCATAGTGAAACTCTGTCCTTGGCTTGAAACATGAAGCAAGATAACATGGTAATCCCGGATCATGTGACCATCCCCAGGAGACATGGTGACAGAAGTGACATTCATCTAAAGGATACTGGTCATAGTTTTTAATGTATTCTCGGAGATTCCAGATATTTTCTTCACAGTAGCAGCTGCTGTAGATACAGGTGCCCCATGGGGAACTGGCCACCTGGTAGTGGGTGGGGACATGCTCCTCCAAGGGGGCTTGGACCACTGGTGGGGTGTGAGGAAGGGAGTGGAGTACAGCAGTACACTCGGGTTCTTGGGACAGAGTTGAGAAAATGAATTTCAAGTGGATCTTAATTTTACAAAGAAATAATATTTAACTGTGCATCCCATCCAGCAATGCTTTTATTGCTGCTTTTATCGAAATAGAATTGCTTGTTTCAGTTTTGCTATAAGTTTTTCCCAAGATTTTAAAAACTCATACTATAAGAGGTTGTGGGGAGGGGGTAGGAATTTAAAGAATCCATGCAAAAGCAGAACTATTCATAAACCCCAAGTTCCTAATGCAACCTAATGATAAAGTTCCATTAATTTTTATGTCAGGAGATTTCTAAGAAGCCATTGCCCCTCATTTTGATAGTGTCCTTTCACACTAAACTCCACAGTCAAATGAAATGAAGGATCAAGTTTGTATCTAAACTTTGGGGAAAATGTATGCAAGCAATAACCAATTTCTTAGCCATCTAAGGCCAGAAATACAAAGGTTTTCTTTACATAAAAAACAACAGAAAGAGTGGAGCTGACGCCATTCCAGGTGGCGACAGATGAGAAAAGGCATTTTTGGCCAAAAGACAAAATCAGGAGAGGGGGTATTTTAAGAGCCTAATGTGAGACAGACAAAATGAAGCAGAAATTGTACACACTGAAGTAGATGAAGTCACATACATACCAGGTCAGAAGAATAAATCAAGCAAACGTGTGACTGAAGATGAGTCCATTTCATTTGTAAACAGAGCAGTGAGGTTTACCCTTTGCCTATATTTCTCTATCAAGTATATAAAATGTCTTTTTTTCTTTCTGCTTCTTCTATTGTCTATAAGTGATCATGATACAGTTTGTTAGCAGCTTTTTAGGTTTAATGTCTAATAAAGAATGACTCCAGAGCTTCAAAAATTGTATAGCAAAGGTCAAAATGGTAAAGTGAACCAAATAGCAAAATTATCTGTCTCAATATTTGAGAATATAAAAATGTAAAAAACATATAGTAATATTGAAAATGTAACTGGTGCATAAAATGTTCCATTTTAAGGTCTTTAAACATATCAACTAATTTAATAATATAGCTTTATAGAACATATTATTATCCCCATTTTACAAGTGTGAAAACTGAGGCACAGATCACAGCTAATAATTGGTAGACCTGAGATTTCATTCTAAGCAATCTTAATCCATAGCTTGTGTCTCTTTTTAAAGTTACAGCTGACATTCAATATTATATTAGCTTCAGGTATACAGCGTAATAGTTAAACACTTACATTACTTACAAAGTGATGCCTCCCCATAAGTCTAGTACACACCTGACGCCATATATGGTGATTACAATATTATTGACTATATTCCCTATGCTGTATTTTATATCCCCATGCCTACTTTTTAACTGCCAGTTTATACTTATTAATCCATACTGTACCTTTTCTATGATCAGCCATGTTTAGATGCACACATACTTACCCCTGTGTTACAATGGCTTGCAGTATTCAGTACAGTAACATGCTGTCAGGTATGTAGCTGAGCAATAGGCCAGATCACCTAGTGACGCGTTTCTCAGAATGAAATGCATCTCTGTCACTAAGTAACACACGATTGTACAGAAAAATGGTAAAGTAACATACAGATAAAGTTTAGGCAATATTAAAATACCTCAGTGGAAAAATACTTCCCTATTATATATTAATCCTCCTTTATAGCTCAATCTAAAAATAAGACAATGAGGAAGGAAAGAAATCAGATTCAAAGTTTGTAACACTATGTTCCACTTCTATAAATAGGTTTATCAGAAGTATCATTGTTGTAAACATTTTAGAGATTCATTTATTTTATTAATTTTAAGGAAAAAAATCAGGCTATAACCCTGATTATTAAAGATTAAAGTTCTTTCAGAAGGTTACAAAGTGTAGTGTCAAATTATATGTTACTGATTTAACCTTGGCTAGGACTAAATAGAGAGCTTTGTTTTCATTAGCCACTGGACCAGAATTCACAACTTTGAGGAAACTGTCCTGCAGGATGAGCCTGTCACCGCCCCATCAAAGCCTAATACAAGTGTCCACGGGTCCCTCGGGTGTTTTTTCTTTTTAATTATCAATGGGATCTTAAGTTTACTCATTTGAAAACAGCTCTACAGTCTTGTATAGAATTCTCAAAATGTCCATACCTCATTGTAAACTGTCACTATTTTTTCATCTTCTGTGATTACTATATTTGCATTTTAATTGCATTCAAGCACCCAAAACATGTCAGAGCATACTGAGATACTGCAAGAGAATCGAACATTTTAGCATGTATTCTTCAAATGTTTATCCAAGGCAAACCATGTTCTGCAGGCACCGTGCAATAAATAAGACCCAGGATTTGGGGAGTTTAAACTCATGATACAGATGAGCTCTTCCAAGACGGATATGTCAAATGGGAGTGGAAAAAAATGTCTTCTCAATTGCAAATGGGAGTGGAAAAAAGTGTCTTCTCTGATTGCTTGGTGATTGCCCCAAGTATTTTTGAGAATTCTAGGATAGCCTTGAGGAGAAGAGAAAATTGCCCAAAAATCAATTAGCGAGGTCTGCTGCGGGCATGTGTGATTTGGTTCATATTGGATGTTCGCAGCTTCTTGTAGCATTCACAGAAGAAAGGACCAAGTGTGAGGTGCTGGTATTTCATGTACGAGTGAAGGATGGGGAAGAGCAGCAGAAAACTATTCAATGGCAACATCAGGAAGTTGAAAAGAAGGGTTTCCAAGAGGAAGCAGACAATAGCATCAACTGTCACATTCCTGGAAGAAAGGAGTTTGATAAATTATAAAGCAGTTTCAGGAGAGTGGTGGAGCAGGACCTTAAGTACAGAGACTAAGGAAATAAGGAAGTGATGCAATCTACATTTCTAGAAATCTAAGATTCTTCACAATTCACACGTCCATTAAAACTTAATAATGCATATTTGGTTTGGGGGGTTACTTCGTTCATTACATACCCTGAAATTGCAACTGCTAGGTAGTGTTCTCCTAGTACAGCCAAACCTCCATTATACTATTTTTCTCTATAAACACATATAATTTCAGGAGCCTGTCTTATTATTTGGATACTACATTCATACATCTAATATTTGCCATTTTTACTCAATTTTTTAACTTTTATTTTTGCCAAACAGTATCATCTGTTTCAATGACATAAAACATACTATTACTATACAATATCTACAGCTCCCAGGATATCAGATTAGCATTCAGAATGGCTCTCTGCAACTAAAGTTCAATAACTAGTTTTAGGTCTTCAGTATCTA
Organism: Noctilio leporinus; assembly: GCA_004026585.1. Taxonomy (NCBI): domain Eukaryota; kingdom Metazoa; phylum Chordata; class Mammalia; order Chiroptera; family Noctilionidae; genus Noctilio; species Noctilio leporinus. The sequence continues at coordinate 589,622 of PVIW01000273.1, read as the reverse complement.
AATCATTAATCAATAGTTTCAGTTTCTAAAACTCCATTTAGAATAAATCAAATCCTGAATTTGATTCCAGAACATCAGTATTATTAACTCACTAAGGAATATTTCATCTACGTCACGTTGCAGTAAAAAAAGAAAGAAAGAAACATAATTTCTCAGTGTAAATATCCACTAAAACTGGAGCTAATTTTATACTCAACTTGCAAGAGTCACAATGCTAAAGATATAAAGGGATCAGTACAGCCAGTCCCAGGAGCACACCCACAGCCAACCGCCACACCTCACTGGGCTGAACCTGGAAATACCAGTTTCCCCACCCCTCTGGACTGCTCCAGGGAAAGGAATGAACAGAGTGTTTCAGAGTAATCTGATTTTACCACACATATGCATCTGAATTAAACAATTAAATCAAGAGCCAGAAAAAACAGACAGCAGCTGGACTGGGGAGAAACCATCATCAAACAGAATGCTGAGACCAGTACCCTGGAGTCTACAATCTATCCTGAAGCTCACGAAAATGACTGGCTTGCTTGGGTCAGTTTTCACATCTAAAAACTGAGGGAGTTAGGGTAGAAGGTCTCTCAGGTTCTTTCCTGTTCTAACACCCCAGGCCACTGTGAATCCACAATGACAGGAGAGTAGAATGAATACCAAGAAAAATTAAACCACAGATCAGCTTCCAACTCAGGCAATAGGAGAGGAGCCCCTATTTTAAAGATTAGATTTGTACTTAGGATACTGAAGGGACATGAGCATGTAAATTCACTCAGAAGCAAAACTGATCTGTCCTTTGGGCATTTTCTCAGTTACAGGCTTATTATAAAGGGAAAATATGGTCAGTTAAAATGTGCCTGTAGAATCAAATCACCCTTGTAGAAGTGAGGAAGGACATGCCAGTCTTGGGTCACTGAGTGAGTTGTTTAGCTGTGTCAATAATTTGTGTAATAAGAAAATAACCTATTGTTATTAAATATTAGGATAAGGTTTGTGTCACATGATATACAGGTCAGGATCAAAGCTTTGTTGTGATACATGTAGACTATCAACTCATTACTTCATGATTGTATCTTATTACATAAGCTGCATGTTTTTCCTTTTATTTTTATGTCTAGTAAATAATAAGTCTTCATTTGGGGGACAGTTCTTAAACTGAGGCCATACTAAAACAATAAAATGTTCCATTCTGTCAAACTAGTCATTATTCACTCTCTAACTGAATGTTAAAAGATACCTATCTTCTAACTTCATTCTCAATAGCTGGTATAGGATTTAATCAAATAAAAGATTAAAGGTTAAATTTCTTTTTAATTTTTTTAAAGATTTTATTTATTATTTTTAGAGGGAGGGTAAGGGAGGGAGGTAGAGAGGGAGAGAAACATCAATGTATGGTTGCCTTTCACCTGCCTCCAGCTATGGACCTGGCTGGAGACCTGACTGGAGACCTGGCTGAAGACCTGGTTATGTGCCCTGGCTGGGACTTGAACCAGTGACCTTTGGGTTCGCAGGCTGGTGCCTTATCCACGGAGCCACCAGCCAGGGCCTTTTTCTTTTTTTAGAATCACCAAGTTAAATCCAATTCTGAACAGATGTACCAGTTTCAGTTTGCATTTACCAAAATGTTGAAAGAGTCCCCCAACCCTATTTGCCACTTAAGTAATAATCATTCATTTAATTTTTACTCTGTGTCAACTGTAAGAGGCATTTTACATAAATTATCTCATTTGATGCTTGTAATAGTTAAGCAGGTAAATATCATTATCCCTACTTTAAAGATGAGGGAACAAAGATTGAAGAAAATGAAACATCCAAGTGGCAACACCAGACTTTGAGTCACTTCTTATGATCTTTGTGGGATCATAGAAAGTAACTGTAAATGTGACAGATGGAAGCTGAGTAGTTGTTTAATTCAGCAGAATAATAATTTAGTAAATTTAAAAAACATAAAAAGACTAAAGGTAAAAAAAGAAGAAGAAGAACTTGTTTGTTCTAGTAAAATCAGGAAAAGTAAAATTTTACTTACTTGGCTATGCTTTGGAATGTCTATCAAGCCCTCAATATATGGCAATTGACAGATGATAGGTCAAAACCTCGAATTCAACAGCATAGTTTTCAAAGATGAGGAGAGTTGGTTATGATGGCAATTGTGTTAGGTAGTTGTAAAAGGTGTTATTATTATCCTTATTTTTTACAAAGGAGCAAGCAGAAGCTCCACGAGTAAATAATTTATGGAGAGTCACACAGCCAGCGGGGAAAGAGACACGCACACACGCATGTCTTCCCAAACCAAGTCCATGTTCTCTCCACAGGGCCACATTACCTTCCGAAAGATGCCTCTCTGTGCCATTCACCTATTTTACTTCATTGTTTGGATTCTTACTAACTTACCAAGACTGTCTTGGACTGTCCTCCAATCCTAAATACTCTTTCTCATATATACTCTATATATTAATACTTGTGACCTTGAAGATAGCCTTGAACTAGACATGGCACTGCTTTACTGCCTGGGGGTCAAATGAACCCTCCTACCCATAGTACCTGGACTTAATATACTTTTTTACACATGATGAGCTAGTGATGTTATTAGTGTTTCAACATGACAGAAGGAGGTGAGCACTCAGCACCTAGAATAGGTCTGGTATTTGGAAGGAACTCTGTAACTATTTGCTTAATAAATGATTTAATAATCACAAACACAGTGACGACTTTTGGTTTGGCCAGTGGACTCCAGGTTAGGCAGAGAGTATAAATCCCAAGGGTATATCAGATGACCCACTGGGATACATGATTTTATTACATAAAATACATAAAATGTTTATCTCTTTAAATTTTCTACTTTGTTTTATCGTGTATATGATATATTAGTACTTATAAACAACTTATGAATAAATGCATAAATATGAACACACAAACATTAGTATTACATCATACAAAAGGTTTTATTGATGGGGTGCATAATAAAAACTATTTTAAATTCTGGTTAAGATCAATAGCTGCCTTGCCTTCAGTGAGCCCTGTAAGGGCTCCAAAACACCTATGCAGTGATTCTCAAACTTTGGTGGGCATGAGACTCGTTTGGGTGGCTTGTTACAAATGCAGATCACAGGCTCCGTCTCCAAATATACTGACTTAGCAGACCTGTGGCAGGATCCAAGAATCAGGTTTTTAACAACCAGGTAATTCTGCTGCGAGTGATCTCAGGAGAAATACAACTCACAAGGCTGCAATGGACTGAAGTCTCCCCCTCCCCCACTCTCACCTTTCAAATATCTAAATGCAGTTTTGAGAACCAATGGAACAAGGATTCTCTTAGGTAGGAATATGTGCATATTGATTATGAGATTAATGCCTTAAAGACAAAAGTATAATGACAATGATAAAATCAGCTACCATTTAACAAGGACCCCACCCACTTAGTATAATTTCTAATCATCACAAAAATCCTACAAGCCTGCTACCATCAGCCTCATCTGACAGAAGAGGAAATGGATCTTAGCACAGTTAATACACAAGTCGCCCGAGACTTTCCATTATACTTTTCCTAAAAGCTTTGAAGCCCCAAAGAAGAAGCTTTCTTTACAATTTCCCAACAACCCATCATCCCAGGTATGGAAGAATTACGTTCATGATCTTGATCCGATTTCTGCATTCAGACTCACATGACTCAGAGGGTGTTGGGATTCAAATTTCTGACTTCTTCCTCACTAGCCACTCTCATGTCTTTGTTCACAATGAGCTTGGCAAGCCCAGAAATGGCTTATCTATGCTCTACAGGAATAGCCTACCTGCAACGAAGGTTAATTAAAGATGATGACTCTTTACAAAAAAATGACTCTGAAACATTTATGTAGAATTTCACTTCTCACTCCCTCAAGTGCCATCTTTAAAACCGAAGGTCTGAGCTAAACACTCACTCAAATCTTCCATCCCTGCTGTTAAAAAGCATAATTTACCACTACTTTCAGCAATATGTAACAGTCGTTTATTTAAAAGGCATCTCCTGGCTTCAATTCCCACCGTCCACATCCTCCAACAGGGATTCATTTGTTTCCCATACTAAAGCAAGTGAGTCACCCTTGGAAAGTCCATACTGGCCCCAATTACAACGGCTGTCAGGAGCATGAAAAAAATGCAACAATTGAGTGGTATATGACTCCAATTCTGAAAGCCACGTTAATGACAGTCCTGCCTTCTCTCTTGGATTGTTCACTTTGAAGGAAGCTAAATGACTTGTGCAGACACTGAAGCAGGCCTGCATTCAGGTTGAAGGCAAAATGGAAGGAACTGAGGTCTCCAGCCAACAAACATGGGAATGAGACATTTATGTCAATGGAAGCGGACCTTCAAGTCCCAGTCAAGTTGACCACAGCCCTGGTGGACACTTTGGCTGTCTCTCGGGAGGGGCCCTTGGCCAGAACCAGCCAATCAAGCCACTCCTAGAGTCCTGACTTTCAGAAATTATTCAAGATAATAGATGTTTGTTAATTTACGCCTGCACATGCACAAACACACACGGATGCAGAAGTGTCACTCTTGAGGCACACTCTATTTTGCCTCTGAAACAGAGCACCCCAACCACCCCCTCGGAGATTTGTCCTGAAAGGGAATCTGGCCTGAACACCAAAACAATGTTTTGTATTGTGTTGTCTTGACTTGTATTCCTATATCACCACCGACTACCAAATGGTTATCAAGAATTAACATGACTCTCCCTTCTCACTGGTAAGTGCTAAAGCAGCTGTGTCTTCATCGTAAACTCTGTTAAGTGCTGGCCTCTCATATCAGATCATTCTGACCCTGAACTATTTTCCCAAAATGATGTTTAAGTGGCCTACGACTATATGCAATCCGCCCACAATAAGGTCAATAGTGAACCAGATCTTCAACCCCTAGGAGTTTCTTAGACTCTGCAAGGCACCTAGGTGGGTCTGTTGATGTGACAGTCATGTTATTGGAACATTGCTTCTATCCTGCCCTGTTAGAGTCCTAGGAATTTACACAAACAGGTGGGAAGATGAACCATGTATTTCATTTCGGCTCAAAAGGAAGAAGGAGGATTCTAATTATTCAAAGAAGGAATTTGTGAATCTTTGGCCCTTAGTGATACACCTCTGTGTGACTGTAAACATGACCAGAAAGATCTATGGCTGGTACAGAATGAAAATGTAATAAAATATAATCAGCCTTGTTTTTAGTTGTTCCCTATGTACCTGGTGGCATACCCTCATCAAAATGTTCACTCTCTGATTTCACAGAGAATTCTGTTGTGAAGAAATGATAATTTGCAACTGAAGAATTAAACTAAATATATGCTGTTTATAATGATGATTGAAAAGACTTTTTTAAGACTTCGTTGTCTGTTTTTCAAATCATAGCTTTTTAGTCTGAAATGTCTTCTGCCCACATGAAATGGCCCAGATAACAACCTAGTAGCCATTCTGATAGAGGATGCTTCTTTTTTGAGCTTCTCCGTCCTTCATTTTAGGCATTTGCATTGAGTTTCAACAATTTGATCATTCAGTGATTCGTCATCATTTAACTTCATAACAAAAAGCAGAGTATGCAATAACTTCTGTTTTTAAATTTTAATGGGTATTTTCCTTTGTGCCATAAAACTTGAATTGCTGGGAAGTTTTAGAGAAGCTTAGTTGCCTTTCCTTATCACACTATTGGCCACCAGTCCCATTCCAAACAGGTCCAAGTTGAACCATTCTGCCCCTAACTAGCTCCAGGACAGTGGGCCTCAGTTTGCCCAACTTTAATTTGGACTACATGGTGTTTAAGCTCTCTTCCCCTGGTAATCTTCTGTGAACCCAAATCTTTTTTCTTTTTTTTAAGAAAACTTTTGTGAGGCCCTGACTGGTGGCACAGTGGATAAGGCGCCAGCCTGCAAACCCAAAGGTTGCTGGTTCGGTTCCCAGCCAGGGCACATAACCAGGTTGCAAGCCAGGTCTCCAACCAGGTCCGTAACTGGAGGCAGGTGAAAGGGAATCATACACTGATGTCTCTCTCCCTCTCTGCCTCTCTCCCTTGCCCTCTCTCTAAAAATAATAAAATTAAATTTAAAAAAAAATGAACCCTTATAGTTACAGTTACAAAAACTAAGTTGGCCCTGGCTGGGTAGCTCAGTTGGTTAGAGCACTGTCCTGATGCATCAAGTTTGTAGGTTTGATCCCTGTTCAGGAAAAATATAAGAATCAACCAATGAATGCATAAATAAGTGGAACAACAAACTCTCTAAATAAATAAAAAAGTAAAAAGTAAAACTTAAGTAGAATAAAAAGTCTGGTCCAAGATACTTCTAGATCACCTTCCAACATTTCTCTCAATTGTTTGCACCATTTCAGAGAACTCAGTCTCTTTCTTTCGCCCACTATTCAAGCTAGGACTCTCCCCACAGTGTGCTCTGTGGATAAACAAATTTCAGGATGGGCAGCTGGAAGAGAGAACCCTCTAGCACTGCAACCAGTGAATGGCAGCAGTTTCTAACCTGGCTGCAGCCATCAACTATGGACTGTGGGGAGAGCAGAAGGGGACAACTGAACGTGCTCTGGTCTATGTAAATACATAGTCCTCTGCTAATCAAATATCTTCCCCTCCTCTGAAAACGTGACTGTGTGACCCTTATTCTAGTGTGTGTCCTACTCACCGGGCACAGACCAACACTGACCACCTACAGACTTTCTTCAGCCTATACAATTGTCTTTTTTATTTTCCATATTCTAGAAAAAACTACTCTCCTAGTTTGCCTGGGACTCTCCCTGTTTTATCACCAAAAGATCCATTACCAGACAAAACTGGATGAGCGGTTGGTCACCCAATTAAAAATGTGGGCCTAAGAGTTTGCTTTGTCTTGTTTTGAATGTTGAATCAGTTGCTAGATTTAAATGACAGGTGACTCACAGTAGAGTCCAGATTCTAGCTTCTCCTTAAAAATGAAACATCAGGTACCACTGGACCCCCTTTTAAGGCGACCGCCAGCAACAGCTGAGTAACCTTGGCCCCCTTAGACAAGTCAGGTTATTTCCAGGGTCCCACAGGCTTCCCACTCCTAACTACTTCCCCTGAGGGAAGCTAAACATGAGCCACTCATTACTGCCCTGGGGCTGCTGTTTTCCTTGGTGAAGTGGGAAGTGAAATGTTCTCTATATGTACATCTCTATTAGAGGAAACAAAGTGAAAGATCTACAAATAGGATCAAACATATTTCAGTGCATGGAAGTGGGAAATATCCCCTTGCCTGTTCACTGATCGGTGGAACAAAGCCCCTTCGCCCCTCTCGCACTGAAGTCCTGACTCACATAGTGGGCTCTGTCCTTTGTCGCTGATGGCTGGTGAGGTCAGTACCTTTGCTCAGGAATCGGCAGTGCTGTCCAATACGCTTAGGGTGCTGGCACCCGAGAGACACCAGTAAACCATGCCGTAAATACTATTGGGTTGGCCAAAAAGTCCATTTGGTTTCTTCCGTAAGAAAGCTTTCCAGTAGAGCTTAGTTGTCTTTAACTTCATTTGAGACAATTTTGTCAGAATGTATTGTGACAGCTGTCATACCAGCATGCGTTTAAAATAAAAACACACATCAAAACTGGTGAATTCTTATGCGGCCATTTTAATATTGGAGATAGAAAACAGGTGATATTTTTGGCATATTATGCTTTACTATTTCAAGAAGGGTAAAAACACAACTGAATGGAGATGTGGGCAGGGAATGGAGAAAGTGTTGTGACTGATCTAACATATCAGAAGTGGTTCTCAAAGTTTTGTGCTGAAGATTTCTCACTGGTCGATGCTCCACGGTCGGGCAGACCGGTTGAAGTTGATAGCGATTAAGTACAATCCACATCATACCGTGTGGGAGATGGCCGACATACTCAAAGTATCCAAATCAGTAAAGTCAGTGGTGAGAATGAAAAATGTGTTCTTTATTTTACAAAGAAAATCATGTGGGCTTTTTAGCCAACCCAATAGATCCTTCCTGACAGGAACTCAATTTCTGCCACTGTTTCTGCTTCATGTAAAAAAACTGATAAACCCTGCTTTTCTCATTAGGGATAGCTTGGGTTTCAGCCTCTCTAATTAACTTCTGTGTTTCATTTATCGAGAAGTCATCCAGGACTCTAAGCAAACACACATAACCTAGGGCTGGTCATCAATTTTAATGTGCTTTCACATGGAAATGTTTATCAAATGGTCATCTGCTCCATGAAAAAGGGGGAGGAATCTTTCCATTCCTGTCTGTGTTTGCAGAAAGTTAATCCTCATCTATAAATCCTGCACAAGCAAACAACCTGGAGGGAGTAGGGTCTCAACTTCACACGGGCATAAATGGTACCCTTATTTTTGCTCATCATTTTAACCCCAGCAAACAGCACATGCCTGGCCCATAGGAAGCACTTGAGAGCACAGACCCAATGAATTACTGAATGCGTGAGTGAGTAAGTAAACGCTGCAGAAGAGGCAGTTAGCTTTGAAGTTGACAGGATAAAAGGTCAAATCCTAATTTCTAATCCTAGCTCTGCCCCTTCCTAGCCAAGTATCTTTGAACAAGCCATTTCTCTGAGCCATAGGGTCTCATTTGGAAGCTATGTGGGTTAACTGAGAGGGGGCAAGGCCTGGCCCACAGAAGGTACTCAATACAAAGTAGCTACTTAGCCCCAACCTGCATGGCGCAGTTGGCTGGGTGTTGTCCCGTGAAGCCAAAGGTTGCTGGTTTGATTCCCAGCAGGGTACAGGCCAGGTTGCCGGTTGGGTGACTGACTGATGTTTGTTTCACATCACTGTTTCTCTCCCTCTCATCCTCCTTCCCTTCCCCTTTCTTTAAAAATAAATAAATAAAATCTTTAAAAAAAATTTTTAAGTAGCTATTTAAAATGTTCTCCACAAGGGAAACTGAGGAGAAAGAATGGAAGAAATCCTTAAGCTATCTTGAAATGTGAAGTGTTTAAAAGGAAGAATGTTAACAGTTGTAGAGAGTTTGGAGTCACATTCCTTTTTTTTTTTTTTTTTTTTTTTTAAGATTTTATTTCATTATTTTTAGAGAGAGGGGAAGAGAGAGAGGCAGAGAGGGAGAGTGACATCAATGTATGGTTGCTTTTCACCTGCCTCCAGCCACAGACCTGGCTGGAGACCTGGCTTGCAACCTGGTTATGTGCCCTGGCTGGGGAATCGAACCTGCGACCTTTGGGTTTGCAGGCCGGCACCTTACCCACTGTGCTTCCAGCCAGGGCCTTGGAGTCACATTCTTAAAAGCACATTCTCAGCGTTGTGGGGTATTTTTGTATCTCTACACTTCTAGTTGAGCAGGGGCTCCCCAATGATCACTTCACAGAGATTTTATTTAAAGTTAGATTTTTAAGTGTGTAAAGCAGGTAAACTAATATCTATAATTGCAATGAGCTTTTTAAATATTAAAAAGCATGCAGATGTAAGGTTACAAAGGTTAAAAAGAATTTGTGAATGTTATCCTTCTAGTAAAACGTATTAAGTAAACATATTTATGTTTAAAATATTATACATACATATACACATTGCATTATGTGACTTGATGTAATGTATACAGTATATGTTGTGAAAATAGCTTCTTCAAATAAATAAGCCTTTAGGGATTTCAAATAGTAAAAGTGAAATCACGTAAAAAGTTCTTTCTTAGGCAATACAAACATTCTCCATTTGACATTCTGTCCAAGTTAGGCCTTTCTTAAAGATGGGAGTTTAACAGCCACTTCTCCAAGTTAGAAATAAAGGCACAAGGCCAGCTACGAAAAACTGCCCAGGCTGACTGACCTCACTTTTCTGGTACAGCCATGGTTATAAACAGCTCCACTCTCCAGGAGCCTTATGGAGCTTGGCTGGTCTGACAGTGATGCTTTAGGGGTGACTGGTAATGCGATTCAGCCACAAACATGCTAGTGCATCTTTAGGGAAAAGTAATTATCCTGAACTTGTAGGAATACTACTGATTAGGATAAGATGTTCCTATCTTGGCAGATAGGAACTTAAAGATTCATTTTTTTTTTTTTTTAATCACTTGTCTCTCCATCCTCTCCTACCACCATACCTGTGTAGAGTGGCCGGCCTCCCCATCCATTCTGATCTCCTTCCAATGTGCGTGCTGTGCAGCAGAGACTGGACAGCTAAAAGCCACATCTCCCAGACCTCGGAGCAGCAGGGTTTTAGTTTTCATTGGTTCTCCTCCTCAGAAGTCCAGGCATGACCGCTGGAAGATCAAGTGCGCTGGAGGTCACACTTCACCATTTGGCTCTTTCTGTTGGCTGACAGCGGGGTCTGGCTTTTCGGGGACAGTGCCTGATCTGGAGAGTCCATAGGAGTGATGACCCCCTCAAGCTGGCTTTCTGGTCCTGGCAACAGTGGTCTGGCCTCAGAACCAGCAGCTGGCACCCCAGTTTCCCAAATCAGCGAGAGGGTCTTCTGACTGAAGAGCAGTGTCTCGAGCAGTGGTCCAGCCAGGGGGTACCTTTCAAGTTGTTCTTGAACGTGCAACCTTGTCCACAAAAGTTGGCTGCCACCACTCTAGTGTCAACAGGAGTCCCCAGTCTGGGGTATGGAAAAAGGAGACACTTGGTTCAGGTGAACAGTGTGCACACCAAAAACATCCTGCAGCCTCTGGAGGAAACCTGAAGCGTTCTCCCCTGAGACGAAAGGGAGGCTGCTTCTTGTAAAGGGAGTTCCTGCCCTGGTTCCCAACTGATCCGTTTTTATGGGCCTGATCTGTTCACTTCATACGTTCTGATTGGCTGGTATGTTACATAGCCACTCTGGTCATTACAGGCGCCAACGGGGATACAGATGCACAGTTCCGATTGGACATGCAGGTCTCAGGCCCGTGGCCAGAAGACTAGGAACTGCTGGATAAGGGTGGCTCGGGCCACAGAACACGTGCAGGAGGCAGCGGTTCTCCCCTGAAATGCAGCACACGTGACTCGCCTCTTGTCGACAGTGGCTACTGCTAGATGCTGACTGCGAATCTGGGCCCAGCCAACCACAAGCGTCCCAGGCGGCTATGTTCTTCCTCCAGGTCCACAACCTGGAGGCTGTTTCCTCGGCCTCCTCAACGGCCCTGTGACCCCACACTGTGATGAACTTCTCTCAGCTGAAACTCGCTGCAGTGGATGCTGCTCCTTGCAGCTGAGCCCTGACAGACCTCACCCTTGACTCCTATTTGTGAGACTCTTTCATGATGAAACCTTAGGTGGGCTTACTTGTTCAATCAGTGCTCAGACTTGGGGTCTGGAACTGTTCTAGACAGTGGGGATACCATGATAAACAAAGCAGTTTAAGGTCAAGTGTTCAAAGAACATTCATTGAGGAGGGAAACAAAGAAATTCCCCATGTACATGAGTAAGTGTAATAAAAAAAAAAGTAAACCAGAGTAACATGATACAGAGTAGCTCCGGCAGGCAGGGAGGGTCATGTTGGATAAGGTGATCCAGGAAGGGCTCGCTGAGCATTGACACTGGAGTAGAGACCTGAGTATCAGGCTCAGGTCCACCCTGTGATAATCTATAGACAGAGCTTTCTAGGAGCGGGAATCTAAAGCAAAAGATGGGAAGGTAAGAATGAGCTCTGGAAGCCCAAGAGGCAGGAGAAAGGCTAGGGTCTGAGGAAAGCTTCAGGAGCACAGAGAAGAAAAAGGTAGGACCCCATTTTAAACATTTGTTGAGCACCTACTATGCACTGAGCTCTCTAGTCTGGGTGCTCTCATTACAGCAGTGAAAAATAGAGAAAAAAATTCTCTCCTCATGCAGGTTACCTTCTAGTGATGGGGGAAGAAGGAACAATGAACAAATACATGAGTAAGACACAGATTGTAGGTCAGTGGTTCTCCACAGGGGATGGTTTTTCCTCCCATGAGACATCTGACAATATCTGAAGACATTTTTGGTCATCACAACTGGGAAGGAGACAGGGGTTGCTAGTATTTAGTGGGTAGAAGCTAGGGATGTTCCTAAACATCCTACAATGCACGGGGTGATGCCCCAAAACAATTATCTCCAAATGCCCACAGTGCCAACCAAGGTCGAGAAACCCTGTATTCGATGGTAACAAGAGTTATGGAGAAAAAAAGCAGAGAAAGGTGTTAGGAATACCAGGGGCAGGGTAGAGGAAGGTGGGGTGGGGCAGTTTGGGAAAGAACACAGAAGTGTAACATCCAATGACCTGGCCAAGTAGCTCATTTCATTCAAGTGTCATCTCCAAAGGCCAAGGTTGTGGGTTCGATCCCCGATCAGGGCACACACACAAACCAGGCAACTGGCTCTGCTACTCTAGCAGGTAGGAGGAAGGTAAGGAAGTGGGTCAGCATGAGGATGCGCGTTGTTTAGCCCAAGACTGGGTCCTTCCTCTGCAACAAACAAGCCAGCGTTGAGAGAGCTGCTGTTCATCCCGCGGTGGTGCGTGTGCCACTGCGACAGAAGGAAAAGAGTCTGAGCTTTGCGTAGGGAGAACAGGTCTCCTTTTCGTCCTTGTCAGAAAGCACACTCGCAGACACACACGCGTGCACAGTGAAGATCTCGAGGGCTCCCCTCTGCACACAGGAACAGACACATCAGAAAGGGAAGTGAGCTGGCCCAGTTGTCTTGTGAGTCAGAGGAGGAAGAGTGGGCTGACCATATCCTTCCTCTTCCCAGTAAGCCAACGCAGACAGAGCAGATCCCAGCCTGGGCCAGCCTAGGACTGGGGGAGGTGAACGAGACGGCTTGTACTCAGTGAGTGCCCCGGGCGGCACGTTCGGAGAAGCAAATCAAACCACCTCCGACTTCAGACCTCTGCCATTCGAGCGCACCCGTGTTCTCCCTCTCGGATGGCATCTGCATTCTACAGCCCAACATCTGGGTAGCTTGTCTGTTTGGTCATTCTTTTTTTAAATAATTCTGAAAAAATTATAGCTTTAAAAATAGCTTTGGAGTGTCTGCCTTCCAAAATGGGCATGGTTTGAGGTTGCTTCCTGGAACCCCATTTACTTCCTTTCTCCTATTCGGTTTAAAATTACTCTAGGAACAGGAAATGTGATTTAGTTGGACCCTTCTGTTAAAAAGAGAACTACTAATGTCATCTTTAAAAAAAAAAAAATCAAAAGGTGCAGGCATGTACATTCCCAAAGAAAGTCCTTTCATGGAAAGCTCCCACAGTTCCTTCTAGAAAACAAGGTCCTTAAGCAAGTGACATGAACCCCACTGAACTATTCTCCCTTTATCATATCAAAGGTGATAGCACTTTGCTCATTTTCTAGGCCATTCTTGAGAAAGTCTTTCCAAATACAACTCACACTTTAAGGCTAAGTTCACATACTATTATTACCTTCCTGGAAACATGCATCATTATTTCTCCCAGGCAGCATGTATGTGTGCATGTGTGTGTGTGTGTGTGTGTGTGTGTGTTGTCTAAATTCCTCCACTAGACTGAAATGTCCTTAATACCAGGACTCTATTCTAATATTGCACTTTTGTATTAGAGAAATATCATGTAATAGCCAGCAGGGAAAGTTTCCTTGGCCACCTCACTGAGGGGATGTTCCCAGAAAATTACAGATATGTGTGGGCATATGCAAATATGACTCACAGGGCTAGTGCCCAAAAGGGTATTTAAGTGCATTGCATGGCATGAAGGTTTCCAAGAAGGAAGTGAGTAATAACTCTTCAGAGATGCTATAGAGGAGTTTATACAGCAGCCGAGGAAGTCCATCAGATGAATTCTAAAGCTCTTTTCAAGTCTATATGTCAGTAAAATGATTTTTAGAAAGTCTTCCCTTGGCTGAATAGTCTCATTTAACTAGGGCCTCCACGGACACTGCCACCTCATCAGGCAATTCCAGAAGCTTTTCCAAGCAGCCTGTGAAAACACATCAACTCCTGGGTTCTAAGGGACGCACCACGGAGGCCCCATCTTCACTGGACGTGGTCATCACAGAGGGTTCGGGAGCCACACAAACTGGTTGGGACCTGGACCCTCTCATTCTCAACCCCACGCTGAGGAATTCAAGTTCATGAGCCACTTCTGTATTCACCGGTTCTGTGGGCTTGGCCTCTCCAGGCCAGACCCGGGAAAGTCTGAGAAGAATTGCAAATCTTAGAGCAGAATGCTGCAGAGGTGACTTTTGGCTATTTCTCTTCTTTCCCAATAATGTTAAGAACCAAGTTAATGGCACAGGGGAAAATGTGTCAGGAAAGTTGAAAACACTTCCCTTGAATACATATGCCATGCTGCTTCCTGGTTGTTAATGTTCCTGAAGGCAGCAGCTTCTGTCCCTGAAACACGCGCACCAAACACCACTAACTGAAGGGCGCCAGGCCAGCACCACAGGGTATGGCGTCAACTGTGAGATGTCAGGCATCAGTGGTGTCTGGGGACTCGGTTAGGAAGAATGTTTCATTGTTGTCTATCTTCTAGAAATCAAAGCACATATCACAATAATGTTAGTCTCTCTACGCTGTCTATGGAAGTTAATCAGGACTCAAACAGGACTATGTTATAATATGGTAAGCTGTTTCTTTATTCTAATTGTTTTACTGTTTTGATAGAAAGACTGATAAAGCAAAAAATACCATGACAGACTTGTCATGCTTCTTTTCACCAATCTACTTCACAGTGTATCTTTTGGTGAGATTAATTCCCCCAGCTAGAAATTAACTCATCAATGTAAGAACAAACACTTATATATGAAGTTCTAAAGTATAATAATTACAGTGACTTAAAGTAATTCTAGCTAATTGAAAAACAAGTTCTCCATGTAAAATTATTCTGCGGTGTTTGCTAGAACTTTGCCATCATTGGGAAAAGGTGACCTGTGTGTGTATCTATGGAAGCAGCTACAGTGCAAAACCTTCAAAAGACCTTGTATGGTAAACAATGCAACGAATGAGAGCAAAACCATTATTGCTCCAACTTCTAAGAAGATTTCTCCCATGTATCACTGTCAGGTACAAGAAGACATTGTGTTGATTTACTGCTTATATATGAATGCACTGAAAAAATTCATCCTAATAGAGTTGTAATA
Source organism: Noctilio leporinus (assembly GCA_004026585.1). NCBI lineage: Eukaryota > Metazoa > Chordata > Mammalia > Chiroptera > Noctilionidae > Noctilio > Noctilio leporinus. The sequence goes on along the minus strand of PVIW01000273.1, from coordinate 574,615 downwards.
AATCCAGTAAAAAGACAGGCTCAAACCCTTGTCATAAAGAGTAAAGAATGTCTATTTACCTACCAATCTATTTATAGGGTGGTGAAAAAGTAGGTTTACTATTATGAGTACCCAAAACATAGTGTTTATTCTTGTATTATTAATTATTGTGCTATTTTTCCATATAAACAATTGTAATTAAATCAAACATCCTTAGACTCTGGTTAATCAACCACTATAGCCCTGGCTGGGGGGTTCAGCTGGTTGGAGCCTCGCACACTAAAACACTGCAGACTTGATCCCCAGTCCAGACACATACCTAGTTTGCAGGTTCGATCCCCAGTCAAGATGCTTGTGGGAGCCAACCAATCAATGTTTCTCTCTGTCTCCCTCTCTCTCTCTCTCTCTCTAAAATCAATAACATGTTCTTAGGTGAGGATTAAAAAACAAACTGAATTGCAGGATCTCACCTCAATTGCTATAAATCTTGTGTACTTGTGCTGGGACAGCTATAGGACCCTCAATAACATGTCCCAAGACTATAAATAGAGTCACATCTCTGTTTTCCCACTGAAGAATCACCAGGGCTGGAAAAATCTCAAGCTCAGCACCTCAGAGTTCCTTCTCCGGCCCTGCTGGCAGCCTGGCGGGGCAGCGGGAAACCATGATTGATCCCCTGGTAAACAGAAAATACTCTCCGCAGGCGGCAGAAGCTAAACCTGAGTCACTCCCTGGAGACTTTTCCTCTGCCAGCCGAACTCCAGCTCCTCCCCCAGGGGCTGGCTCACTTGCCTGCTGGTTTCCAGCAGCCAGAAAGGCCTTTCCATGGTGACAGAGGAGCCCTCTGAAGCAGAGGCTGAAATGTCACTGCAAGTGACTAACCTCAAACTGATGTAATCCAGTCTTACGCAGGGATCACCGTGTCCTATATGCATCAACTGAAATTGACTGGAACCCCAGTCACCTGAAATGGAAAACTCAACATCCTTCTCCATTTCTGCTGGGACTTGGGGGAGAGGAACAAGGTATCTAGATTTTTCTTTGTCACCGACTCATCTGTCACTGCATGAGTGATGCTGCCCCATGATAGACATGCCCTGCTTCCTCCTCCACACTGCTTCTGAGGCTGCCTCTCTCTCGGTACCCACTTCCTCCAGGTCTCACGAGTCACTCCAACCGCTACACTTTGCTCATTCTCCATCACCACACACACACACACACACACACACACACACACACACACACACCCTGTTGCTTCCTAGAGTGCGTTTCCTCCTTTCCACTCTCTGGGGTTAGACTATAGCATTTGATTTCATTCTTTCTCCTGCTTATTCATTTCCTTTCTGTTGCCATTTCTTCCCTAAGAGTGATGCACATTCTCGGATGGCAAGGACTGTGTCCAGCCCAGATTTTGTGCTCCCCACATTTACTAGCACAGTTCCACACTCGCCATGGACACTCAGCAAACGCCTGTTGGGCGCTGAAGTAACAGATGGCAGGGCCTCAGAACCAGAGTGGAATTCATTACCTACAACCATGAGTACACCTCACCGAGAGCAGCGAGGGAAACCTGGGTCTCTGGAAACTACCAAATTTTGCTGTCCAGATTTTGACAGGTTCTCATCTCAAAGCTAGTATCTACCTTTTTTGTGACCTTAGCCAGTCATTTAACTCTTTTGAGGATCATATGTTTAAATCCATGAAATAAGAAAGGTAAAAAAGCACCTGCCCTATCTGGTTCACATAGTGGTTGTAAAAATTAGGGAATTTGTATACACACATACATTATATAAACACATGTGTACATATGTACAAGACAAATTATTATAGGCATTATGATGCCCAGCTATCTTAAAGAACTTGAAGCCCTGGCTGGTGGCTTAGTGGATAAATGCCAGCCTTTGAACCCAAAGGTCGCTGGTTTGATTCCCAGCCAGGGCACATAATCAGGCTTCAAGCCAGGTCTCCAGCTAGGTCTGTAGCTGGAGGCAGGTGAAAGGCAACCATACATTGATGTCCCTCTCCCTTTCTGCCTCTCTCCCTTCCCTTCTCTCTGAAAATAATAAATAAAATCTAAAAAATTAATAATTAAAAAAAAGAACTTGAATATTTTATCAAGTGCATAGATCATAGAAAGTCTTCTCATATTTATTACAAAGTTGTTTCCCTTAAATAAATGCCACTGTTATTTTCTAAGAATATTTACTTAGCCACGTAGGAAGATTTATTACAGTTCTCTTACTTATTAACAAAATGTCTCCTGTCTTTATTTCTTCTTCCAACAGAATGTTTCATTTCCTGCATCATTAGCTATTATAGGAAAGTCAAGGTATTTAAAGACCATTTTTAATGCTAACATATGAATAAAAACTACAGCTATGTTAAAGGAATAATGTGGTTTATTGCTTTTTGGGGGGGCTGCTTCTACATTGCATAAAAAGTTAGACTCAATGATCTTGGTTAATTTTATTCTTGATTAAATTTAACTTTTGATTTAATTTTTATGATCTTATATTCTTCCTCAATGTTCTTGATATTCAGGGATATTATAAAAGTAAAGCTTCAAACCATAAATATGAACTCAAATTGTGCATGAAAATATGCAAACACCATTACTTCATAAATTTTAACTGCACTTATTTCTTCTCTCTCTAAAACAATCTAGATATCACCAACTTAACAATAATTTTCACAACACCTAGTAAAATACATGAAGTTGATGATCCTTGCATCCACTTCAGAAGTAAGGATTATGAGGAGAAAGAAGCCATTAGGTTACAGACAAGTTAATTGTAGACTGTAAGTCTTGTACAATATACATATATACACAGTATATATTTATATTTATATCTCTATATGTACATCTCCACCACCCATTTCTTGCCTAATACCATCAAGACTGCCATTTAAGGAAAAAGAACGGAAAAGTCCTGAGAAGTATTCAGTTCTATAAATCTAGATTCATGCCCCCATGGAAATGGAAAAGATCAGATCCTTCCTGGACCCAAGTCACCCCAGCCAAGGGGCAGGCATATGAGGAACAAGAAAGCGAAATGGTTCTAACCACAGAAAGTTTTCTGGAGCACCCCATGTTTCAGCCCACTTCCAAGCCTTGTTCTCCAATATCCTATGAATTCTGAGCACACCATTAGCAACCCCGAATTCTTTGTACCGATAAATATTCTTTAGCTTTAGTTGGTCAGACTTTTTGTTGATAGCCACTGAGAGATTCTCACCACCATATATAACCCAACCTTTCTTTGCCTAGCAAATACTCTGTTAAAATTCTAAGTGAGGAAAATGCATATAAAATCATGTTTAAAAATTTTATAGGATAAAAACATTTTTTGTTGTTGTTGGCTATAACTTGAGAATTCAGTGTATGTATTTTAGGTTTCTCCCTTTTTAAGATGTAAATATTTTTATTTTGAAACTTTAAACATATATTTCAAAACTTAGGTAATTTTTTATATCTGAGTTATTCCTTTTTTATATACTAATTTACATCTTATGACTCAATCTACGCTCTTCAAAAATTAGTATAAATCATGGTACAGAGTCTGTCTCATATTTTGTCTTTTCCACGCAAGGAACGATAAAAACAAAGTTGTCAACTTAGTTGTTAAAACCAGTACTAACTCAACACTGCTAATGAAATGAATTATTTGCCTCTGATTTACAAAGTTTTCCATTTTACACGTTAGCCAAGATGCCACCACTGGTTGCTAAGCAACAGCTTTTCTCTCAAGGACCAGAAATAGAATATATAGAAGGTCAATTTTAAAAACATAATATACATATACATGAAGTTAAAGAAAGACCCTGGCTCCATAGTTTGGCTGTTTGCCCAGAAGGCTTCTCATGAATATTGAATTCATAATGACAGTACGGAAATTACAAATACATTTGATCCATGAATTCTTTTTTTTTTTTTTTAAGTATATTTTATGGATTATGCTGTTACAGTGGTCCCAATTTTTTTCCTTTTGCTCCTCTCAGCCCAGCACCCCCCTTCCCTCTAGCAATCCCACCCTCCTTAGTTTACGTCCATGGGTTGGGCATGTAAGTTCTTTGGTTTCATCCTTTCCTACACTATTCTTAACATCCCCCCATCCATTTTATACCTACCAATTTTGCTTCTTAATCCCATACCTTTTCCCCATTTCTTCCCCTTCCCCCTCCCGGCTGATAACCCTCCAAATGATCCCCATACCTACAATTCTTATTCCTATTCTGGTTGTTTGCTTAGTTTGTTTTTATTTTAAATTTTTAGATTCTATTGTTGATAGTCGTCATTTTAATGTTCATAGTTTTGCTCTTTTTATCTTTCTTAAATAAGCCCATTTAACATTTCATATAATAATGGCTTGGTAATGATGAATTCATTTAGCTTTACTTTGTCTGGGAAGCACTTTGTCTGCCTTTACATTCTATATGATAGCTTTGCTGGATATAGTAAACTTGGTTATAGGTCCTTGCTTTTCATCACTTTGAATACTTCTTGCCAGTCCCTTCTTGCCTGCAAAGTTTCTTTTGAGAAATCAGCTGATAGTCTTATAGAATCACTTTGTAGGTAACTCTCTTTTCTCTTGATACTTTTAAGATTCTTTCATCTTTAACTTTTGGCATTTTAATAATGCTTTGTCTTGGTATGATCCTCTTTGGGTCTAGCTTGTTTGGGACTCTGTGCTTTCTGGACTTGTTTGTCTATTTCCTTCACCAAGTCAGGGAAGTTTTACTTCATTATTTTGTCACAGAAGTTTTCGATTTCTTACCCTTCCCTTTTCATTCTGGCACCCTTATGATTTGGATGTTGGTATGTTTAAAGTTGTCCCAGAGGTTCCTAAGCCTCTTCTTGTTTGTTTCAATTCTTGTTTCTTCATTCTGTACTGGTTGACTATTTGTTTCCTCCTTATGTTCCAAATCATTGATTTGAACTCTGCTTCCTCCCTTTCATCACTGGATTCATGTGGATTTTCCTTCATTTCACTTAGTATAGCCTTTATTTCTTCCCTTCTGCATTTGCCATACTTAACCATGTCTGTCACATAGTTATCACCAATGTTTTGAACTCTGCATCTATTAGGCTGCCAATCTCCTCATTGGGCCATACCTCTGCCTCCTCAACTAGACAGCCTCTTTGTTTGCCTCTGTGTCTTAGCAGAGCTGTCACACCTACTACATTATAAGGAACAAAGCCTTAGGTATTCGTCATTGTAGGGCGACCTGTTTCACCACATGTGGCACTGTATGTACAAAAGGGGTCTAAGAAGGAACAATGCCATTTGCTCAGCACTCTCCCCTTTCCAGGCACTTCTCCCATTTCCTGTATGGAATTGGCATCACTCTACTTGTTGCCACAGCCTTGGTTCCCATAGTGGGTGGATCTGCGGACGTTCCAGACCCATGGGGGTCCTCTAAACAAATGGACTCTGCTGAGAGACTGGCAGTTGCTTCCTCCACCCCAAATGCCACTGGTTTTCACAGTCAGAAGCAATGAGGCTTTATTTTTCCCCAGCACAATAGAATCATGCTCTGCATGGTCTGATCTGGGGCTGGGATTGCTCCCCAGGTGTCCTCCCTGACTTTTATAATGTGTGACTGCTCTTTCCATGGGCTGCTCACAGCCACAGCCACTGCCTTGCTGCCGCCACGGCCACCACTGCCACACCACGCCCTGTCCTCCCTGGCCCCGCCCCTCCTGCTGTCTGGGTATTACTTCTTTTTATCTTCATTTGTTGGACTTACATGCAGTTTGATTTTCTGGGAGTTCTGGTTATTTTGAGCTTTCAGGTAGTTGTATTCCTTCTTACTGTTGCAAAGGGAGGTGAAACATTTCTACCTACACTTCCATCTTGGCCAGAACTTAATCCACACATTTTTTAGTAACTACATCCCCTTATTTATTTTCTTTCAGTGTCTCCCATGCTACTGAAAAACCATGAAGTAACACAGGGGCCAGGCTTTTGAAGCACCTTTTTTCATAAAAGTACACTCAAAAACTGTACGCTGACATTTTGTTGAACCAAGTCTTCACTACATTACCATTCCTGGGGCAATACTGTTTCCTTGGTTAAAATTTAATGCTTTATGAAGATATACTCCAAGTGGTTAATAATGACTACCATAGGGAAATGATCACTTGCTTTTTTCCTCTACATATTCCTTACAACAAAAATAGTTACTGTTAGTTGTTGCTGGGAGTTTATGAACTGCTGAGCATGGTTCCAAGTTCATTAAATGCATTAATTCATATTAAAATTCTCCACTTGGCAAATGAAGAAAAAAGCTTAGAGAAGTTATGTAACTTGCTCAAGGTCATGCATATAAAGCGACAGAGAAGATTAGAACTCAGGCATTGATCCTCCAGGTCGGCACCATTTCACTACTCCTTTTCTTTTTCAATAAGATGGTTCATGTATTGCCTGAATACCTTTTTCTAAGTCATTTTGTCTCAGGACACACAGACTTATAATTTTATCTGGCTGCTCAGTTCATTAGCAGCTTTTCACCATTGGCTTCAATCAGTTTTGCAACAGTAGGAGGGAAGAGCGAACAGAAATCTAACAAATGCATGAGGATCAACATGTTAAGCTGATTTTTGTCAACAGAGAACTGACATTGTGCCAATTCAGGTGAACCTGTGGCCACATGCTGTGCTTACCTGAACTAGGTCCTGCAGTTACAGAAGTTTCTAAAGAACTGCTTTAAATAAATGTCACTTTTGGGAATTGATTTTCTCCACCAATATATATTTAGTATAAAAAAAAAAAAAAGTAACACTCTCTTCTGCCTTACTTTGGAGCTCAGTGTAGAAAAGGTGAGAATTCACCAATAATACAGGCAGAAATTCTTTTCTTCTCAATTATTCATACCCTAAGGAGGTAGGTAAAGGATACAAAGTAAAGAAAAATATAAACCAGACCAGGAAAGAAGCTCTGAAAACTTTGCTGAATAAAATCAGTTTAGGAAAGAAAGAACACCCCCAATGCATTGGTCAATCTCTTTGAGAAAAATTTTCCCCATGACACTGGATGTGAGAGACACAGAAACAAAACGCACATCTCTAAGGTTCACATTCAGGAAGAGAAAGCAGGTGCATAAACCTGGCGCTGTGGTTTGAGGTGGAAGTGCCGTGATGCAGGTGGAAAGGGCGCCATGGAAAAGAGTGCAACAGTGAAAGTGCTCATTTTCCCACCTTTCAAAGCAAGAAGCCAGTAGGAACGTCTAAAAATCAGTTGGAAAACAGAGGCCATTTGTACAAGCCAAGTATTAAAGGTAATCACTAGAACTGGAGATAGTATGAGAGCTTCCTGAAGTGAAAGACAGGTAGAAGTTTCTATGAGAATTCTTCCCATCTTGTATAGCAAGGAGTCAGCATATTTTGCCCAGAATAGATAAATCAAGAATTAGAAATGAGCAGCAGAACTTAAAATAGTTGGCTCTGCAAAAGGAGACCTGGTTAACAAATACTTTCTGTTGGTTTTAACACCTCAAGTTTCTTGTATTTGGTGTCAAAGGAGCATAGGTAGGCTTTCTTCCTGTTTCATCACTTTTCCAACAGGGTATTTATTACTGTACCACCTTTGTGAAACAGTCTCTCACCTCCTCTTTTAGGAGAACATCTCCAGAGGGGCATTTGTTGCTCTTCTAGGTTCAGTCAGACTTTGTTTATATAATGAGGAAAAGTCTCTGGTCCAGGCACTGGTGATAAAATATAAATTACCTAAGACTTCAGTGAGCTTAAGATAATTACTACTATCAATGTTTCTCTACTTTAGACACAGAAAAACCCAAAGAACAAGAAATTCTGAACCTATAATCATAAGTTAATTAACAAAAGACTGTTAGTCATACCACAGGCGCTAAATTAACAACTTAATTGTTTTCTAATTCCTCAGCGCTTTTCATGCATATTAGGGAAGATTTCCAACCTTATGAAAACTACCTTAATGACTTGGAATGGAAAAATGTCACAAAGGTAATAACTTTCCCTTAGAAATAACACCTTTGCGACAAAATTCAAACTAATTTTTTTAAAACCCTATTTGACAAAAATGAAAACTTGCTACAAAATCATGTTAAAAAGCACCAGTCTCTGCAAAAAAGGAAGAAAAGATTCATGTGTCATTCCTTAGACAAAAAGAATGGAGTCACACTCTGTATAAATAACTTTAAACTATTTCTCATGGTAGGATCATTACACACAGCACTGAAGGATAACCAACAAGCCTTTCCTCCTCTCATACAAATTTCCAGGTGCTGAAAATTTAGCAGTTAAAAAGCTCCTATCATCATAAAGCTTACTTACTAGCACAGATAATAAGCAAAATCAGTAAGTTAAATATAAAGCAGAGAAAAAGTAGGGAGTGCCAAAGTCAGGAATGTGGTTTCAGATAGGGAACCGCTGAGAACGCCAGCAGGAATGAGAAAGGGAGGTGCCGCAGGTGAGGGGAGAGCAGGTGTGAAGGTCCTGAGGATACCTGGCCAACACGGATGAACAAGGAGGCCAGTGCGCGTGGCAGACGAAATAAGGGGGCAGGCAGGGTCACGGAAGCTGGGGTCAGAGAGGTGGGAAGGGAGACCCCGAGGCTGAGGTGGGCCACCACACGGGTTTTAGATTTTAGGCTGAACCAACTGGAGAGTCTCTGAAGGACTTTGAGCAGCCGGGGGACTGACAAGTATTGTTAAAGGTTCTTTCAGCTGGAGGAGTATTGAGTATGGATGACGAGCCACTAAAGGGGTTCGCCTAGGCTGAGAGGTTGTTGGAAACCTCACTGAAAACGAGGCATCTGGGCCTAAAGCACGTGTGACTGGGCCATTAGCTCCCCTGGGGGGTGGTGGCTGATGAGAGGCAGAGCACAGCCAGCTGGGGGAGGGCAGGCTACAACAAAGCATCCTGTCCTTGACCTGAAGGCTAGCGGGCAGGTTGACAGGGTTGAAGGGAGTGACATGATCTGCTCAAGGTTTTGTAGACTGTTTGATTATTTTTTGTCAAATAGAATACGCAGTATTTTTTTTTTTTAAAGCACAGGTTATCACTTATAAATGCAGAGTCACCAAATAACTTAAAAAATAAAGAAAATAGAAAACATCAGAACGCCTGTGGGTTGTATGTATAGTTGTAAGAAATCCCTAATTCTCTATACACTTAAAACTCATGCGCATGCGCGCGTCATGATTCAGTTTCAAAGTCACCTGATTAGAAGAAGGGCATGTAAAAGGGGATAGCAGTAGTGGGAATACGTGCTGTCACCTTCTTAAAGGCATCACTGGTTGCTGAGACTAGAAGAGGAAGAGAAACAAGGCAAAATATACTAAATATTTTGGGACACCACATACTAAAAAAATTTGTTGATCTGGAATTCACACTGCACGGCATCTGGTATTTCATCTGGCAGCCCTAACCAGTGCTCAGGTGCCCTGAGAACAGAGGCAGACACACCAGTTAGCACACAATGACAGTGCAGGCAAGGGGCAGGAAGCCCTAAAATGACCATTTCACAGGGGATTCTTGGCTCTACTAGTATACACGCAAACATCGGAATGTGAAAGGGAGTCGTTAACTTGTGCTTTAATTATAAGCACAAGGGTGTCCTACGTAAGTTCTTCTCCATCAAGGTCACGCTGTGAACCTCTGTGGCTCAGGTTCATTACGGGCCCTTCTGCCTGCTCCGGCTCCACTGCAGTGTCTCACAGGACACCCACCACTGGAAGCTAAGAGCGGACACCCAGTTGGGCTGCCCCAAAGGGACTTACCTGTGGGAGGAAAGTTCTGTTTGCACTTTCACTTCAATAGGACTTGTTTACAACGTTGAACTTGACACAAAAACAAAAAACCAAAAGGCTTTCTGTTGCTATAACTGTCCTTCTGGAAACATTTTTCTTTCAACACACACATTTTCAATGTAGACCCATGATTTGGGTAATAAATCATTTTGCTTGAAAAAGAAGCCAATGAAAAATGATATCAAAATAAATCCATTGCATCAAAACTATATCAAAATACATGTACGTTTCTTTTTCTTTCTGGGCAGCTCTGCTCCTAGAGTCCTGAAGAGAGACAGAGATTGTGTGTGTGTGTGTGTGTGTGTGTGTGTGTGTGTGTGTACATGCACACAAATATTTTGTGGGGCTATCTCAGGAAGTATTGTGAGGAAAGCCCTGACGTTTCGTACACTGTAGACTGCAAACTGAATTCCTTGGCCTTGATCTCTCAGCCAACTCTGAAGACAAGTCGTGGTCCTTGAGCTCGGACTCCACCGGGCTCCGGGTAAGGAAGGAACAAGCAATTGTTTGCACCCGTGCAAATTCTCAAAGGGGACTGGCAGGTCCCACACAGACAGCTGCTTGCTTTCTTGCAGGAATGGCAAAGGAATTTTGGGGAACCTGTAAGGAGATGTGTAATAGAAACATCACTAAAGAAACATCAGTGACAGCTGCCCACCATATGGCGTTTTCAACACCCAGATTGGAACAGCGTCTTAAGGGAGGGCAGGAATGCTAGTCTGTGCTGTTTGCCAAAGGGATTTGCAAAAAGGGGGAAAGTGAAGAGTGTGAGTCAGCCGGACACTGTCTTCAAGGGAACACTGAAATGGTTCAAAGCTTTTCATTTTAAGCTCATCAAGAGTAACTCAGTGTCCAAACACAGGCATTTCATTATTTCATTCTTTCAGTAAATGTCAATGGAGAACTAATAGATTGCCAATTAATTGCTGGGCTGCTGCTTCAAAAACAGGAAAAGGCAATTCATACATAAACTGGAAGAAATTTATACACTGAAGAAGTCTGTGCTCTAAAAAGGTAACTCCAAATGTATGGAATTGTACACTTGAAAGGGTTAATTAAGACCTTTTTGAAAAGTGGGGGGAAAAATAAACAGTTAAAAGTAAAAATATTTTAAGAAGTGGAAAGTGAGAGTATAATTAGGCACTTTGTTTATCCAAGTGGACAGAGGCAGTACAACTAGTAATTTTTGATTAATAAAAACTAGAAATTGACAAGTTACCCTGAGAAAATAATGCCAGAAAATAAAATATAATTTAAAAAATTGTAAGACAAAAATAGATGTCTTTAATTTCAAAGTAAAAACTGATTTATGAGGCCCAGGATAACAAAATAAAATGACTGACCTAAAAGGAAAGAAAAGCAAAAGATTTGGAGAGCCTCAAAAAAATAAGTTTTGTCTAGATTCCTGTTGTTAATTTATTGGTTTTAGAGAGAGAGTAAGGGAGCAAGAGAAACACTGATTTGTTGTTCTACTTAGGCATTCATTGGTTGATTCTTTTACGTGTCCTGCCTAGGGATGGAACCACCACATTGGAGTGCTGGAAAGACGCACTAACTGAACTACCAGCTATTTTTAAAGGAAACAGATTTTCAAAGCACTTAGGGAGTAATTGAGACAATTTATCTTTTTCTCAATAAAGGCTATTTAAAGAACTGTTGAACCATTTATTTCACTACTTTGTAATCTCCAAGATCCTAGGAATTTGTCCAAGGAATTAACATCATTGTTTCATGAATTACCATATCTAATTGGTATAGTGTTATGCAGATCTGTCTGTGTAAATCAAAGTACTTCACTGAGGTTAGCTAAAGCTCTACAGGGTGTTAAAGAAACAACTCTAACACTTGTTAAAGACCGTAGGAAGGCTTGATTCCTGGGGGCTACAGCAATGGGGTTTATGTTAGGAGAAAGAGACTAGGCCCCAAAGGGAAAAAAAGGTGGAAATATATAGCAAGGAACAAAAGATTGGAGAGGGTCGGTAGATGAAAAAATACTAAGAGAGGCATGGAGATTAAGGAGAAATGCTGGCTAACCTGACCTATTAGGATTCTTGCTAAAGGCTGGTCAGGGGGATCAGATACTATCTAAGGGATGACCACTTTTGGACCAGAAATGGCCCACAAAGGCTGAGATTTCTTTTTAAATCCTTCCCTAATTCACATGCTCAGCAGACCACATCTGTACAACTAACCACCTTGTAGTAGGGGGGAAACCAAAATGCTGATTTAGGCTGGCTCCCGAGTCCTATGCTAATGACTCTGAATGACACACTTAATTAGCAATAACAAGATATTCAGGAAGACAGACTTCTGTAGCTAAGTTGCCAGGCATGTTGAACAGCCTGCAGGCCCAGGTTAGGACGAGCAATCAGACCCCCAGGGCACGTCCCAGGCTCAGGTGAGTTGGGGGGTATAAGGCAGTGATCTGCAAACCACGGTTCCAGTAAAGCTGGGTATGAATCTGAAGGATTTCCAGGTGTGCATTCACGGGCATGGGTTGTCTTAGTAAAATCAGGGTTCAGATCTTCAAGTTCTCTCCAAACTCTGCTTTACAGAGGGGATGTGCAGCTGCTGCAGACAAGGTTCCCTTTCCCACATCCCCTTTCCCAGCCAGAAGTGGGCGACCACTTTGAGGAAGAAAGTGAGAGCAAGCCTCACTGGGTCCTAACTTTGCATGCCAGCTCCAGGGGCAAACCTCCAGGCCACCAAACAAGCAGAGCCACCACTCGAAATTCCTGAGGACCTCAGGTTGCTGGAGACGGGGACAGAGCTCGGAAAGCCTCTGTCTCCCCTCCGTCTCAACTCATGCTCCTTCTCTTTCACATCCAGGAGTGAGGCTGCACACATGTGCATCAGCCACGTTTCTTAGCAATTTAAAAAGATGAAGTCAGCCTGCTTCTGATGGAAAATCTAATACCTGGCCGCATATTTTGCTCCACTTTACAAACAATGTCTAACCTGAATGAGGCAAACCGACAACTCTGAGATTTGTCTTTGCACAAACTGTTCAGATGTTGACTTGAAAAGGTGCAGAGATACATACAGGGTTTTACAAACGTCTTTCAAAACCTTATGAGAGCAAAAAGTCTGAAGACCACTCTCCTAAGAAACAACCCCAGGAAGGGTGTTGCCAGCTTATGCATACAATTTAATGGCAAGCACAGGCCTTCTGAAGGGAAAGGTGGTTTTGAATGCAGTGGCCTTGTTCCCATTCGGATCCTCAAGAACTTCTGTCCATTCCTGGGGAAGGAGACCCGCAATAGGGCTGGTACGTAGCTCGGAACCGCCTTACCCAGACATCCGTGGGAGGCAGCTCAACACAACAGTGTTGAGGCCGGCGATGACACGAGTCAGACATGAGGCACCACCTTCACAGTGGTGCCCATCTCAAGAGCCTCCGGAATTTTCCAAAACCATGAAGTAGCCAGGGAGACCACAGAAATTCCAAACCGCAGTGTGACAAACTTTGGAGGCTTCCTGCTATGGCCAGGAGGGCCAGGAAGGGCTCCCTGTCTTCCCTCCCGTCTGCCGGATCAGGGTCTCATTGCTGTCCTGGTGAGTCAGTCCACTGGGCAAGCTCTGGGAAGTCAGGGAACTTTTTAGGTAAAACATTGAGAACTCATTAACCATGAAATTGCTTTCTTCACTGTCTCCACCTCCAACTCCCCTCTCTTCCCACTTACAAGTATGGGGAACCTGAGGTCCAGAGAAGTGGAACTGTTAATGATCCCGAGGCCTGTTCAAGGTGGGAAAGGCTCTGTCTGATGTGCACTCAGATCCCCTCAATTGGAGTCAGAATGTCAGCCACAGACTAGACACTACTGGAAATAGGCTGTCTCAGAAAGGCAGAACCTTCTTTCTATTTTCCTCAAGCTGTTTTTAATGGCATCTGGCTAAGACTCAGCGTTGGCCTGGATCTGGGCAGGAAGCTGGGTGTGAAGGTGTAATTGTCCCTGACTCACGGGTGCGTCACTCACCCAGCGGCCAGTGAGTCCACGGCAGGCCCAGCCCACTGGGACACAGGCTGGAATCTGTCTGGGTCCTGGGAGATCAACAAGGGCAGAGCATTACTGTTTTCCTCCCTCCTTGCCAGTGAAGGATTCCTCCCTTGACAACATCACCCATGGCAGGGACTTTGGGACCTGTGGGGGGAACAGAGGCCCCAATTGCTATAGGAGAGAAGCTATGAAAGACTCTTTCTTTATATTGATAACTTCACTAAGAATTTACAGTCCCCCTCAGCGAAACACAGGTAATATGAACATTAACACTACGTCTCACAGGAAAGATCAATGACATCATCTTCAACAGAAATTCTCATAGAGACACTAAGAATTTTAGTATCTCATGTGGATACTCAATTTGAACACGTACTTCCTGCTATAACAGAGCTGCTCTGCCATGTACCCCTTTCTGTTGGGGCCAGTGTGGTACCCCATTTCTGCAAAGTTCACATTTCTAAAGACCTCAATGTAAGAGAGTCCCCCTCGTATACCACTTTCTTCCAGACCGAGGGGGTTATTTACCCTCTGAGGGATTTGACAAGATCTTCTGAAACATTTTTATAACCTACCCCCCTCAAATTGTTGTTTCTGGCCCAATCCAGCTCTCAGTACATTTATGACCCAACAGAACTCCAAGTATGACCTAAAAGTAGAGGTGGCAACTATGAAGATGGGGAGCTCTAGCCTCTCTTCCCTGTCAGAAGGCAGATATTGCTCATTGGTAGCTATGCTTGTTCTACTGTGTTGAGACTCAGTCTAACTCTTCAAAACCTAATGCTCCAAGCGACACTGTCAATTAGTTGACCTCTAGATTAGAATCCATTGGCAATGCAAGAGTTAGATTAAATTACTAGAAAATCTTACAATTTTTTTTTTTTTAATCTTACTATTCTTGAGAGGTTTATTTTAACAACCCAAATCTTATGCCAGGCAACCCATTGTCACATTCCCAATGGTAACATTCTCTTGGTGACTCCACAATTCCATCTCAATTGTCTGAATGACATGTTAGAAGTTGAACTCCCATTATGAGCTTTGACTTGTGTCAGAACATATCTTCAGATTGGAGAACAGGAACAGCTTCTCTAGTCCCTATTCCTTTTAATGTTTTAATATGAATAGACCTGTGGTTTCCCAAATTATCTACTAGGTTGGCCCTTAGGTTTTTGGTTTAAGTCTAAAGCATATATACATATATTTATACTTTTATCTTATTATCTTTAAGGACTCTAAAAAGCAGTCATTGCTTAGTTATCATTAAATATTGGCAGATTTGAGAACTATACGGTCACTCACTTGGAATGGATAAACATTTCACAAAATGAAAAATTCCAAAATGTAAAGATTTTTTAGGATTTCAGAACCTAAGGGAAATATCTAATTCAAAGTTTCCCTCAGCCTCCCCCGCCTCCAACCCAAGGCTGAGGCACCCACAGCGGGCAAGGGTGTGTGTGTGATTTTTCTCACACTTCAGTATGAACAGCATGTCCAAAGGGCAGGTGTGTTAATGAAGGGAGGGGTTCAGTGTGGCTGAAGAGGAACATGAGGGATGAGGTAGCTAGGAGCAGATCTTATATTGTAGCCTTGACATTCACAGGAAAGAACTTTGACCTTCCACACCCCCCACCCCTCAGAATTCAGGTAATAGGCTTCCCCTAATTTTCCTGGAATTGCAAAGGGAGCAAACAAGATTCATTTCATTTTGGCAAAAAAATAACTTTGTGTAAAAATCTGAGAAATAGTGACATAATGACACTTTTCCACTTGGAAGAAACTCAGGAAGCAGTGTAGTATTTGTACATACCTTATAAAAAGCTTTTCAGCTCATTACAAGTGTTCTAATGCTGGGTTTAAGTCTTTACACTGCCTCAAATATAACATGTTTAATTACCACACTTCTGTGGTATCTTTGATGGTTTTAAAAATCCACATCTAACTTGCATCTCTAATGTAGACCCTCAAAGGAGTTCAGGCTCATTATCAGGTACGTCTAGATTACTATTCCCTCAGGTGAGAGCTCATCACATTTCACAAACCTAATAAGACCAGTAAGAATTGGTGCAACACTAAGAATACCCAGAAATTTTTATCTAGTGACACTGCGGTCAATTAAGGAAGCTACTCTCTCAGTAGGCAATCTGCTACCTTTAAAAAGTGCGTGTAAGTAAAGGATATTCCTCTTTTGTAGATATTTAACATGCAAACTAGGGATCCACAGACTTGTTCCAGATAAGAGTAAAAGCAATAAAAGTTTATGATTCAGCAAACCTTAAATCATTTAAGACACTATAAGTACCTAAAAAAAGAAGTTTAGAAATTGACAGGACCTCCTTAATGCAAAGAAAAAGTTAGTACTTTGCAGGGAGAAGAAAACTCTTCCCGCATTTCCTATTCAACTGACAGAAAGGAAATCACTGCCAAAAATTCAATTATTCTATTTTTTTTAGAAGACAAAAATCATGCACAGAAACACTGGGCTAGGTGCCATGGTTGGACTCACAATGAACTATGGTCTTCATATCCATAGAACTAAACACAAAGCAAAATGGGTTACCCTCTCACTCTTAACACTGTGGGTCTTCAGTTTCTCTGCAGTAATGGAATAGAACATTCCTTGAATATGAAACACCAGGAACCTATGTGAAGAGAGGGGAGTTGAGAATCCCACACCCCCTTCAACATATCTGAGACCACTTTGAGAAAGAGAAAGGGAAGTAGCAAGGAAGCCCATGTGCTTCTTCTAAGTCGTCCCTGTATGTGATGTGTTTCATTAACAACTTCCTTTCTTATTTTCCCCGTCCTCTATCCCTCCAGCCTCCTCCACCACTTATCTTCACTATTTGGAAACATCGGTTTGACAGAAGGAGCCATGAGAGGCACAAGTGATCTCGACACTCACTTATCCAACACTTGGCGATGTCTGAGGGCAGAAACAACCCACATAAGAGCCTGGGTTGCTGCTATGTACTCAAAGGTTCAAATCACTCATCTCTTAAGTCTGCAAGTATAAAAGTACCTTGCGGTGGACTAAGGACCACACAAGTGTTGTAAAAAGATGTTCCAGGGTTCAGGGAGATGGAAGAGAAGTTATGTATACTGGAGAAATTGGGGGAGGCCTTAAAAGAAATAAACATTTACTCATCATCCACCACGTGGTACACATATAATTATGTGAGGCACATATTCTTGTTCCCATTTTAAAGATTAGAAAACTGAGTCATCAAGAAGACAAGAAGCCTTCCTTAAACAGTTATGCAGATTTGAATCTAGGCCTTCAAGTCTAGCGCTCTTTCTGGTATACATCTTGTCTCCTTCAGACAGTAGGGAACATTACAGAAGAAGGCAGAGCTGATGTTACAACCCCATTGTTCTGTCTTTTCTGATTTTTTTCTCTGGACTTCATAGGATAAGTGATCAGTTTACACTAGTGACAGTTGGCTGGCTAGTCCAATGCAACTATGTTGTATAACTTTCACCCACCAGTTATTAAGTTTTAAATGTCAACACAACAGAAATTTTCTTTCTGCGATAAACTATACATTGTGCTATATGCTAGCATATTTTTGTTTATACATTTGCTTTTAATGTTTACATTAAAAACTCAGTTTACTATAAAGTATGCTTATTCCATTGCTACTCTCAGCAATCAAGTTGGTATTTTTTAAAAGGTTTTTTTTTTGTCCTGTTTTATTTTGTTTTTGGATGAAGGCTTTTGGAAAACTTCGGTTGCTCATTAGAATTCAGGAGCTGAATACAGTTATGTGTTGGCCACACAGTCCAAAGACTAGCAAGCTTGAAGGTCATATAATATCACAGGAAGAATGTCTGAATGGCCTAAGATCTTTTAATTCCTAAGAAGTTTTTGAAAGAGAAAAAAACTATTAAGAGATTTTGGTTGTTGAATGGGAAGGGTTCTCAAAATTTTAGCAGTGATGACTTTAGAAAATGAGCAAAATAGTCATCTTGGCTAATGTAATAGCCAGTGAGGATAATGTAGGATAAAAAGTATTCTGATTTTATAATCTCTGGATTAAAATAAAAAGTAACATCTGAACAGTTTGCCCATTCTGATGCAAATTCTATATCGAAGTCTTACCAAGATAATGGAAGATTTTCTCTAAAAGGGAAACAATTTTTTAGAGAGACATCAAGTTCTCCATTTGTTATGTCTCACAATATCTAACAATTTCCAATGACCTATTTTAATGAAATTTTAAGATGTTCCCCCTGGGTTCTTGTGCTTTTTTTCTGACACTACCATTTTCTTGTTTCTGCTCTTAAGACGACACTAATGTAACCTAAAAATATTTCCAAATGCCGAAAGAAAGGGGAAGACAGAAATTGAGAGAATAGTAGCATTGACTGCAAGGGATGAGAGCAATACATGAAAGAGGCAAGCCACTCATTCAGGGGACTGGAGGAGGCAAAGTGTGGCTTTCCCAAGCCACAGGCTCAGTTTTCATTAGGCAGACAAAATCCAGAAAATGTAGACAATTGGTCAAAAATCCTGTAATGTGGCACAGAAGTTTTAAAATATATACAAGCCTCCAATTCAATGTTAGAGTCAGGCTTGTAAATTGCATGAACTGCTAAGCAGCAATATTTAATCAGATTAACTCATCATAATTAGAATGGCTAATAAGAGAAGGGACTAAAATCTGGAACGAAATGGAGCATGTTCCTTTGCCTACAAAAGTCTTCTGTATCTGTAGTAATTTTCTTTTTTTTTTTTTAATTAAAAAAATTTCCATTACAGTTGGTATATAAGTTTCAGGAGTACAGCATACAGGTTAGACATTTATAGGACTTACAAAGGACCTCCCCCCCATAAGTGTAGTATCCACCTAGCACCATACATAAATACTGTACATGTCCTTGACTATTTTGTAACTACTGTTTTGTATTTATTACAAATATTTTGTATTTATTACAAGTACAAAACAGTACTTGTATTTGTATTTGTAAATTCTGATTTACAAATCAGTATTTGTATCAGTATTTGTAAATACTGATTTGTATTTATTAATCCCTTCCTTTTTTTCACCCTCGCAAATCCAACCACCATCAGTTTGTTCTCTCAATCTATGAGTCTGTTTTTGTTTTGATTGTTCTTTGTTTTTTTAGATTACACATATAAGTGGAATCATGTGGTATTTGTCTTCACTGTCTGACATATTTCACCTAGCATAATACCCTCTAGGTCATGAAGGTTTCATTCTTTATGGCAAGTAATATTTAGAGTATATATCACACTTTCTTTATCCAAGCATCTGCTGATGGACATTAGGTTGCTTCCCTACCATGGCTATTGTATATGAAATGTCTTTCTTGTCTCCTGGTACAGACTTTGCTTTAGGTCTATTTTGTCTGATACAATTATCCCTCCCTCCGCTTTATTTTCGTTTCCATTTGCATAAAATACCCTTTCCTATCCCTTTATTTTCAATCTCCATGTATCCTTTCATCTGAGGTGAGTCTCTTGTAGACATGTGGCTATGAGTCTTGTATTCTCGTCAGCCACCCTCTGATTTTTGATTGGAACATTTAATCCATTTCCATTTAAAGTAATTCTTGATAGGTATGTAATTATTGCCATTTTATTATTCCTATTTTTCATCCTTTTCCTTCTCCTTCTTCTTCTTCTTCTTAAAGAAGTCCCTTTAACATTTGGTAGTGATGAATTCCTTTAGCTTTTTCTTATCTGGGAATTTAGTAATTCTCCAACTTTGACGTGGGTACAAAATGTTGAGATGCTTGGCAAAATACAGATTCCAGGCCTCTTCTTTAGAGATTCTGATTTAGCAGTTTCAGAGCAGGGCTTCTCAATCTTGACATTATCGCCACTTTAGGTGGGATCATTTTTGGTTGGAGCAGACTGTCCTGTGTAGGATGTTTAGCAGCATTACGCATCCACTAGATTCTAGTACCAACTTTGCCCCAAAGATTGTTTCTAAAGATCGTGAAATGCCCCCCCAGGGGCAAAAAGCACTCCCCTTCTTTGAAATCCACTCCTCTAGGGGGACCACTAGGAATTTCATTTCTAAAAAGATCTGCTGGGTGGACCAAACTCGAGAAACACTGAACTAAAATGTTAGGAGTTGAAATTTGTCCCCTCCAAAATTCATATTAAGTCCTCACTCCTAATTACTCAAAATGTGACCTTATTTGGGAACTTAGAAGATGAGGTCATACTGGGTTAGGAGAGCCTCTAATCGAATCTGATTGATTGGTGTCCTTATAGAAAGGGAAAATTTGGACAAAGGCACACAGGGAAAATGTTTCAAAGTTTGGGGCTGGGCTGCCAAAAGCCATGGAACCATCAGGAGCCAGGAGAAAGGCCTGGAATCTGCAGCGGGGAGCACAGCCTTGCAGGCCCCTTGACCTCCCACTTCTAGCCTCCAGAACTGTGAGACAACATAGTTCTGCTGTTGAAACCACTTAGTTTTTGATACTGTGTTACAATAGCCCTAACAAATTAATACATAAAGCAAAAACTACAAGTTATGCATTTAAGACCAGGGACATTTGAAGCAGTGTCAGAGCAGAAAACAGAAAGATTGCGAATTGGCACCAATTCTTTCTCTCTCTTAGTGTCTGATATGAGATATGACATGGTGAAGAGTCTTTATGTTTTATTAAGCACTCTCCAAATCTATCTTGTCTAATTGAAATCTTGAGAGCAAACCCTTATAAAATAATTTGTTACTTTAGAAGGTTGAAATTACCTACCATGCTCCATTTTCAAGTTTTCATCCGGATTATACAGTAACTGGATAGATAGGTTTAGCTCTGGAGGTGCCTGGAAGACAAATGAAATGCATAAATTAGGTCATTATCCATAGAGAATGCACTATGTGGTATTCCGTACAAGGTGAAGATGCATTGACTGATAACACTGTAGCTTTAAGAAAAGTTGACTGTTTCAGGTCACAAAGGCATTATTTAGAGTACAGCAAATGGGACCACATGTGCAGCAGGCCACACAGTCATGTGCTGACGGAAGTAGGCAATTCATGCTCTCACTGGAATTACGAAGCCCCTGGTACTAAAAGAACGGAAAGGTACATACATAGTTCTAAGCAGTTTCATTTGCAATGAAAGTGAACACTGCTGTTGGTTATCAAAACACAAAAGCCCAGGGGCAAATGTCAGTCTTTTTCTCCATAGAAAGAATAAGAATCATTCTGATATCTTAGTTCTTCTTTCCTCTCTCAATTGAACTGGGAAAAAAAAAAAAAAGGACACAAGTCTCTTTGCCGGACGATTTTTAGAATAAAGCATTGTAAAGCCTCTGTTGCAAAGGGCCGCAAAGCTAATGATAAAAAATGGTAGGAAGCATTGACAACGTGTTCCTAGAAGCGTCTACAAATTAAGTTGAGTGATCAACTACAAACAAGGGTAGGCCTAGACCCCTTAAGCGCCCGGGGAAACCAGGGTAAACTAACAGAACATTAACCTGGGAGCCTTTGCGGAGCTGGGCATCCAGTTGACCTCCCTAAAAACCCCCTTTCAATCCAGGAAACATTTCTGCTGGCCCTGGAGAGCGCAGAGCACTTCACACTCCCCTGAACAGCTCTGCCTCCAGGGCAAGGTGGTGGGCAGACAATTAGACTTGGCATCTGGTCTAAAAGGCCCTAGAAGGTTCCGACGGGACCGACCAATAGCTCCAAAAGACCCGCGAAGAACTGCCTCAGTGCCTCTGCGCGAGCGGTACGCAGACATTATAGAAACTAGGGGGTGGGGGGGGGTATGAAAAGTAGAACTAAACAGGCTTTTAGAGCAACACGTATATTTATTACGCCTTCTCAGCCCTTTCGAACAGTTTTTCCAAGTTACTGAATCCTCGCGCCCCGTCTCTCAACCGGCCCCTCGTCACAATCTCCATGCCTCCCGCCTGCACCCCACCACCCACCCTCAAAGGTAAGGGCCAAGGGCAGCGGCACCCAGACTGGAAGGTGCACTGCGGCCACTCCAGTCAAGGGCGGTTGTCTAGACTTAAATTTCACGTGGAGGAACCTAATCTGCCCCACCTGATCCCTCTGGCTGCTGTGCCCGGGGAGCAGGGCGGGCAGAACGTGAGGGCGGCAGGAGGGAACCAGTTCCCGGTCTGAACGGGCGACGACAGGGTGCGGGAAGTAAAAAGAGGCGCACCCAGAGCAAGGTCTCCCTCCCCGGGATCACCTTGCCTTGACCTACTTGAGTGGAGCTGGAAGGAACCAGAGCGAGCCAGGGGGAAGGGCGGGGCCAGGGGACGGTGGGCGGGGCTGGGGCAAGGGGGCGGGGCCACGGGGCTGCATCCTTTCTGGCGCTGGCCTGTGATTCGCTGACAGATTCGGCCGGAAGCTTCAGCAGGGCGTGGGCTGCGGCGGCGGCAGCGCACGTGGTGACGTGCGAGGGGGTTAGGCGCCAGCTGGCGGCGGTGGTAGCAGTATCTCCGGGACGGTGTGGAGGTCGGTTGCTGGGGGCTGCGGGGCGCAGTTTCTCCGCTTGCGGCTTCATCGCGGCCTGCCAGTGAGCGATCGAGCGAGTCCCGCGAACACTCGGTGGCGCTTCCCTTTCCGCGCAACCTCCGCAGACGGACCGCGGGTCCTCCCCGCTGATCGTTTCCCGCGTCCGAGGCCTCGAGGCGCTTTCCGTTGGGCCTGGTCCCGCCCGCTTCCTGCTGCTCCCCTTCGAAGCTCCAGAGATGAGTTTTTCCATCTCTTCCGAGATGAACCAGGTAATAATCGCTATTCTCACCAACGGGGGAAGAGGAAGATGGTGCTGCGGGAATCCGAGCTGAGAGATGGCCCGGTGGCCACAGAGAGGGTGGGAGGCACGCAGCGGTGGCTGGATCTCTGGGGAGGAACCCCAGTGGCCGCCACCCCCTCGGCCCCTTGCCCTGCGCGCCGCCTTCGTTGCTGGGTCGCATCGGCGGCCCCGGGGAGGGAGGGAGCCAGACGGGAGAAGTGAGATGTTCCTACTCGGGGGCCTGGGCCAGGGCTCCGTGGGGCGGGGGTGACCTGCCGGAAGGAGGACGCGGGAATCTTCCTCCCGCTGTCAGAACCGAGGGCTAGGGCAGGAGTCCGCCGGGGTCTGGACGCGGTAACAGAGCCAGTACCGGGAGATCTCCCAGACCCCGGACCGTGTGGGTGGGGAGCCGACCTGGGGCCGCGTTGGTGTCCCCAGCCTGGAGTGAGGTGGCCCTGTATTCCCAATAGCAGTGGGCGCGGGGTCCTTTGTTCCCGCTCCACGTTGCCCGCTTTTCTTGCCAAGCGCGGGGAGAAGGGGGGCGGGAGGAGGGAGGGAGCGAGCGGCTGTCCTGACGTGTCTGCGCTGAATGGCTGTGGGGCCGGCCAATCCGGGGCGGAGTGTGCGGGCGCCGGGTGTCGGGGCTGCGGAGGGGCCCCCCGAGTGGGTGCCGGCGGGCTGCGGGCGGAGGAGGGCCTGCGGCTGCCGGGCTCACCGGTCGCTCTGGGCGCTCACCACTGCCTTTTTGTGTGTGTTTTTAACAAAAGAAATTGGCGGAGAGGTGTGCACCTTACCGACCTGCGAAGCTTGCAAACGGTCTCTGGTTATACGCTCTTAGGAAGGTATCTGCGGGATCAGATTGAGAGTTGAACGTAGGGAAACTTGAACCGCAAATACTTTAGAGGACGTTGACTTATTTCTATTTCTCCCCAGGACGCCGTACACCGATCTTTGTAAGAGGTGACTTTTGAAAACTATAGCAAGTGGAAGTCAGATGCCTCAAGGGCGCATTTTTGTTTCCTGATATCCGTTGTTAATGATGGAACACCCTGGCCTCACTTGTATGGGTTTCTTCTGTCTAGTAATAAAGAGTTTTGGAAGCCTATTACTTACAACAGTTGAACAAATACAGCATAAACCAGTCTATTCTTTTCTTTTAATAAATTCTAGCTCTGGCGGTTAATTTAAGGATAGCGAAATACTAATGAATAGTTTGTAGACCTAATAACTGCTGCTGAAACTTCGGCCTTAACGACGCTGACGAGCGGTTGCGTCCGTGAATCTGGAGACGAGGCAGGCACTGACTACTCAGGATGGGGCCGAGGAGACTGTCACTGAATGTGGTTGGCAGGCTACTGATCAAGGGGCTGTTTTGGTAGCTGGAATTTTTGTAAAATGGACTAGAGTCCCTAACCAAAAAGAGACCTGGAATGGTTTTCTCTGTGTTTTCTTAATAGAGAACATCTCTGATTAATAGATAGAAAATTCTTAATTTATTTTAACTTGCAGTTCTTTTTTTCTAACTTTTCCTCCTAAAACAAAGCATTCCAGGTTTTGATTTGGCTTTAAATTAGTGTTTTTTGGCCACGTTAGGGTGGGGTTTTGTTTTCCTTGCTTTAAAAATATTTTAAGTGGCAACTGAGTGGTTTTGCAACAAGTGTTTTTTAATGTAAAAGGTTTTTTGTTGTTGTTGTTAAGGAAATGTCTTAATCAGTGTTACTGCGATCAATGACTCCTAAAAATAATTTCATTGATTTTTCCATTGTATGATTGCATAGTCAAATCTACAAGAAGGAATTCTTAGAAGTCAAGGATCTTAATTTTTGTGCTAGAGTGTAAATGGAATAATTATGAATAAGGGAGTGATTTCTGGGTTTTATTCTTAGAGCCACTGAAAATACATGTTTACCTTCATTTACCAACTTCAATTATAAGTTGTAAGGGATTTCTGAACCTATAACTAGATCAGTATTCTGACACTTGTGGTAGCGTCAGAAATGCGCAACAGGTACTTTAGCATTATCATTTCCCAAAACAAGTTCTCAGGTGCCTCTCTTTCCTCATTCCGAACTTTCAGCATGCAGCAGACTAAAATGTCTCAGGCTTTTTGTAAATCTAATTTGAATATTGGTTATGATTCACATGTCCAAGTTAAAATTGGCCTAATTGCCTTAGGATAAGCAAGAGTATATGATACCTGCACGTAATTTTCCTGCTTCCATGATATAGCCATCTGTCCCTGTAGACCAGGGGTGTCAAACTCATTTTCACTGGGGTGCAGTATCACCAGTGAAGGGCTGAATGTAGCTTAGTATGTATGTAACTACTCCTTAACAGTTAAGCGGGCCAGATAGAAATAAGGTGGAGGGCCAGATTCTATTCTGCCCAAGGGCCTTGTGTTTGCCCATGGTGCTGTAGACCATCAACACGCACATTTCTGCCAGTACCTGCATTTCTGCCAGTACCTATGCTTCTTGCTAAAACCCTTTTCAGCTCTCCAGCATTGTTTAAACCTTGCATGGATCTTGATTACTTCCTCTCCCACTATTTTCCAAATGCATCCTGCAAACTGCAATTCTTTGAAACAAATAGCTGCAGTTTCTGGGATATGTGCGCTGCCATACCTTTTCCTTTTTCTGTTTGACCTGCCCTTCAGTGCCTAGTTTAGTTTATCTCTTGCCGTCTGCATAGTATTCAAGGGTCAGGAATGGAGTTAATTCCATTTTGTCCTGAGCAGCCCTTCCACATTGTGCCAGCCATCAGTGTGGGATAAAAGAATTACAAAACAATGAGGTTACAAGCTTGGGGCCAAGTAGGTCTGTGGTATCTTGATTCAGATGGATGGTGATAATAGTTTCAGAGGTGACATTGGGAAACCTATTAACTTCTGGCTTTAAAAAGATTCATTGGGTTACTTTGTATTCTTATAAAACCCTTTAAAAACAGAGTTGATTGCTATTGTGAGTTGGCTGCCCTCAAAAGATTGCCCTGAAGCTTACATAGTGTTTGTAATTCTTGAAGTTTTAAGGATGCTTTGAAGGCTTGATGATAAGGTTTTATCTTGCTCTTTCTTACTGAAGGCCCAAGAAAAATTTAGGGAGGAGACAGTATTGTGCCTTTTAAGAAAATTCTTTGATAAGACCTGTTGAATTGTATTCCAGTTAAGCTAATCTTATTTCGGGGCCATGGTAACATGTAAATTTCTGGATCTTACTAAAGAAGTTAAATTACTTATTTATGAGTCTTCTGTCTCCCATTCTTGCACTGGCCATATTAGAGGGGTGGAGTATACTTGCCAGAATATATTGTCTTTGAACCCAGTTTTAATTTAGTAGATTTAATTTATAAAGTAGATTAGTCAGTCAAATGTATATTTTAAATATCAACTTTCAGTTTGGCTTTTCAAGGAAAACCCTCCCTTTTACTTTTTTATTCCATCAGTTATTAAACTTGATTTTCACAGAACAAAATTAAGATTTTCTGTGAATTTTTGGAATAGTTTAAAACTAGATTTGCCCAGTCTTACTTGAGTGAAAGTAAATGCAAATTTTCAAAGACATCTAGGCAGGAGTTGCTGTGACCCCATAACTCTGGGTGGGTGAGAATTGGAACATAATGTAAGGATAATAATTGAATAAAGTAAGTTTGCTGTATTAACTTAAATATCAATTGACTTGGACTAGCTCTTAAAATCAAATAGGGTTGTACTGATGAGTAGACATTGAAGTGATGAAATTCAGATTAAAGTCTTGATGTGCTAGAAAATCAGGTACTAAATGTAGTAGTAGGACTCACTTTATTTGCAAAACTAATAATACTGCACAAATTTATACACCAAGATTTGCTTTAAAAATTCTCCTCCTTCTCCCAAAGAGCTGAAGTGATTTCAACCATCTGTTTTTGTTTTTAAAAATAAAGTTAAGGTAGAATTTAATCAAATACAAATAGATGCCATTTTATTTTTGGATCAAGACTAGTTTACAGACACTGAATAAAAACTGCTCAAAGTTTAAAATGTTTGTAAATCTCACTTTCATACTGTTTGATTTTTCAAAGGACACATTTTAATCATATCAACAGCATTTGCATGGAGGTTCCCCTACCAACCTTCACATGCTGATTGGCCACCCCTGTATATACTATATGTACAAAGATTTTCTAAACTTGGGCTGGGTCTTGGCGAAGAATATGTAAAAGTTCTCTAGGAGATAGTGTTTTCTCTAAAGAGAGTAGTGTGTTACGTGGACAACATTTATTTTGTTAGACCTGGTTTCTTATGAAAAGCTCAGTGAACTAACCTAAAGGAAAGCAAAGAGCAGAGGAAATGAGGATTGCATAATGGTATGCGACAGTTTCATTATGGGGGTCAACATTGACAACACTCCCCCTGAGTTAGAAGACAACTCAGGTTCCCTTGAAATAAGACCTGATTTACACAGTTGGGGCGTTTGGGCCCCAACTCTTACAGATTGTGCATGTGTTAACACAACAGTCTTGTTAAATTAGAACTGAACCAGACGTCAGTGGTTATTTACCTTAATGTAACTGTTAGATTTAGAATTGTGAGTTTGATTGACGTTTAAAGAGAGTCTGGGTAATTTTAAGATCCCTTTTTTTTTTTTTTTTTTTTTTTTAAGTATGCATTTTTTAGTAATTTCTCCATTCTAGTTTTTTGAATGAGTGGTGTAAGAGCGGTTCAGGTGATTCTTTATATTCAAGATTCTGGTTAAGTTGTTTTGGTAGGGGGTAGATGGGACAGAGACAAAGATAGAGAAGACAGGCTCTACCTTCAGGGGCCTTGAGTCCAGGAAGATCAGGATGTACACAGAAACACAACCCAGAGCAGACCAGCTGGGAGGACTCTCATACTTTTCGGAGAAGGTTCAGGATGTGGAGAAGCCACTGCTTCCCTGGGGTGGGGGTTGGCGGGCGTCCTGTAGCAGTAAGGTTTCATCTGGCAGGGTTGGATTAGGGCTATTAGCAAGAAGGTACAGAGGCTGGGAAGTGCAGGGCACATTTGGGAGAACAGTGTATCTGGCCTGACTGTAACATTGTGTACATGTCTGGGAGTGATGCCCAAGTTACCTGCTGGCTGGTAAAAACAGAAGGATCTGTGTTTCCATTTTAATCTGAATCCAGTAATAAAGAATATTAGAATTAACCAGTATTTATATTTGTTCTCTAATTTTGAGCTTGTGTATCTCACTTAAATGATAAATATTATTAGCTCCCCTGGCTTTGGAGAAGTATATATATTTTAATTACCCCAGTAGCGGCAGGTTAAAAATGTTTATATACTACATAATCACATTTGCACTGTTTTCTCTCTTTGCGCTATTTACATCAAAATCTCCAAGATCTTGTGCGATATGATCTACCTAGATCAATGACAGTCTTTGATCCTTCTGAATAGCCGAAATTTTTCATTGTTACAGATTATGATGCATGATTATCACAGAAGAAATTCATGTCTATAGCTTTTAAGGACTTGATTACATCATTTCCAAGCCTGATAGTTTTGGAATCGTCATTGGAGCTTAAGACACCTCTGCCTTCACTTCAACCAACCATCTTCATACCTCAACGAAGTGCTGAGTTCTAACACTCCTTTGTCTTGGATCATTAAGACTGCCCAGAAGTACACTTCTCACCAGGGCAGTAGGTAAGGGAATGCGCCTTGCCCAGTGAAGCATTAACGTACCTTGTTTTTCCTGAAGACTGCACCAAGTGCACTCACAGCAAGTTTCTATCTTGTGTTTTAATAAGTGAGTTAGAATCCATGGTACCTGCAGAGAGAGCAGAGTTTAAGTTCATCTTCTGTATCAGCTGTTTGCGTTGGTGGGTGAGGACTGCCAGCAGCCCAGAGGAAGCTGCACGGAGGACCCGTTCACAGCAGGCCAGGCTGGTTTGGGTGTCCGTTTCGTCCCCTGTGCATGAGCCTTCCTTGACCTGGCAATGGCCGGGACTGCTGAGATAGCCCCACCCCATGAATCCTTGGAAAGACTACCAAAGTGGAGGGGTACAAAGACAGGACATTCAGGGCCGGTGTTGTTTCAGTAATGTTTTTGTATGATACAACTTTTGTTGCTGATAGGATGGAATTTGAAAGTAAAGATACTGTGTTATTCTTTAGAACATAAAAATTGTGATTCACAAGTAAAATAACTCACCTTCTCTCTGCCCTTCAGCCAAAAATATAAAGAAAAATGATTCCCAATGGATATTTAATGTTCGAAGATGAAAATTTCATCGAATCTTCTGTTGCCAAATTAAACGCCCTGAGGAAAAGTGGCCAGTTCTGTGATGTTCGACTTCAGGTAGTTAAAACTTAATTGGAAATTTACAGAATTGGTATTTTATTACTAAAAGCCATAGATGCTTGGATTTGCTTATTTTCTTGTTCATAGGAGGCAATTAATGAAATAACTTATCAAGAATGGTTAGCTAGGGAAATACATAGTCCACAATATTTCTAATTTTAATTCCTCGTAATTTCAGGTGTGTGGCCATGAGATGTTAGCGCACAGAGCAGTCCTGGCTTGCTGCAGTCCCTATTTATTTGAAATCTTTAATAATGATAGTGATCCTCATAGAGTTTCTCATGTCAAGTTTGATGATCTCAACCCAGAAGCTGTTGAAGTCTTGTTGAATTATGCCTACACTGCACAGTAAGTTCTTTGAAGTAATTCATGTAATTGGGGGATCTCATCAGGAAATTCCAAGTTTCTCTGTTTAAGAGCTTGTTTTAAGGCCTTAGTATGTGAAATGATAAAGAACTTTTATTTTTTAATAGGTTGAAAGCTGATAAGGAATTGGTAAGAGATGTTTATTCTGCAGCCAAAAAGCTGAAGATGGACCGAGTAAAGCAGGTAGAGTACCAGAAGTAACATGCTGTTGCCAGGGAGTCTCTTGTTTTATGATTCGAAAGCCTCTTTTTTCCCCCTAGAGAACTGAATGTGCTACTTTGACTGTGTAGCTTGTAGTGCAGCAAGGTCACACCCTCTCAGATAGTATGGGCTAGCATGTTGCCCTCCAGCAGTTTTCTCTGGCAGGGTGTCTGTGAGTCTTTGACAGCTTGAATTTAAATTATGTATTTATTTTTCTCACATTAATCACAAAGCCTTGATCCTTTGTTCTTTTGGATTTTTAATTTTTACTCACTGATTTGAGAGCAAGAGGGAAACACCAGTTTGTAGTTCCACTTATGCATTCATTAGTTGGTTCTTGTATGTGCCCTGACCAGGGGTCGAACCCACACCTGTGAGGTATCCGGACAATGCTTTCACCAACTGCTTTCACCAACTGCGCTACCTGGACAGCAATTCTTTGTTCTTTTACTCTTCTGGGTTCTTGAAAAGTATTCCTCCTACAATTTAACACTGATGAGAAGTGCTTAATAATTCATAAGAAAAAAAAGCATTTGATCCTCTAATGTGGTGGTCAGTCAGCTACAACCTTCCTGCTTTTATCAAGTTTTATTGGAACCTAGCTTTCATTTCTATGGCCACTTTCCACCTAACAGAGGAATAGTTGCAACAGAGGCCATGTGGCCCACAAGCCTGAAATATAAAATACTTCGCAATCTAGTTCCTTAGGAAAGTTTTTTGGCCCCGCTAAGGGCATTCCTCTGCTAAGCATCCTTCTTCCATGGCTGATGGTACATGTCCCTCACATGAGCACCGTGTTCTGCCTAACAGTTGCTGGCTTTCCAAAGTTATTTCCTAATTGTCTTCTGCTCCAGACAAACTGAACTGTTGGCAAAGTCTTCCATACGTCCTCTCTCCATTCCGTATCAGCATCTATCCAGTTGCAATACTGCCTTCGTGAAGCCTTCCCTAATTATTGGAAATTATACCTGTCTTAACATTTCACATGCATTACGTAGCATTTCATTTTATTGATTGTTTTCCTTAAATGATTTACATGTTTGTATGGCATTCTTGGATGTTTATTGTTTGCATACATTGTTTCTTCCCACTGTTCAACCTGTTTTCTTACGGCAGCGGTGTTTTATTTATCTTTATGTCTTCACATAATGCTTATACATTGGATACTAAATGTTAAGTAAAATGTTTGTAAATGTTGGTACTTGTGTTTGTTTTCCAAGGTTTGTGGCGATTATTTGCTGTCTAGAATGGATGTTACCAGCTGCATCTCTTACCGAAACTTCGCAAGTTGTATGGGAGACTCGCGTTTGTTGAATAAGGTGGATGCTTACATTCAGGAGCATTTGTTACAGATTTCGGAAGAGGAAGAGTTTCTTAAGCTGCCACGGCTAAAGGTGAGGAGTCAAATCTGTAGATGTAGAAAACTTAATTCCAGGCACAGAAGCTTTGTCCATGTTCTGAGCAAGAGAGTAATGGTTATGAAAAGACGATACTGTTACTAGCAGCATAATGGATTTTTCCAACCAGTTTGTTTGCTGTCTTTGTTGTTTTTAGCCTGTTGGTTTTTTGGGTTTTTTTGGTCTACTGGTTCTTGATTCTAATTCACAAGTTAGAATAAATGCATGGAATGCAGCGGGGCATCTTGTGTGGCTAGCTCTGGTAGGAAATTGCGACTCAGGCTGAAGATGGCACTGACCCGTGTGTTGCTGTTGCTCTCCCCCCAGTTGGAGGTGATGCTCGAAGACAACGTCTGCCTGCCCAGCAATGGCAAACTGTACACCAAGGTAATCAACTGGGTGCAGCGCAGCATCTGGGAGAACGGAGACACGTTGGAGGAGCTGATGGAAGAGGTTAGTTTCAAAGTAAATGGGATTCAACAACTCTTAAAAATCACTTTGCTATAACATGAAGGATTCCCTTTCACTTTTTATTTTATAACCATGACCCTAAAGAATTTAAATTTTGCTGTAGGTACCCCTAAGCTGAGAAACAGGGGGGGTGTCCAGGTGAGCTGAATGAACTGTTCAGTTTGGTCTTCTGCTTTCCTTTTTTAAAATTTCTTTGCTTATTATGTGCTATTAACTTTCTTTAAAGTAGCATGTAATTTGCCTTAGAAGTGGGAGGTGGTACACTGAAGTTTTCCGTAGATTCTTAATTTTTCTTCACAGGTTTTGCTTTAAAATTGACAAGTAGGTAAAAGCTTCTAATGGTTGTTCCTCCCCGTTGATTTATCTCCCCATAGGTTTATTAACAAAACTAGGATACCTGAGGCTGAAGAAACGAGAAGAACCCTCCAGTGTATTGACACGTAAAGAAGCAGCAGTCCTGCCCCAGTTCTCCTAAGAAAAACCTGCTGTGGGCAGAGAGCGATGATGATTTAATGGTGTTTACTCCTTTACAGGATTCCTCTCTTTAAAGCTTTGTGTTTTTCATTGGTGTTGTTCGTACATGTAGTCCACTCAACTTGGGCCTTTAAAAAACAGGCCAGGAAAAAAATGGCTGGAGAAATAGTGGGAATTAAATATAGGCAGATGGAGCAGTGGAGTGACCTCGAGTGGATCCCTCCACTAAGCCCTTCACATTCACTGAAGGCTTAGCAGCTCTGTGAGGCCCTTTAGAAACAGTTATCACTATGTTCGAAAAGGAATAAAAGGCTATCTTTAAGTTCTGTATGGTTTTCCACTTGAAAATCAGATGCATTTGCCTTCTATTTGCATCTGTTAAGGGAAGTAGCTCTACAGCTTGTTTGAATTTTTGAATTTGTTTTCCATCTGTTTTTCTTGACATTGCCTACAGGACAGAAATATGTTTATGCAAATTATACCACTTATCCTTAGAGGTGTAAACTATATTCAGTGTTTTATTGTAAATATGTGTATTCTCAAGACCTTATATATTGTACGAGTGCCTTTTTCCTCAATGCTCTATAATAGAAGCTATGAAAAACAAAACGAAGATTTCTTTCATGCCAATCAAGCCAAAGACTCTTCAGCCAGGCTTAGAAGATTCTGTATTTTATTTTTGTTTTTTCACATTTTGACAACCATGACATGTATTTTCTTTACCTTGGGATCCTGCCAGAGTAAGATGTCAAGAAGCCCAAGAAGCACACTGGAGGTTACCTTGAGGCGGCTGTGTGATCTGCGGGCCAGTGGCGTAGCCATGGAGACAGCGGCCACATGGGTGTTCTGTTGCTGTTTTGCAGGTGCAAACCCTGTACTACTCAGCTGATCACAAGCTGCTTGATGGGAACCTACTAGATGGACAGGCTGAGGTGTTTGGCAGTGATGATGACCACATTCAGTTTGTGCAGGTACACATTGCACATCTGAGGTAACCGCAGCTTGGAATTTGAGTAGAGCATTTGATAGTGTACGGAAATTTTCCTTTAATAAAGGAAAGTGAAGAATGTCCTTGGTACGACTGGACAGAAACAGTTTGGGGAGAAAGCAAGCATACCTTAGTCATGACCGCTGTCTTGCTACATAAAAGGAAGTTAACAAATTAGGAAACCCTATTTAGAATTTTTTTCTCCATAGCATTTACAAATAGTAAGAAAGACTGCACATAAGATGAAGCACCATAGAAATTTGTTATTTGGTTAAAAAATAGTTGTTAGTTGTTTGTAACAGAAATGGCTATTAAATAGATCCAATTTTTTAAAAATCTCGGATACAAACTTTTAGTGTGTGGACAAATAACAGAACGTTGTGCAATTCCCAAGTGTCACATAGTGAACCCACTAGTTTAAACGCTGCCCGGGTCAAGAAGAGAAGATTTCTTGTGTTCTGGGAAACTTCCTCTGGCCCTTTGTTGATCATTGTCCCACCCCACCCCCAAAGGAAACCATTGTCCTAACTTCTGAAATAACAGGGTTATCTTCCCTGTTTGAAGCTTATATAAATGGTCATACAGTGTGCACTTTTATTTTTGGCCTTTAGCTCAACATTGTATTAACGAGGAATAAAATATAAAGTAGGTGTTGACCCAGTTTAAGGGGTGTTTTCCTTTAATAGTTAGATGATAAATGATACTCACATGACCTGATGGTGACATCGTTGAGACGTTCTACATTAATAATGACTGAATATCTTCTCAGAATTTTTGAGTCTGACGTTAACATTTTCCAAAAGTACTCATTTTAGCAAGCAAAACCTGAAAGAAGTGGCAGGCAACATGTTAAATACGGGGACATAAAAATGTTTAGCAGACAGTTTGTACTTGTAGGAACTTACAGGAACAGGTAAAACAAAATGGACTTCTGTCTATTGACGGTATAACAAGGGGAGCATAGTGGAGTCAAGAGGAAAGAAACGAGGGAAATTTCACAAAAGGGCCAACATTAGATGTGTCTTAGGATTAAAAGAGTTAGCATAGCAGATAGAAGTGTGTCAGACAGCACAGAAAGTCTGCAAGGACAATACTCGGGACTGCAGGCTGCAAGACTGGGAAAGCAGGTAAATGCCACCCAAGTAGGGCTTATGGTTTATCCTACAAGTAGTGGGGAACATTCAAAGAATTTTAGGAAAGGGAAAAGGATGATATAAACATAAATTTCACAGTAGGGGAATGGGTTAAATTAGGGTATTTATATAGAGCAAACATCTGTGTATTAATCCCATTTTAGACAAATGGTTAACTCTCAGGTGGAGAGCCTCTGGGTCATGGGACTCCAGCTGATTTGTGTTGGTTTTTGTTTTTGACTTTACAATATGATTCCATTAAACGCTTGTATTTTTATAACCAGGTTTGGAAGGTAGATTAGAGCTCATGTGACCAACCTGTAGACCATTACAAGCAGCAGTTTAGGTGAAAAAATGAAGAAGAGGACTTAATGTTAAGGGCATGAAGGAAAAGGATGGACGCTAGACATTTATACTTACAAAGATTGAGTCAGTTTTGTTTTTTTTTTTGCTTTTTTAAGGTTTTATTTATTTAAGGGAGGGGGAAAGGGAAAGAAAGGGAGGGAGACGGTTATGCAAAACATGAGAGATATATCGGTGGGTTGCCTTTCACGCACCCCCAACTGAGGTGGACCTGGCCCACAACCGAGGCATGTGCCCTGACTGGGGACTGAACCAGTGGCCTTTTGGTTCGCAGGCTGGCTCTTAGTCCCATGAGCCACACCAGCCAGGTCTGAGTCAGTAGTTCTTAATGATCAGAAATATTAAGGAAAGGGAAGTTTGGGTGTGAGCCCTCAGGAGGAGGTGGTGCCGTGAGTAGAAGCCATTAGAAAGGTAGGAAGACAATGAGAATCAAACAGGGTTGTAAAAGCTGGTTGACACAGCAGGAGAGTGGTTGAAGGAGTCAGTCCCTCTCTGGGAAGTTGTGTAGAAGAAGGTTAGGGATATGCCTCCTACATTGATTTTAGAAAACCGTTGAGTAGTAACCTGAGTGGATATAATTTACATTGGGTATTAAGGTTAAGAAACCCTTAGTTCAAGAAGCTGAACAAGAAGCAGCCCCCAGAGACTAACTGTTGGGGGGAGAGGGCAAAGAAAGCACAGGCCAGTGAGTGGGCAGGGTGGTAAAAGGTGATGTGGGGAAGTTGGAAGGTAAGGAGGGAATAAAGGATTATGTTTGCAGCCGTTCCAGGAAGAGTATAAAGGTGTTAGCGTTTCTGTATCAGGCTTGTTGGTTTGTAGAACACTGGCAGTCTTCATTGTTGATGTGCGCTTCTCTTCCACATTGATTTTCTCTTGATCCACTAGACCAGTTTTCTTACAGTGATAAAAATTCTTCATGTAAGCATTATCAATTTGTGATACTTTGGATCCCTCTCCCTACAGATTGGGGTGGGGTTTTCTGGACTTTGTAACCCTAGTATCTGAGGACACAATCTGTGGTAGTATAAAGGGTGGCTTTATACTCGGAATTCCTAGTCATTACTTTAGTTGTTACTGCATTAGGCAATGTGCATATTTTCTGAGTTTCAGTATTTTTATCTATGCAATGGGTAGATAATGTTGCCCTCACTGGATGAAAAGGGAGATGAAAAATGTCAGATGATGCCTAGGCACATAGAAATGCCTGAAGGGAATTTAACAACCATTAACATGGAATATTCTCTGTCTTTTCTCAGAATAGCCTTCATATGCAGTAACCACACTTGCTGAATGAAAGGCCAGAACAACTTTTCAGTAGTTTTTTCATAGCTTCAAGTAGCTACCAAAATGTTTTTTCTATTGTTATATGGATTTTTGCTTCCACTACAGATTTCCATGAGAAATTTCACCTCCCCAAGTGGCCGTGGCCCTGGGGACCAAAATCAGTGGGTGTGTAGGCAGACCTGGCCAGGTACTGAAGGCGTAGGTGGTTTCTGTTCGTTTTGTAGCTCCTCTCAGGATAGTTGGTGTAACTTCCAGTTCCCTATGATCACATCTTTTGGAAGTGTCATGGGCTAAAGTAATTGGACGAAAACCATCAGAGGGAACTCACACGTGAGAACACATTATAAATCTCTCAACAATCATTTGAAATTCGCA
This sequence comes from Noctilio leporinus, assembly GCA_004026585.1. Classification (NCBI taxonomy): domain Eukaryota; kingdom Metazoa; phylum Chordata; class Mammalia; order Chiroptera; family Noctilionidae; genus Noctilio; species Noctilio leporinus. Next base: position 538,741 of record PVIW01000273.1, on the reverse strand, counting down.
GTTGTGTCCCTTTGTCCCTCTGTTAGTGTTCTGAGTGTTCAACTTCTGTGAATGTTTGGTTCTTTTAGTATTACCATTTTATTTCTCATTTCTTTTTTATTTCTGTGATTTGGTATAATTTTATTTGTTTCAAAAACCACTATAATACCTCCAAGGTAGTCCTAAAGAAATGTACTAGAAAGGGTCTTTTGTAATTACCACTTTTCTCCTGTAAAAAACTTGCAGGGAGACTGAATGGGTATTATTTACGTCTGCTCACTTTTTGCTGGCATTATACGAAGGATACTGTACATGTGACCTATGATTTATTTAGTTTTGACAGTTTTGTGGAAACGGAGTTAAATGTAGTCTCAGTTAATTCATGCCATTTTAAATTTAGAACATCCTTTAAAATGTTCTGTACTTAAAGAGCATGTGAGCATATCTGGTTTATGGAGTGGAGAATTTCCTTTCCCCCACCATTAAGGAATTGATACTTCACTCACAGCACATATTTTTAGTCTTTAAGTTAAGCTTTTCCTGTCCAGGCAACTTGTGTAAGCACAGCAGTTACTAAGTGGAGATGGAAGTAATCTGTGTTAGTTGGACATGTTGGCTTGTGTTCAAGGTAGGCGTGCTAGAGATGTCATACATAGGTGAAGGATACCGAATGTTTCTTTCAGTGTGGTGAAATAGCTCGGGAACAAAGGTTCACCCGGTATACGGTCTTTGGCTAGGTTTCTGTAGCTACCTTTTGATCTTGCAGAAAAAGCCACCACGTGAGAATGGCCATAAGCCGATAAGTAGCAGTTCCACTGGATGTGTGTCTTCTCCAAATGCCACAGTACAAAGCCCTAAGCATGAGTGGAAAATCATTGCTTCAGAAAAGACTTCAAGTAAGTACATTTCACTTGTCAGATTGTCTAAAACTTATTTATTCTAAAGGAGGAGGAGTAGTGGAACTATTTTTTAAATAGTTTCATCAGACTGACCGCGTGAGGAAAAAGCTCAGAAGCAACCAAGTTTGGAATGCAGTAGCAGATTGTTCCTGTCTGGAATCGGAGTCCAATTCAGGATTGCATAGCAACCAGAAGTAGTCCCAAGCGCACCTGACAGAACTCTTGTGCTTTTGCAGACAACACCTACTTGTGCCTGGCTGTGCTGGATGGCGTGCTCTGCGTCATCTTCCTTCGCGGGCGCAGCAGCCCACAGAGCTCACCAACAAGCACGCCAAAGCTAACGAAAAGCTTGAGCTTTGAGATGCAGCCGGATGAGCTGGTGGAGAAGCCCATGTCACCAATGCATTACGCACGGTCTGGCCTGGGGACGGCAGAGATGAACGGCAAACTCATAGCTGCAGGTGAGAGCAAGGATGAGTGGCGTCTGGTGGCGCGCCTCCAGCCGGACATGGGACCCTGCCTTCTGACGTGTGTGCTCCGGGGGAGAGAGTTTAATACACCTTTCTGGGCATTGCACTTTACCACGCCGTAAGACAATAGAGAAAGCATAACTAAATATTATTGCATCACCTAACCTTTGATGCAGCGTGTTTCTAATCTTAAACTTTAATTTAGTCATACTGATGATGTTACTGTTCAGGTTTTTGTAAGCACTTGATTAAGAAACACATGAACTTCAGGGGCCTTATAAATTGGCAGATACTTAAACCGATCTGGACCAGAAACCCTTGTCCAGTTGAATATTTTAAACATAAATCTTGGTGGTTTTTATCAGGTGGCTATAACAGGGAGGAGTGTCTCCGGACAGTTGAGTGCTACGATCCGCATACAGATCACTGGTCCTTCCTCGCGCCCATGAGAACACCAAGGGCGCGCTTTCAGATGGCCGTCCTGCAGGTACGAGCATCGCGTTCGCGGGGGAAGCACCCGCACCCAGCGTTTCCTGACCGCTGGAGGCTGGCAGAAACACTCATCTCTCACTTTCGGTACAGGGCCAGCTCTACGTGGTCGGAGGATCGAATGGCCACTCCGACGACTTGAGTTGTGGAGAGATGTACGATCCATACGTAGATGACTGGATTCCTGTTCCAGAATTGAGAACTAACCGCTGTAACGCAGGTAATAATGCCCTGCTTCGGAGGTAATCAGTATTTAAACATGATCATTGAATGATCAACGTGTAACCCTCTTTTCTACTCACAGGGGTGTGTGCTCTGAATGGGAAATTATACATCCTTGGTGGCTCTGACCCATATGGTCAGAAAGGACTGAAAAATTGTGATGTTTTTGATCCTGTAACAAAGTCATGGACAAGCTGTGCTCCTTTGAACATTCGTAGGTTGATTTCTTTTTTTCCTAAAGTTTTCATTTTTCCTTTTCCTAAAATACCCGCAAATCAATAGTATGGGTAGTACATACTTACATTTTGAGGGATAGCATGGTAATTTTCATTTGACTTGGTTTTATAGGTAGACACCAGTCTGCAGTCTGTGAGCTTGGTGGTTATTTGTATATAATTGGAGGTGCAGAGTCCTGGAATTGCCTGAATACCGTAGAGCGTTACAGTCCTGCGAGTAACACCTGGACCTTGATTGCACCCATGAACGTGGCTAGGAGAGGCGCGGGCGTAGCTGTTCTGGATGGTAAGTAGCAGGATTTGGAGAGAGAAGGCGTAGTTAGTGGGAAGAATTTGTTCTACGATTCCAAGAGAAGGTCTGTAACCATAAGCTTATATAATTAAGAATTGAGAAGCAGTATCTTTTATGTTGTAATGAGGGTTGGTGGTTAATATAAATAATTCCTTAATCTTTCGATGAGTTCACTGAATTAAGTTCTAAGTTATTTTCTTCCACAAATCATACTCATTTAGGAGCTTGAGTTTATTTCCTTAGCTCAAGACTCGAAAAGTATTTGATTTGCAAAACGAAATAAATGCAAATAATCTAGATATGGTCATTATTCTAACTGCTCTCTAACTAGAGGTGAAACTTAGACTCTATTTTAAGAAGCTTTTCCAAGGCATTAAACTTAGCTTTATACAGACATACCTTTTCACATTCAGTTTATTGGCTTACGTATCCCTGCTGTGGTGAATGTAGCTGTCATGGTTTTGGGGAAAAAAGCTGAATCTCATAAGCTTGTGACTCAGCTAGACACACAGCAACCAGCCTGCTGGCATGCAGCCCCACTACAAGCCTGGGCCATCCTTAACGGTGACAGCAGGTCCCCGGTGACTTTCCCGTACACTGTCAATAAGATGTCCTCAGACTCAACTCTTACTTGATGTCAGCCTGTTAATAAAAATGGTTTTGTCAGATGATGTTTCACTTAAAGTCACAAAATCTATCGACAACATTGAGGACTTAATTGCATGTGGGTGCAGGTAGGAATGATCTGTGTGAGGATCCATAATACATTTTTTTCTAAGTAACAGAGTAATGTTAACATTTATGTTTGAAAGTTATTTAACTGTTGATGGTTCTTCATTAATATTTGAAAATAGTCATAACTCTCTGGAAACTTTGTTTCCAAGAAGAAATTTCTTTACCAAAATCATCTTACATAGTTGGAAAGCTCTAAAACACATTGAGTTATCTGAAATCTTCACAATATCTTTCGAATTTTAGTTGTCACACTGAACTAATACAAAACTTTCATTGCATAGAACTATTCTGGTTTGCCACTTACTGTGGCGTTTGACAAGTTGTCTAACTTATTTGTGCCCTGTTCCACCTGTGAAATGGCAGTTACAGCAAGTACCACATGGAATTGCTGTGAGAACTAACTTGAGTTACGTAGGGCGCCTGTGCTACCCGCCTCCCCCGCAAATTACCCTGAGTTCCATGTGCGAGTGGGTTTTTACTGGTTTCATTCCGTGTGTATCCCCAGCCTCTCGAGTGTGCTGGCCACACTAATGAGCATTTAATAAATACTTCTGACAGAATGAAGAGGCATTTCTAAGAACCACTGGTTTTAGCAAAAGACCGATGTAAGGTATTTCCCTTTATCTGGGTTTATTAATGTCTCATTTCGCTTTTAGGAAAACTGTTTGTGGGTGGCGGCTTCGATGGCTCGCACGCCATCAGCTGCGTGGAGATGTACGACCCGGCCAGGAATGAGTGGAAGATGATCGGGAACATGACGTCTCCGAGGAGCAACGCAGGGATCACAGCTGTTGGGAGCACCATCTACGCAGTGGGAGGCTTTGACGGGAATGAGTTTCTGAATACTGTAGAGGTCTATAACCTGGAGTCGAATGAGTGGAGCCCCTATACAAAGATCTTCCAGTTTTAACAAATCTAAGATTTTTTCAAACTAACAGGCTTAGTGATGTAATTGTGTTAGTAGAGGTACCTTTGTGAATAAGTAGGGTGGGTGGGTGTAGAGGTTGCTAACGGCAACACTAAGCTTTGCATATTGCATATTATTAAACATGCTGTACATACTTCGTGTTATTGGGGAAGGAATGCAAAGATGAAGATCTGTTTTGTGTATTTTTAGGACTACTTTGGTTATTTTACGTTTTGGAAGTTGATATTGTAAAAGAATAAACCAAGAATTGATTGGGCACACCGTTTCAAGAACCCCCCTCTCCTCCACATGTTTTGGCAGTTTGCACATTGAATGACTCTCCCCTTAAATGTGTGTCAGGGCGGGAGGGGCAGGGTGTTAAGATACAGGCAATTCGGTTTTTAAGAGCCCTTTTTCAATAACTGGAAATACTCTATAACAAAAGACTTATTTAACAAGATGGCAATGACTTTTTGTTTTTATTAAAAGAAAGCTGACATGCCTACCAAGATTTAATTGTTTATGATTGCCTTTTATAACTTTTTATATTCTCAGCAGAGCGCTTCTCCTGTTGAAGATGCGGTGGACTCATGTTCCGATGCAGAGTGGCAGTCTTAACGGATGCAGAGCAAGGTGTTTCTTTCACACCCTAGAGTTCAAATTCTAAGCTTTTGCCTCAGCTACCATATTTTTTGGAGAATGAAGTACCCATGCTTATTTGAATGGAGTTGAACAGTAACATAGCTTTGATTTTCCTTGAAACACTTAATTTTTTAAACATTTTATCAATTTTTTTTATCTTCAGAGAGTGGGGAAGGGAGAGAGACATCAATGTTGTATGGTTGCCTTTCACCTGTCTCCAGCTGGGGACCTGGCTGGAGACCTGGCTTGCAACCTGGTTCTGTGCCCTGGCTGGGAATTGAACCAGTGACCTTCGGGTTCACAGGCTGGTGCCTTAACCACTGTGCCACCAGTCAGGGCTTGAAACACTGATTTTAAATATGACTTTTTGAGAGTTTGTTATAATAGAAGACACTTAACTATGCAACAGTGAAGAATAGTGATTTATTTTCTAAATAACTCCCATTTTTAGTCATTAACAAAAAACCGCAGTGGCAGCTCTTCATTGTGAAAACAACTTAACCTATTGGATTTATGAATGTAGCATTTATCACAGCTATGTTTTTGTCCAGTTTTTCCATTCATATAGATAAATACTGGTTGGGGTGATTTGGTATCAAAAGTGTAGTGCAACACGTAAAACTGGTGTCCCAGTTCGCACATCCTGCTGCCTACTGTGGAGGCAAACATATTAAAGGTACTTTGCAGGAAATCCTTGCACCATGGGATTAATATTCAAGTGTTGTGTACTCACTCATTCATTACTGAATGTTTTGGGGAAACTTTTTTTCCAGTAACGATGAGCGGAAAAAACTTACCCGGCATCTTCCATCTGAAAGACTGAGGGGAGGTTTTTAAGGTTTCATCTCAGAGAAGACAAAGCAGCACATGAGAATCGAATGAGCTCAGACAAGATCGCGAGCCAGTGGCTAACTTGGTTAAGAAGAAAATGAGGTATTTTCTCCAATGTTTCACTGGTACTTTGACACCTTATTTGTATCCACAAAACACCAAGAAAGGAAATCAGCTCACCTAGTGGCTAGCTCTTGACTGTATCTCTTGCTGGTGGTTCTAGACTAACACTAGGTTGGTAAATCAGAGCCTAAATATGATTACTTCTTTTTAATGGCTCTGTTTATGTCTATTTAGCCCAGGGACTTCAGCAGTAAAATCCTTGAAATTATATCTTAGTTCCTAAGTAATACTTAAATGCAAATATGTGGGGTTACTTTTGGTTAGTTATCATATATTACCAATAATGCCAAACAGGTATTTTGGTGGCTAAAACATATTTTTTTAAGTATGTTTTGAATATAAGAAGCTTCCATAGGTGGGTAAAAAAAAGTCCTCAGTTTGTTACTGTTACCCACATCTAAAAGGTATATTTTTTTCTTTAGGTAAGGAGACAGTGTGGCATAGCCTCAGCATAATTAAAATGTTTTACAGTAATTTAGAAATTACTCTATGGGTTTTGCAGTAATTTAGAAATAATACTGATAATAACTACACTTGAGGTTGGTTGTCATTAATGCATGAAACGTAAAATAACTTGTTAGAATTAACAAAACAATTGGTTATACCTCAGGCATGAATTTTTTTATGACTTTCAAGATAGGGCTTTGATTTTTGGCTTGTTGTATGTCAGATGTGTTATTCAATGTGTTTAAGAATTCCTTACATAATCACATTTTGGGGGGAACCTCCTGCATTAAGAGGTATGACCTCGTGCTAGAAACCTTGCTTATTAATACCTGTAATCCCCATGGACCTCAGAATTCTCACCTTAAAATTAAAGTAGTAAAAGGAGAAAGTCCAATTACAATATTTTTGCAACTGTCAAGTTACCTTTAGAAGAGTGAAAATTCAATCTATAGTATTAGGCATTTATTTGTACCCTACTGAAAAAAAGGATTTGAAAAATCTTTTACTGAGACAAGATAAATTAACTGGGTGTAAAAGAGAAAGAAAAACAAGGAAATGTCAATATATGAATTTTAAATAGTAAAGACAAGCCATAAATTTTGTTGTGTTACATAGTTACATCATCCATGAGAAAGGATATCCCTCCATTTGCTACAACATGGGTGGACCTTGAGTACACTATGTTAAGCAAGGTAAGTCAGAAAGGCAAGGACTGTATGATAGCACTTACATGTGATATCTAAGAAAGTTAAACCTAGCCCTGGCTGGTGGCACAGTGGTTAAGGTGCCAGCCTGCAAACCCAAAGGTCATTGGTTTGCTTTCTTGCCCTTAAGCAGGGCACATAACCAGGTTGCAAGCCAGGTCCTTAGCTGGAGGCAATTGAAAAGCAACCATATGTTGATGCTTCTCTCCCTTTCTTCCTCCCTTCCTGCCCTTCTCTCTAAAAAATAATGATTAAAATCTTGGGGAAAAAAAAAAGTTAAACCTGTAAAAATAAGTAAAATGGTAGCCAAGGATTGGGGAGGAGCGGAGTAAAATACTGTACAAATCTGGCAATAAGTAATAAATAAGCCATGAAGATCTAGAGCACAGTAAAATGAATACAGGCAGCATTGCACTATAATTGTGTAATTGGTAAATCTCACCACACAGCAGTTGTTACTATATATAAACGTATCAAAGGAACATGTACCTTAAACTTAATGTAATATTGAACATCACATTTACTTATTTTTACATTAAGAAAAAACAATCATCTGTAGGTTAAAATAAAATTACCATGAAGCATCCATTTCCTACATAATAAAACTGTAAGTTTCTCAAAAGTCTTAAAAGGAAATAATGATCAGGAAGTGGAGTTTATAGAGAGAGGGACCTAGTCATGGGCCTGCCATTGATTCTTAAACCCACTAGCACAATAGCCAACAAAGAATTTAAGCTTCACTCTTACCAGCTTCATCACTTACTGGAGGTTGAACAAGAGAAGCAAAAGCTCAGTTATCAGAGATACCTTGTGGAAAAAGAAGAATCTAAAAAGGTCATATGTTTGAATAGGTGGCTAAGGGAGTAATTGTATTAGCTCAGCAAAGGGAGTAATAACTTTCAGCTCAGGGAAAAAGCACTCAGGATAGCAAACTAGAATGAGGAGATGTTTGAGAAGATGTGAAATATCCAGCAATTTAAGAATAGGGTTGCTACATTAAAAACTGGATGGCATCTACCAAACAGGGCCAGCTGTCCATTAAGGCTACCTGCAAGTCATGATAAGGTCCACCATTTTCTACATTAAGCTATTGCTGTCTAAAACTCTTTAGGTACAGGCTATAAACATCTGATAAGTATTTTAATTCAAAACTCTCAAAAGTTTAAATGGGCAAAAGATTTGAATTAATACTTCACCAAAGAAGGTAAATGTGTTGTAAGGTGCTATCATAAATCATTAGGAAAATGTAAAAAGCAAAATGTTGTACATACCTATTAAAAACTGAGTAATATACCAAATTCTGGTTAGGATACAGAATAATAGGAACCCTCAAATTGCTGAAGGAATTAGAAAACAGGCCACTTTGGAAAACAGTTTGGCTGTTTTCTTAGAAAAATAACCTCTATCATAATAATCCCATTCCCAGGTATTTATCCAAAAGTACAAAAAACAAGTTCACACAGAAACCTGCATGTGAATATAGCAGCTTTATTCATGATTGCCAGAAATATCCAACTTGTGAATGAATCAGTTCCATCCATACAATAGAATACTGCTCAGTAATAAAAAGAACTGAAGCACTGGTAACACCATGGATGGCTGTCGGAAGCATGCTAAATGAAAAGCCAGTGTCATTTAGCATTCTGCAAAAGTAAGTGGGAAAAGGCAGTGTAAAATGGTGTCAGGAATTTGGATGGAATAATCCTCATGGATGCCTCATGAAGTAAGTTACCCCCTGATGTAACTTTCCCCATTAGCCCATTCTGGCTCATGACACGCCTATGATGGTTTCTGCTTAACCTGTAATAGCCCCACATACTGAAGAAGGGAGATTTTTAAATCTGAAGCTGCTCTTAGGGATCTGATAATTCTCCTGTCAAAACAAATGTATGAAAGCAATCTGCAGATTACCAGTCGCATTCTTCTCAGAACTAGAACAAATAATCCTGAAGTTTCTGTGGAATCACAAAAGACCATGAATAGCCAAAACAATATTGAGCAAGGACAAAGCTAGAGGTACCACATACCTGGTTTCAGGCTATACTACAAAGCCATAGTAATAAAATGCTTTGGTATTGGTATAAAAACAGACACATCAGTGGAACCAAATAGAGAGCCCAGAAATAAACCCTTGCTTATTTGGTCAATCTATTACAAAAGAGGTAAGAATGTACAATACAGAAACAATCACCTCTTAAAAAAGTGTTGCTGGGTAAACTGGACAAATAATGCAAAAAAAAAAGAAAGAAAGAAAGAAAGAAATTGGACTATTATCTTGCACCATATACAAAAATAAACTGTAAATGGAAGCAAAAATGAACAAGGGGAAAATTCAGAAATAGAAAAGAATGAAATCTTGCCATTTGCAACAACATGGATGGACCCAGAGGGTATCATGTCAAGTAAAATAAGTCAGAAAAAGACAAATAATGTAAGGTTTCACTAGTATGTGGCATCTTTAAAAAAAAAAAAAAAGTCATAGAAACAACATACTGATGGTTGCCGGGGGTGAGGAGGAGATGGCATGATGACTGAAAAAGGTGAGGGGAATAGTTGATGTTTTTGTCATAAGTATGCATGGACTTAGTGTGACAAAAAGCAGCCAGAAAGGGAGAAAAAGTTTTTAAAAACTATTAGAAGAAAACACCTTCATGTATCAAAATTTAAGAAATGTTGACATAATTGACTAATGCACAGCATAAAAGCCATACAGACTAAGATAAAATGTAAATATGGGTGGAATATAAAGAATTAAGCGGGTAATAATAGGAGTGAAAAGACATTCTGAAATGCATAATACATATTCAAAATTGTAGGAAGGAGGCCCTGGCTGTTGGTTCAGTGGATAAGGTGCCAGCCTGTGAACCCAAAGGTCGCTGGTTCTATTCCCAGTCAGGGCACATAACCAGGTTGCAAGCCAGGTCTCCAGCCAAGTCCATAGCTGGAGGCAGGTGAAAGGCAACCATTACATCTATTCTTCTTACTGCCCCTCTCTAAAAATAATGGATAAAATGGTTGGTTGGTTTGTTTTAATTAAATTTATAGGAAGGAAAAGAGGGGAGGAACAATGCAGAGCCAAAACCCAAGAGTAATGAGCAGCTCAGGGACAAAGACCTGAGGAAAGGTCTGGTCAGAAAGGGCTGTTGTGGCTGCGCCTGCCAACACACAGCTCAGGGGGGCTCAGGCTCAGGCTCAGGCTGCTGGAGAGCATCCTGAGGTTTTGTTGGCGAGGTTCACTTTCAGAGTCACCTTGTACGCAGTTCAGAAATATAATTTGGAAGTAAAAAGATCTTACTGAAAAGAATATGCTTTTTAAAAAAATACATTAACATAATACCAAGTTAGATTTAATCGAACGTACTAACAAAACCATAACATGCTCTCCTAAACAAGGACTTCCAACTCTGAAACTAAAGAAATGTCAGTCAAGCACTTGGTTTAGCTAGGAGCAAATATCAGTCGCTGCCACCTAATCCCATAAATCGGACTGCTTGACGTTTAAGAGGAAGCTCCACATAGGGGTCTCTCCCTCTCTTCCCACCAGAAATGCACTGAAAAGGGACAAGCCTAGTTAAGAAGAAAGGCTGTTACTGCAATTTGGAGCTGAAGTAAAAATATTTTCAATACCTTGGGGAAGTGGAAAGTATGTTTATTATATGTATTCACCAGGTCTACATGGAAGATAACAGCCCAGGGTAAGAGTTTATTTGTGGAATGGTCATGGCCTAATTCTTGGAGTTTGGAAGTGTCATTGGTCACATAGGACACTTATTCAGGGTTGAAAGAGATATTGATGCTGGTGCTGTGCCTTCTTCAGATGCCACGGTGAGTGGCTCCTGCCCTAAGAGACTAAAAAGATGGCTCTCCTTCCCTTAAATGTACCAGCTCAGTGTCAGGAGTAGAGGTAGGGAGATACTGTCAACTTCAGAAGAGTTGACTGTACAGATCAGTCACAATACATGCATGAGGCTTTTTAGAGAGCTTCAAGGAGACTGTCAGTAATGAGCAATCACCTTTTCATACAAATAAGACCTATTTCTTACAAGTCTCCTGGTTTAGCTTCAAAGGCTGAAAGCTTCTGAGGACATTAGGACTCGTCGCTGAGCATGTTGTCACACCACCCCCTGTTTCTGGCCTCTGGGTACACACAGGCATGGCACTGCTGCATGGCACGCTCCATCTCAGCCAGCTGGCCGCAGCCGATGGTCAGCTTCTCCCTGGGGAGGAAACAGATCACTGTAGCAGCTGGTCACGTAAGCAAAAACAGCTTAATAAAGCAGGATGGCACTGGGGTTTACAACACATTCTTTGCATACTTGAGAGGAAAATACTAAGAGTTAGGGTTTCTTAGCACAGACAAAACATGAAGATAAGAGGCACTAGGACTAGTTCTCAACATGAAGGTTTTGATGTGATCGCTAGAATTTGGGAACAAGGCTTCCCATGGCAGACCCTGCAACAAGCAAAGCTGGAGGCTTAAAAATAGTCCTTTGTGTCTCTCTCTGAAGAACTCCAAGGAGCTGACCTGATGTTATAATCCAGGGGTAAGCAAGGCTGCCAGGGTAGGTAGGTAGGTCACTTTTTGTTTTATTTAGCTTGGGAGTTAAAGAACAGGTAGAGTGGAGGATATAAGACAATGCACCCCTGGCAGCAATAGGCACTAGAAGGGGGATAGGAAGTTGACAAGAGTATCAACTATTAAATTGCTAAGTTAGATAACAGTTAACAAGCAAATATTAATGACTAACCGGAGGTGGAGGCAGAGTAATGCCCGGTATATGCCATGCCTACACGTAATTTCACCTGTGATGATTCCTGCCTGGGCTCTCAAGTGTCTGCGGAGTCTAGATCCTGTTGAAACCTAGGAGATGGTCTGTGTTAAGTTCATGAGGGGTACCTAGCATCTGGTACAGCGTATGGCATGTTAGGTATTCAAGAAATAACAGCTACTTTTATTACACGAATGAGTTATTCCTTGGCTTCTAAGATGGCACTGAGCCACCTCCATGGTGTTGGTGAAGATCACTAGCTACCTCTCCCCACTGCACCCCTGTCACCACGGATGCCTCCATGTAGGGGGTAAAAGAAGAGAGTCAATCAGCACTTGGATCAGGATGGGAAACTGGTGGCGGCAAAAGGAAACGCCCTGTTTTGCGTGGCGTAGAGTCCTGCACGTGTGCGGTTTCTGTGGGACTGATTAAAGCCTGACTTTTGGCTTTGTGTTACTCCAGGCCTCCTGTCTATATTTAGATTGCTTCAAATTAGTGTTATGTTGTTGCCAGTTCTTCGCAACTACTCAGAAAATGATTTTCGGAGGATCCTAGAGGTCCAAAACGGGAGAGATGGAAATGTTTCCTTCAAACTTACAAATGAAACACATGCCTATTGCTGTTCTTGGTTACGTCACGTATGAAAACTGCTTTAGTAACTAGACTTTGAATCTATTTCTGTGTGTTTTCCTTCTTACTCCTCCTGGCCCAGTGGCATCTGGTCTTTGTAAGCCACCATTCTGACAATGGATCCTCACAGATTCCACTTCCTGCAGCAAACTGTCATTGCTGACTGAGGAAAGCATCAGGTAGCTTTCAGCTTGTATGTTTGGTACCTCCTGGATTACGATGACAGGAATTCTTGAATTCCTTTGCTCATGGCTTAAAGGTAGAAAGGCAGACTATTAAATGGGAGATCACCCAAGCACCCGTGTCTACCATTCTGCAGTGAGGCATCTCACCAGATGCAGCCTGTTACGTGCTGTTATGTCTTGTAACTGCCCAAAGTTCTTCCCTTATGTTGGGCCTAAAAACCCCATCGATCTGACCTGAGTCCTAAATTAAAACAAGTCGTTATCCTTTCCTCCAACAGTACAAATATTCTATTTCATAGTGATCCTGTTTCTTTTCCCCAAATGAAGCAATCCCAACTTCTAATCTTTTCTGGAACACAGGTCCAGACTGGAGGCTGCTTCTAGTTCTGTAATTCTCTGTTGCTCATGAGATTTCTGCAAAGCTGTTTCTCTGAATTGCCCTATTAAGGTATCAAACTTGGCTTGACCAAATCTCAAACAGGTCAAAATAACTGGGGAATTCATTAAATCAATTAGGGAAAAAAACCCTCCAATTGATTTATTTCCACGGCTAATTTTGTCCAAACGGAATAGAATGGCAGTAGTGAATATAAGTGACCTAGTTTCAACTTCTGATGCCGTTTCTTCCAAAAATTCATTCTAGGTACAATGAAGAAAGTCTAAAATGGATTATTTGTTTTACAACTCTGAATGTGTGTGTTTTACACACATTTGAAATGTTTATATCAAATGAAAGAAAAGTTGAATAAGTGCAATCCTAATTTTAAAAACAGTATATACTAGCTGAAAGACTGAAAGCTTTCCCCCTAAAATCAGGAACAAGACAAGAGTGCTGTTTACCCTTTCTACTCAACACTGTAATGGAAGTTCTATACAGAATAATTAAACACAAATAGACATACAGATTGTAAACAAAGACGTAAAATTCAGATCCTAAAGAATCTAAAAACTGTTAGAACTAATAAATTATTTAAGCAACACTGCAAAATAAAAGATCCACACCAAAAATCTATTGCATTTATATACACTAGCAATAAATAATCTGGAAAGGAAGTAACAGCATGAAACATTTCACTTAACAAAAATTAAACTAAGGAATAAATTGGAGCAAAGAAGCAGAGACTTGTACACTAAAAACTTCAGAACCCTGCCAAAAGAAATGAAAAACCTAAATTAGCGGCATCCCATGTTCATAGACTGGAAAACTTAACACAGTAATAGTGTCCAGGTCAATTTACATACTTAATGCAATCCCTGTCAAAATACCAACCATCTTTTTTGTAGGAATGGAAAAGTTGATCCTAAAATTTACATAGAATTAAAATATATATATATACAACCAACCCATATCTTCCAAAAGTAGAATAACGTGAGAGGATTCACACTTCCCCAGTTTTGAAAACTTGCCCTAAAACAACTTTGATCAAGACAGTGTGGTACCGATCAAAACTGTGGTACTGGCACAAAGACAGACATACAGACCAATGGAACTGAAAGTTGAAGTAAAGCCTCACAACATGGTCAACAGATTTTCAACAAGGGTGTTAAGACCATTCAATGTGAATAGTTTTTTCAACAAACAGTGCTAGGACAACTCGATATCCACCTGTAAATGAAGTTTGTCCTATACCTCACACCATATACAAAAATTAACTCAAAATGGATCAGTGTCTCAGAACTAAAACTAAAATATTCTTAGAAAAGTATTTGGGGCCATGATATGGCAATGGATACCTAGATATGACACCAAAAGCCCAAGCAACAGAAGGAGGAAAAAAAAACACCAGTTGGATGTTACCAAACTGAACTTTTAAACTAATTGAAAATTAATTTTAAGTAAGAAAATGCAAGAACTTATGTAAATTGCCCAGCAAAAATTCTGTTTGGTCTCTGGAACAGTATAATTCCTGTTTTAAAGCAAAACTACAAATCGCCCAGAAGCACTTTGGATAGGACTCAGCTCTAGAACAGTGACTCATTTGTTTTCCCTCTACCACCCAGTGCTCTGCCCCAAGTACTTGGTCAGTTGGACATGGAACAGCTTTGCCTGGTTGCATTCAGATCTTCTCTTTTGTCTTCACTATTTTGTCTGGTTTCTTATTGGGCAGTTATTTTAGGGCAAAGCATACATAATATATAATTAAATCTCTTTTAAAAAGAAAAATGTACATCAAAGGATACTATCAAAGTGAAAAGACCACTTAGAATGAGAAAATACTTGCAAATTATTTTTGTGATAAGGGTCTAATATCCAGAACATGTAACATACCAGCTGCCAGGTGATAAGGTGGCTGACAAAGTCAACAAGCCAAACTGAAAGTGAAAATGCAGGCACGATCCATTTGCTGGGATGCTGCAAACAAGGGGCCCAGTGAATGGTGCCCGCTCCCCAAGGCTCCCCCCGCCCGAACATGCCAGGCAAGGGTCAAATAACATACAACCCAGTGGGGTATCACTTTACTTACAAAGAGGGCTCCTGCCTCCTCATGGACCCAATGGCTGAGGAAAGGTGGATGGAGGGCTGTCAGCCCTTTCAGGCTGCCATCACAAAAGGTCACAGCCCAGCCAGGCTGTAAGCAACGAAATTTTTCACAGCTCTGGAAGCTGGGATGTCCAGTCAAGGGGCCTTCTTGTTATAAGGGCACTAATCCCATTCAGGAGGGCTCCACCCTCATGACCTAATCACCTCCCCAAAACCTCACCTTCTAAGATCACCACGTTGGGCAATACAATTTTAACATGAACTTTGGGGGGACTAAACATTCAGACCACAACAAAGGAGATGGGCCAGGTACAGAAAAGCATTGAGTCAGCGTAGAAACACTTCAGGTGAGGCCTCAGCAGAGGTGCTTCAGGCAATGCCCCCTAAAGGGGGCCTCCCAATGAGGCTGCCTGGGCTCAGCACTCAGGCATATATGTGAGCATGGCCACCCAGGGACGGAATCCTGCATGCCCCACTGCCAGGCTGCAGTACACAGACTGCTTGTGACATCTAGTGCCAGGAAGGCAGCGTTCCCCAACATAACCTGCAGGTAAAGCCACGTGACTGCTGATGGTCAGGCCTGAAAGACCACACACAGAATTCTGGACTGGAGCCGGGTTCCTCACTGAGAACCCTTTCAAACTCACAAGGGCTAGTCAAGGAACAAGTACAAAGCACCCGTGGGCATGGATAACAGGGTGGGGGAAAAACTGAGACAACTCATAGAACAAGAATTTAATAAAACCTCAGCAAAGAAAATCCAATTAGCAATGGGCAACAGGCTGAACAGATATTTTTCCAGAGACAAATGGCCAACAAGCACAGGGAAAGATGCTCAACATCATTAGCAATTAGGGAAACACAGTCAAGATGACAGGAAGAAACTTCTCGCTCCTTAGGCTAGCTACAATCAGAAGATGGGGAGTAAATACCGCAGAGGATGTGGGGAAATTGGAGCCCTGGGGTCTGCTGGTGGGAAGGTAAAACGTAGCTGCTGTGAAAACGATTCCTCAGAGGTAAACAGACCCAAGAATTCCACTTGTGGGATGTACCCCCACCAAATGCTTGTACACTGATGGCAACACAACTCACATACTAGCCCCCAATTCAAAACCACCCAAACGTCCAACAGCAGATGAACAGGCGAACAAAATGTGGTTGATATTGGTACATAGAACAGCACGCTATTCAGCCTTAAAAAGTAATGAAGGGCTGGTACATGCGACACGAGAGGGAAAAAACCATGTACAAAAGGTATGTTGTATGGTGCAACCTGCAAAAACACCCAAAACCCACGGGACGGACGCAGCTCGGAGGCTGCGGGGTCTGCACCGCACTGGGAGGAGGGCGCAGCTGTGCCTCACGGGCCTGGCGCTCCCAGTGACGAGGGTCTTGCTGCACAGGACAGACGCTGGCTGCACGACACACTGAATACCCTCAAGGCCACTGAGTTGCATCCTTTAAAGTGGTTAATTTTGTTGTGTGAATTTTACCTCAATTTAAAAATATATATCCGTTTATTTTGTATTATCTTTCACAAATAAGTCAGGTTTACTGCAAATGATTGCTGCATCTGTGGATACAAAAATAACGTAATTCTTTTCTAATTAAACATCAAAGGTCTAAATTTGATTTATAGATTATTTTCTCTAAGGCTTTCTTCAGTCTCAGTTTCTCGGACATGGGGTTCTCCAACTTCACCGTGGTCTGGAGGGGCTGTAAAAACGGATGGCTGGGCTCCAAACCCCAGTTTCTGGTCCTGAATGTCTGACTGGAGCCTCAGTTTGCATTTCTTGCAAGTTGCCAGGTGATGCTGCTGCTCAGGTGGGTCCTGGAATCGCAGCTCCAAGGTAACCAGGGAGCTGATTCTGGGAGTCAGAAAGCTGTCCTTGCTGAAAGCACTTGCCCTGCACCCACGCCTTCTTAGTTTTACACAGCTGGATAAGCCAGGTACTTGATGAGGCTGATGTTACAAACTAGTTTTCATTTCACACAGAAGAAATGACCTTAGAGGACTTGCCTCACAAACATACCAGAACATTCTGTCAAGAACTTACAGAACAAACAAAGTGAATTAAATACCTCTTATTTCACGTACATATGAAAGAGATCACACGATGAATGTCTGGTAATCTATTTGATAATCTCATTAGTTTACCATCTAGATTTTCTGAGCAAGCTCTTCATCTGCTCAGGGAAAACAGTGCACAGATCTCACTTAGCAAGTTGACAAACTACGGAAGACAGAAACACTCATTTACAGATACTAACACCAAAGTTCCCCAGGGTCATGGAATTCTTTTGATCAAAGCTACTTTCAATCTGAAACCTTAATTTCTTGCTTTATCAGAACCTATAAAATAGTTTTTTAAATTTAATTTTATTGTTGTATTACATCTATCCCCTTTTTACTCTGCTCTGTCCCCTTCCCCATCCACCCACTCCCCCGCAAAGTCAATCCCACTTGTCCATGTCCATGGTCCTTCGTATAAAATAGTTTTATGTTCTTCAGCTACTTAATTAAATCCCTATCATAATAAATATGCTGTTGGGCATATCAACAGTCTCCTTCCTCACAACTAAAACTATAATAAAAACAAAGAACAGGAAATTCAGACATTTTAGATAACTTTTTCTTAACATTCCCATAGGTGGCCAACTCTGCAAGTTAAATCACTCTTCTGTTTTCACTCTGAACCACAGAAAAACACCTCTACTGCATTTAACCCCATGTCTAACACGAACCACTGACACCAGAAGACAGTCTCTTCTGGCGACTTACCTGAATACTGAGCTGGGGACTACACCAGAGGCTAGAGTGAGAGACACCATTCACTGTAAATAGGGCAAGTAATTTCAAAACAAAGAGCAGAATAACAAATCTAAAAGCTACTAATCAAAAAGCCCACCATTGGGCCTGTACCCTCCGTATACAAAAATCAGATTTAAATTAATATATGAATGCTATAAACCAAATTATTTGGTTAAAATACACACACACACACACACACACACACATGGTGATCCCATGAAGTTAGGAAGTATTTCATACTAATAAAGGTAAAAACCATGGTGTAGTGAAGACAGAAATAAGAAATAAAAACCCTTTGCCAGCAATCCTGGGCGCAGATAGGACTTACCGATACTCAGTCTGTGAAACACAGGCATAAAGCTCCTGGGCAGTAAATTGGACCCTTTCATTCACCTGAAAGGAACCAAGACACAGTTATTAAAAATGTATATTAAGCCACACAAGTGGTAAGAGCACAATTAGAGTGGTCCATAATCTGAGGGAGTTTCAATTTTTGCATAAGAGGGACAGAACAGTAAGAATCAGAAGTTCAGGGACCACAATGCCAATGCTGAACTATATGTACAAATATCAGACCTACGGTTAAAGGCATCTGTTCATAGAACCATAAGTGAGATGGGCCTGGGGTTAGTGAAAATCACCATGAAGAGGACAATTGCTTTGTAGACCAAATTGACAAAAAACAAAAGTGAACATATGCTCCATGAAACGGATTCCTGCTTCAATGAGTCTAGCCTCTTACTTCTAATTTTATATATTTATCTTCTAGACAAAGTGAATGAATTATGAAAGAAATCAAATTTAAAATAACTACACACTTAAAGGCTGGAGTATACTTGGGGTCACACATGTAGACTAGTGCAGGCAGAAACATCACATCTTGCTTATAGCCTGAACATGAGAAAAATTTCAAGCTAAAAGAAATAGTATTCAACTCAAACATTTGAATACTATGGCTGACCCTTCCAAAAGTTAGTAATGAATAACCTTCACTTTCATTTAAGCACGAAGGTGATAAACTATGTGAAAATGTCTGTTTAGGAAAAAGTTTGATTTGTGGACATTTTCTAGATATGTATTTTTTAGACTACTGAGGTCTACATCTTTAAACCAACGTGTTTACATTCATAAATATGTTATGAACTCAAGTCCTTTATACTTCACACAAAAGCTAGTTGTTGCACACATGCAGTAGGTGCAGTGAAGGAATTCTGTATGTCTTGAGGCTTCCTACTGATTTAGCTTATATTTTACTTATGTGTAAGAAAGAATCTAGAAACTTGTAGAGGGAAGTTCTCTAACAGATAACAAAAGGCACAGTGCCTAAATTTTCAGAAATTCTGAATTAGTAAAAGGAAAAAGAAATGAGAGCATCTTTTATTTAAAGTATTACTAGCTGATAAGCCTTTTTTTGTGGAAAAGATGTCCCCACCCTGATTTAATTAACACTACGTAAGTTTCCTATCATGAAAGTCTTCTATAGAAGTTAAGGGTATTGTTTATTTGCAAAAATTTCATGATCTTCAGCATTTTCATAAGAAATTCATATTTTTGTAGAAAAGTTTTCATTCATTGAAAGGTTAAAACTATAGAATTTTTAAATTTTTAATGTACATGAGTCCCAAATTTTGGCTTGAAATTTGTTAACTGTAATACTTAATATATTTAGTGACTGTATTAAGTAGGTATATAAATTATCATAATTCACTTTTTAGGTACTTTACAATTTTTATTAAAAGTGTCTTCTAAAAATGTCCTAAACTATGTATTTCAACTATCAACCAGTCCATTTCCTACTTCTTTATATGTTCTGCTGTATTCACTATTGCCTAAACATACCAGGACCTATAATATGTCAAACTTGGGCATGCAAATGCCACCAACCCTGCAGATGTCAGATCAGAGGATGAAGGGAATCAACTGTTGAGAAAAATAAGCTGAAGGCTTACAAAAAAGGCAGTTTGCTATTAAAAAGGAAACCTAAAATGCAAATTAATGACCTATGCTCAAGTGTACCATCAATTACCAGGGAGCAAAGTTAACGGGTGTCTTTGTCAGTAAACATTATTAGAATGGTGTCTATAATGTGGATTGTGGAATTGGTGTCATTAATTTGTTTACTGTTTACAATGAATGCCACATACTAGAAATGGCTATATTATTTTTTAAATTCCTAAAACTTCAAGAACAAAAGGCAAAAACTATAAAATTAGACAAATATCTTAAAAACTTAGATGGTCCTGTCACTATTTATGTTATATATGAGACAGATATCTCCAATGTAGTAATTGGGATAGAAAGAAAGTTCTGCTAAGAGAACTAAAAATCTGGAAATCAATTACACATTTTCTTGGAACTAATGTTAGCTACTTTCTCCCAATATTTTCAGCAATAGGAAGTCCTCAAAAGACCCATATTCCAGATTTCTCCAGGATAAGTGATTTAAAAATTATTGCTATTTCTACAAATATATATTTTATTGTTAGAATTAATGACTCAATTCATAAATGATGAAATCATTAAATACACAGGATTCATCTCAAACAAGGAAATTATCCTAATCACATGTGCTGATTTTTAAAATAGCACATGTAAACAATTACACTGAACATTACTCTGTGCCTGGCATAATTTCAGCACTTCATGTAAGAAGATTAAGTTACTCCGTTTTAAAGGATTCTGACATTTGCATACTGACAGAATTCCCATTTCCCAGGTAAAGAAGTAAAGAGACTTGGGCAAAGAGCACCCAGTTAACAGGAGACAGAGCCACACTCAACACTTAGCCACTAAGTTCGCAACATCGGGTGCTGCTTTCAAAGAGTTCAATAAACATCTCACCAGAAATAAAAGTGAAGAAGCATATTTAAAGGAGTTTGACTCCATGAGAAATGTGAGACGTGAATACACATCACATTCCTTCAAGTGGAGCATAAAATCTCTACTTGAAAATCACACACACACTCGAAGAGAAACAAGGTACAGGAAGGAGCAGGGGCAGACATAGGCAGGCAGAAAAACCCAAACCCAGCAAGGATGAGGAAAGTATGCAAAAGAACTTAGAAACTACCCTGGAGCTTCAGCACAGGTGGAACTCCTGGAAATTAAGTAACAGCCTTCCTTTCCAGTCAGGGATCACTGGGCCCTTCACCCCTAAGGCCCTCCCCGCAGTGGGCTGGGTGGGATGTCTTTGGTTGTCATGGGACCAGGGAAGCTACTGACATGTATCTGAGGAGCAGGAATGTTAAACAACATGCCCTGTTCCACACAATGAAGTAATAAACTGTCGAAAATGCCAACAGTTTCCTGAGGACAAATAATTCTGTGCTATAGAAAGCGTAGTATCATAGGTTTATACTCTGTTTTTACTTAGAGAACAAAAAACAAACTGATTATGTCACTGGGAAACTTCTGTACTCAAGAATTTGAAGCAAATATCAATTAACATCCCATTACATTTTAGAACTCTACCATGTTAATTTGTATTAAAATATGTTTATGGAGAAAATATGCTAAACATTTAAAAATATTTCTCATACCTCATACTTGATTAAGATGTTATAGAGGGTCTCAACATCTTGATAAGTACTGTTGGGGGCCAAAATCCTGAAAAATAAAATATAACAAAAACAAAGGAAGGGAAATGAATGGTTAAAAAAAATACCTGAAGTTTCCTCAAAAACATATCTATGCTGTGAGTGATAATTTGTATAAAATCTCATGAGAATGTTCACAAACCTTGTTGGTTTTAATCGATAAAAAATCATAAAACCATGAGCTTAATGGAACGGAGATTAATTCATCAGAATATTTTTGCTTATTTGCATTGATACTTACATCATCAATTAACAATCCTAAGCATTTTGTGAAATTATAGCTCACGTTTTGAGTTACAATACAGATTTCTCAATAGAAATATGAAGTGCATTTATACTCCATATCTTTTAAGCTGCAGATAAAGCTTAAAGATCCCCCCCAGAAACGGTCAACCAGTCCAGACAGACAACCAAATTATACTCTCAGACAAATATCCTAATAAAAGATTTTGTGACTAAATTCAAACAACACTGTCTGAACTATCAGCCTAGTATTATATGAAAAACTATTAACAATCAGACTGTTACTAACACTGATTCATAAAAATTAACATAAAAATAAAATATATAATTAACACAAAAATGGAAACAAGGACAAAATAAAGTAATAAAGAAGATGGAAAAAAACTTCTGGCAGTAAAGGACTAATTCTCATTTTCTTAAGTATTTTTTAATTCTTTCAAGATGAAGATTTTTTTGTCTTTTGAAAACAAGAAAAAGAAAAAGTCCTTTCATGACGGTATAGTGGCTATTAGCAATGTCTGCCTGGGTTTGTTGAGCTCTGTGACCTTGTTCCATGTGACTTATTTTCCTCGTCTGTTAAACGAGGATGGGTCCATACTTTATGGGTTTATTGTGAGAATGAAGTAAGCTACTATATGAAAAGCCTTTATAACAGTGTCCAGTATTCAGCAAGCACTACATATCAATTATAACAGTAGCAATTATTAGCATCACCTCATAGTTTCCAGCCACAGAATAAGTGCATAAAGATCTAACTAAAGAAAAATCAAGCACCTCAAATAATTCTTAAATTCCAAGTGCCTTTTTACTTATAGCAATGTCTCTAGGAGCATTTGAGATCTAGCTCCTAGCATTTGTCAGTTTGGCTTAAATAAACTCATAAAAATAATTAACAAACAAAGTCTCTAGGTCCTCTTATTCTTGCCAATGCTTGATACTGTCAGAGTTATTGCTGATATTGTTAGAGTTAAAGGACCTCAACAACCTTATTAGAACTTTAATCTGTTTGGCCTGTATTTGACTATAGGAGATCTTTTATAAATAATTTTTCAGGAAATAGTCAAATTATTATAGAGGCTATACCCCCTTGAAGGAGACACAGACAGAATATCTTTAAGAATATACAGAAATCTAAATAAGAATACCACTTCATAGAAAAGGCTTTCTCCCAACAATTTTAAAATACATCTCCCAACCACCCCACTGGGAGGAAGGGTCCATAAATAATTTGCCTAAAGTAGAAAGCTATCTAGTCCAATCTTTTAAAAAGATGAAGGAAAAAAAATGGTTTCCTAACTCTGTAACTTAGTGTAAACACACTATGAGCAAAGTAGACTAATTGGCACCAATTCATTTTAATAGCTTTGGAAATATCCAAAGAGGGTAAGAAAGTTGGATGAAACAAGAAGTTTCATATTAAAAGCCTTATATATTTCAAGCTGATTAGCACAAAAGAAACTACATTACTAGACAATAAAATGAACATTTCTCGCCCTGGCTGGTGGCACAGTGGTTAAGGCACTGGCCTGTGAACCTAAAGGTCGCTGGTTCGATTCCCAGCCAGGGCACAAAACCAGGTTGCAAACCAGGTCTCCAGTCAGGTCTGTGGCTGGAGGCAGGTGAAAGGCAACCATACATGGATGTCTCTCTCCCTCTCTGCCTCTCTCCCTTCCTCTCTCTCTGAAAATAATAAATAAAATCTGAAAACAAAAACAAAAACAACAACAACAACAACAACAAAACATTTCTCTGTCCTGAAATGCTTTACAGAAAAACTGATTTTAGAAAAATCATTTATCTAGCAACAAATCATATCCAAAGAAATAAATAAAAGAATTACATCGTCCTGCAGTTTTAAACTCCCAATCCGGCTTTATTTTAAACAGTTTAACTGAGGTGCAGCTTACATACCATAAAATCCCCTCATGCTAATAAATCTACCGAACCGCACAGCAACCACCACCATCCAATGTCAGAACATTTCCTTCCCCCAAAAGGCTCCCCTTGCTCATGTGCAGCTATTCTGTTCTCACCTCCCACCCCAGTCCCAGGCAACCACTAACCTACTTCCTGTTTTCTCACATCTTATCGTCCCCAAATCACAGCTGTAGCTATAAAGAACACAGTCTAGCAGATGAGGCAAACTCCAGTGGGTAATGGTAGCTCTCACAATGTATGTTGCAAGTAAAAAAGCAAGATACACGCTGACAATGCCCAGAGCAGAACAAGACCCCCGTCTTCTCGCATTCAACTTATTTGAGACCTACTATGAGCCAGGCGCTGCTTCAGGCCCTTGGAAACAACTGAACAAAAAGACAAAGATTCAGAAGAGACCAAAGCGTCATAGTTCTAGAAAGCCTAGAAAAGAAAAACTCCCGACCCAGCAACTCTTTGCACTCTTTAATTATTACTTACAAACAAACTAGTTTACAGGTTATTGTTGTAATGAAACAGCAGAATTTTCAGTTTCTAAGGAGTTATTTTCTCCAAATGTCAACACTTGATTATTTGATAAAATAATATTTTATCAAATATCAGAATTATATTCTAATGAAGAAAGGTTTACTGGTATGTCAGCTATATTATTGTTATAACGAGAATAAAACTATACATGTTATTTCTTAGAACTAGGATACATATCATAGGATTGGTTATAAAACTTGCAGAGTCACAAATAGCCTAGACCACCTTTATTAAAATGTCTTCAATTTAGGATTGAACTTAGACTTATTACATCCTATGAATGCTGAGTTTATGAGACTGTAACTTGGCCTGGTATTAAAAAGTTGCAACTTTTACTAACTACAAGTACAGCTTGTTGGAAACACACAGACAATAAAATGGAGAGAAATGGTTTATGAACTTTCATAAGAATGGAATTTGGCCTGCTATTAAAAAAATGTTGCAACTTTTACTAACTAGAGATACAGCTTGTTGGAAATACACAGAAAATAAAATGGAGAGAAATGGTTTATGAACTTTCATGCCTTAGCAATTCCCCACGCAAAAAATTCTTGAGAGGTCAGCCTTCTCTATAGCTTTCTCATGTTTTTTTCCTTATACCAGTATGAAAACAAAAGACTCTTTGAATAAAAGTCCTAAAATTACCCTTCAATGGCAACTTTTAAAAAGAATAACAAAATGAAAGAATTAGTCCTTAGAGGAAATGAAATACTTTTCAGTAAATGGCTATTTTTTATTTACAAATATATCCATATTTGTTCTTTCATGAAAAATTCATAACAATAAATATCAAATGCATACTATTTTTTCAAGTGCACATTAAGAGCTACAGAGTATAAAAGAAAATTAACAGACATGGTTACCTACCTTCATGTTATTTATGACCTTTCAAATTTCACTTCAGAATTTTGGAATCAGAACTGGGGAATAGATATCTGAAGTAGGATTTAATCTGAAGCTCATGGACTCTTTACAAGCCAAGCCTGATAAGCCTAGAAATCTTGTTGCAAAAGCATTACATTTACCTTAGAAGTTTAATTACTGTTCAATCTTTACTTTTAACAGATATGGTAAGAAAACATGGTTTAAAGGTAAACACAACAGTAGCATTGCTGTAAAACCTTTTGTTGAGACTTCAGAAAATTCTAGGATGGTGCAGTGTGGAATTTTCCAGAAACACAAAAGGCCCTCTAAGGGTCTCAAGAGCATGCCTCGCAAATCTCCCTATTAAACAAGACTTCCAAAAATGGTAAGGACATTGCCCACAGCAGTTCTACAGGGAACCCAAGATAGGGTTTATTTCAAAGAAATTTGTCATTGTGACTTTTGTTCAATGGATGAACCCCCATAAAATTCACAGAAAACACTGTTCAGAGGAGTGTTCTGGTCTCTGGACTCCCTCCCTTTCACAGGTAGGGACAGGCAGGGAAAGCTCCTTGGCTGCAGCTTTTCTTACAGTAACAGTTCAGACGCCCAAGTGATGAACCCAGGGCAGAGTCAGAGCTGTGATTCCCAGGCAGCAGGACTGAGCCCTAACCAGGAAGTGGCAGCAGGTGCATGGCTGGCTCTGAGCTCTGCCGGGGCTCTGCTGTCCCCCCACTTCCAATGTGAAGGTGCCCAGTACTTATCTTATACCTGCCTTGACCGTATAGGCTGGGAGGTGGGCAGGGGGCTAATCTGTCTCTAGTTGACAGTGGTGAAGAAAGAGAGGGATGCTTCTCACAGAGCTTTGCCTTGAGACCTGATTTGAGTGATGAGAGCCTAGATTTAAGCTAATGTTGTAGCAGGATGAGACTGAGAGCCTTGGGAAGCGGGAAGGGGTATGTTTTGTTAGTAGGAGGGGTGTGTATACTGTTGTGGCCACAGAGACCTTATTTGATTATATTTTCCAAGGTGGCTACACAAGTATGGCTGGTGATCAAGAATTTGTTGAGTAACTGAATACAGATTGATATCCCTCCTATCTGTAGAAAAGGTTGCATCAAGCACGGCTTTTATGCAACCTAGGAAGTGCATGGGTTTTACATAGCTAAAATCACAGTTCAGCTATTCTTATTTAATATTGCTTTAAATTAAAAAGGAGACTATTAACACTTACAGGTAGCATTTAACTTGCCCTGGATTTGCCACATATTCAAAGGGTGCAAAAAGCTTTGGCATGTTTTTACTGTAAGCACCATTTAACCAACTGTGATACAAAAAAAGGTACAAATGCTTTGCACGTTAATAATGCGATAAAGTTTCCAAAAATCCTTAAAGAAGAAAATGCCAAAACTACTATTGTTTTGAAAATCTAAGTTTTAAAACTTAAACATACATAAATCCATTGTTTTTAGATAATTTTTACTTTATTTTATTGTTGTTGTATTACATCCATCCCCTTTTTTATTCCCCTCATAAATCCATTTTTTAAAATGAAAAATGATATTCTTCTGTCAGCAAGCTAATCCAGGTTAAGCAATTTTGGTATAACCAAAAAAACTGCAAGATTGAGTTTAGAATTTTCCTTTGCTGTTACAAAAGAAAACATGTGACTTCATATTCTAAAGATACCTGGTCCCTGCTATGGCTTTCTGGCATTATATTTTCTATATGTTTCACAAATATTTAAGTAATCACAAAGGTATAATTCTCAAAATATTGTAAGACTATTGTTTTACATATTACATGTATGTTATTATATATACAGGGTAGGACAAAAATAGGTTTGCAGTTCATATGGAAAATAATAGTAAGTAACAATGCAAGAATAAATTCCATGTTTTGCATACTCACAACTGCAAACCTACTTTTGCCCCATCCCGCATATTACTACATGAGTTTATAACCTTGCTGAAGGATACTCAGCAACTTTGGAAAAGCTGCTTAAGCCTAGAAGAGAGAAAATAAATAAAACTTTAAAATTAATTCATATTTACCTCTGAATTCCTCCGAGAATATTCTTCACAGCTGCCATTAACTTTTGAAGGTAGATAAATGCTTCTTCAAATGATGCTATTTTTGAGGAACTCACAGCTGAATTTGAGCCCAACCTTTGAAACACGTCTGTGCTGAAATGGAGAAAAAGATACTCATAGGTACACAAGCATAGTTAACTATTATTCAAGTGTTTCTACATCTAATGTATAGCTTATTCATAACTGGTCTCTTATAATGCTGATCTATTTAAATTGTTTTCTTTTAAGAGTTTAATAATTTTAGCTCTTCTATTTAAATCATCTATCATTTTGAGTTAATTTCTGTGTGTAGCATAAGATCAGAGTCCAACTTCATTTTTCTGCATGTAACTGCTGAGCTGTCCCAGGACTGTTTGTTAAAGATGCTGTTCTTTTCCTAGTGAATATTCCTGGCATCCTTGTCGAAAGCAACTGACCATTGGGTATACGTTTACTTCTGTACTTTCAATTCTATTCCATTGCTTGATCTGTGCCAGCAGTACACTGTTTTTAATACTGTATCTTCCTAGGAAGTTTTGAAATCAGGAAATATGAGTCCACCGACTTTCTTATTCAGTCTTCCAATCCATAAACATTAGATTTTTCCTTTATTTAGATCTTCGTTAATTTCTTTCAGAAATGATTTGTAGTTTTCAGAATAAATATCTTGGACCTTCTTGGGTAAATTTATTTCTAAATATATTTTTCTTTTGATGATAGTGTAAGTGGAATTATTTTATTTCCTTTTTGGATTGTTCATTGCTAGTGCATAGAAATACAACTGGTTTTGTGCCTTTATTATTTAAAAAGTAAAAACCATATACTTATTTAAAATGTATTGCTTTTAACACTTTTATATAGTTAAAGGCCCAGTCGTCATATAAAATACGAAAAATTCAGGAATGTATGTAAGGATGTATGTAATGCCCATAGTCCACCAACTATAGATAAGCATTACTAGTATCCATGAGGTATTAATCATTGATAGTACTTAACACCTATCCAAACTCCTCATAATTAGAAAAGATGAAATCCTGAGCTGATGTGCTGCAAATTCACAGCTGATTACTGAATCACGGGAGCTTAGGGCAGGAGAAGGCATTTCCCATGGTGCACAAGTGCTCTAGCAGTTTCTGGGGCATGACTGCATGGGGTACCTAACAGAATTTCAAATGAGCATCTCTACAGGAAAGGGTTAAGCACCCTTTTGAGAATTTCTTCAGTGACACAGGTACACAATCAGGCATGAGAATCACTGAAGTAGGCTTTAATAACTTTACACTGAAAGAGCATTGTGAGCAGTTTTCACTTTCTGAAATACTATTATATAATGGGAAGTCTATTATCCAGAAATTACCCAGAACTTTGTAACACCCAACATTGATGTACATGTAACTCAGCTCTAAGGTACGTAAGTACCCAAATGTTTTCTAAATGAAAGGAAAATTAAAACATCTTAGATATGGTTTTAGTCTATTTTTAAAGTGATAACATCTGACTGGTATATAAGTAACTTTCTGCTAACCAGAGTATGTTGTTAGCCAAAATGTTAAACATCCAGTAAGACTGAACAAAGCCAACTAACAAAACCTTTCCTTTATATGAAAATACAAATTTTGAAATATTATTTTCTTTAGCTCACATCAGGTATGGATATTCCTTTAGTATGACAAACAGTACATTTTTTAAAAGATTTTATTTATTATTCTTAGAGAGAGGGGAAGGGAGAGAGGCAGTGAGGCAGAGAGACATCAATGTATGGTTGCCTTTCACCTGCCTCCAGCCATGGACCTGGCTGGAGATCTGGCTTGCAACCTGGTTATGGGCCCTGGCTGGGAATCAAACCAGCAACCTTTGGGTTCACAGGCTGGTGCCTTATCCACTGTGCCATCAGCCAGGGCCTTCCACTTTATTTTTATGCCCTGTCTTAGCTGCACCTCAGTCCTGCTGAATCAGAATTTCTACAAATAACAGCCCAGGCATATATATTTTTAAAACTCTCCAGGTAATTTTAATGTATACTGCTATTTAAGCACCATTGTTTCTAAGGTACTGATTTGACAAGAGACCCTCAGTAAGGTAATCTCATACATTAAACTCACAACCCAAACATACTGTTCAGTGAATAACAGTAATGATGAAATGATGAAACCCTAAAATTAAAAGATTCTTATAAATTTAGTACCTGTTCTCATATATTGTAATCCAAACACTCTCTAAGACAGACCAGATTTCTTGATGCTTGTTGGGTTGGGGAAGATGGGAACCTGAGAACATGGGGATTTCTTGTTTGTCTGACTTCACTGGAGAATTATCTTCTTGCATTTTATCCACTGCATTTCCTGAAGGATTTTGATTACATTTTGCTCTTTCCTGGGGAAACAAGTACTGTATTACATAAAATGCACCAGTAAGTGAGAGAAAAAGAATGCAAATTGTGCTTCCAAACATTCTAGCTTTCTAGAAGTGCTGACTATTCTTTGTCCTTGATTAACCCCCAGGAAAGTATCAGAGCTAAAAAAATAATTTTCCTTTTCCATTTATATCAAACATATTTCCAATCTACTTATTACGGTGACCTTTGTTAGCTAAATGCTAATACCAATTTAAGAATACTGTTTAAACTTTTCTACACATATTGTATTGAACTAGATAGAGACAGGACACCTAGGATACATTGAAGTTTCTCAAGAAATGATATATTCAGAATTGTACTCTAAAACAAACTGGAACAGAAGTGGCAGCAAGAAATTGGTTCAAAGGCAACTGAAATAATCCAGGAGAGGGGTCCTGAGAACATGAATTAGGTAGGAAAATGCAATAGAATAAAAAGGAAAAAAAGCATGCAAGAAATATTTTTTAAAGAGTTGGCCAAAGACTAGATTTAAGGACCTTATGATTTTGTTTTTTAACCTAGATGCCTAGAAAAATAATAATACAAATGAGATAATTTTAGGGTGTATATGAAGTCTAACTATGTGTTTTGGATAGATTGAACCTTCCTTGATTACTTCTGCAAAGAAATGTAAAGATAGCTTTATTCAGTAAAAGTGGAATACAAATATTTCCAAGCAACACATCTCAGAAACGTGTAGGCACAGATGGAAATGTAATTTTTAATGTGCTTTGCACAGTCACTACAATTTCATTTTTTATCATGTTTAAGATTTTATTTCTTTAGAGAGAGGGGAAGGGAGAAAGAGAGGAAGAGAAACATCAGTGTACCAGAGATAAATCAGTTGATCAATTACCTCTGGAACACCCCAAACAGGGACCTATCCTGTAACCCAGGCATGTACCCTGACTGGGAATCGAGCCAGCGACCTATTGTTTCACAGGCCAGTGCTCAATCCACTGAGCCATACCAGCCAGGCCCTCACTGTAGTTTTAAACAGCAAGTTATACTGCACAATGCTGATGAAGGACAACATTGAACGTATTATATATTATAATAGCAATAAATTATTTAATGTATGTTCATCTGTTTCTGGATTTTATGGCCACCATTAGTAAATAAAGAAATAAAGGCTGGTATATAATAGAAAAGGAGACATGCATTACAAGTAGATGAGATTATTAGAGAATATAGCAAAAAAAAAAAAAAGGTAAAAAAACAAACTGAAGAATTGAAAGGTAGAAACTAGCAAAAAAAAAAAAAAAGAGAGAGAGAGAGAGACCAACAAGGTGAGGGAAGAATCAGAAGTATTCAATAGCAATGCAAGTCAAGAGAGGTTTCAGGAAAGAAAGGGTGGAGAATATCTAGTGCTGAAGGAAAGCTGAGAAAAAGTGAGGAAAGGGTGGGTTTGATCATTAGAAAGCAAATGATAACCCAATTCTTCTAAGAGTGTGGAGGTAGAATTCTGTTTGTAAAGGGTTAGGGAATAAGTGAGGGAAGAAGTGGTAACCATGGTTGTAGACTGCTTTTTTAGAAGCATGGCAGCTGATGGCAGGAGGCAGTACAGTTAATGGTATAGCCATAAAAGAACCTAAGAATAGATCTGAACACATCTTAAAACAAAGTTAGAGTCTTGTGACTATGATAACTTGTAATAAGAACTCTGTTACTCAACATTCAGTTCACTGAATATTTTACTTAATACCTTTAGCAATGTTAGAATAAGTCAGGATTAAAATACCCTTTGTTGACTGTCGTCTGCTAAATACATTTAAAATGTATGTGATTAGTCCTCTAAATGGCGTCCCAAAGGTGCCTTACCTCTGCCAATGTCTGAAGCAGTGTGTTCACTTGAGCAAAGGCCTGTGGAAGAACTCCATCATAATTGGACCTTGTGCTGAAAGCATGTAACAGGTTTTGAGAATCCTGGAGCAGGATTTTCACTGTTGCAAAATCGACTGCTCTGTTAGCTGGTAACAAAATTAGAAAAGAAAAAATTATGTAAGAATGAGTATGCAACTCAAAAAGATCTTTGGGAAACCAATCTAATATTAATTATGAGATTTAAGAAGACCACACACTTACACCTACAAGCCACTCCTCGTTTATCTCTCTGGTGTGAAAAGCAACAATTAAACTGACTTGGTTATAAAGTTCTTGGAGTTGATTCTGGTTTTCTGTACTATTCAGATTCCAGAAGTTCCCTCAACACGGTCAACTCAAAGATATACTCTTCAGAACAGAGAAATAATCACAAAATGAATTAAAGTGCAGATTGCAAAACTGAGGTTGTTGCACGCACAGATTACTGTGGAGACATCAAAAGAGTCACATTTTGGTGGTAAGCACCTAAGTTACATGTGGCACCTCTCAGTGATTTAGGTTTACCTTCAGATTCCAGTTCGTTACATGACATGTAATACCACATTTAGTGAAATGTTGTCTCTTGTTTTCACTCTGTGTGTGACACATTTAGCAAAAAATAAAGAGTTTAGGTAACATTAAGCAGGGGGCAAGAGCAGCTAGTTGAATTTTCCCCCCATACATTAGCAAGTAATGATTGCTACATCATCTACAAGTAATAATTTAAAGGTACAATTTTCTCTCAAGGAACTAAAATTACGTTAAATTCTCAAACCAATTAGGAGAGATGGTGACAATAATTTCAAAGATTTTAGGCCCTGGCTGGTGGCTCAGTGGATAAGGTACCAGCATGCGAACCCAAAGGTCGCAGGTTCGATTCCCCAGCCAGGGCATGTAACAAGGTTGCAAACCAGGTCTCCAGTCAGGTCTGTGGCTGGAGGCAGGTGAAAAGCAACCATACATTGATGTCTCTCTCCCTTCCCCTCTTTCTAAAAATAATGAAATAAAATCTTTAAAAAAACCCCAACAACTTAACAGTATAATAAAATCCTTAAAAATATATTTCTATTAGGATACAATGCAACTAACAATTTTCAAAGGCCTACAAAATAACCATACTACAATGTGTTTTATTTTCATGTTCACAGTTTCAAAGACTGTTGAATTACAAAACACCAGAATGGTTTCTCACTGGCATTGAGTTAAAAAAATAAATAATAGAGCCCTGGCTGGTAGCACAGTGGGTAAGGTGCCGGCCTGCAAACCCAAAGGTCGCAGGTTCGATTCCCCAGCCAGGGCACATAACAAGGTTGCAAACCAGGTCTCCAGTCAGGTCTGTGGCTGGAGTTAGGTGAAAGGCAACCATACATTGTTATGGCTCTCCCTCCCTGCCTCTCTCCCTTCCCCTCTTTCTAGAAATAATGAAATAAAATCTTTAAAAAACTAAATAAATAAATAAATAAATAAATAAATAATAAATTCCCCTATATCACCTACACAGCAAGTATTTGCTTATGAAATACTGAAAGGTCAAATGAAAATTAAAGATAAATTTTAATGATTAATTACACAATATCAGAAATTCTCATCTAATATGCTGGTTATAGCCAGGCTTCCGGCTTTCCTTTTACCAAACAAACAAACAGTATATTTCCTTACAAAATGCTTTTAGTTCCTTTTAAAGTCGATGACTAGTTTAAATTACATAAGACAGATGCTACCCAGGACAGAATGGGAATTCGATGAGCTTAGTAACTCTCCTGAAGAAACGGGGATCAGCTTTTCTTAAGGGCTGACCACAGTTTCTTCTGGTTCCAAAATTCATTATGTGCCAGAGCCAAAGATTTCCTATTCCTTATTCACATTTTAGATAGAAACCTTGATGCACTATTTTTAAAATCGGTACATGAAATGTGTTCAAAATTGTGTTAAACATAATGAGAAATGAAAAAAATCTACATAATTCTTTCTGCGCACTTGAATAAATTACGAACTGTGGTTTAAATTTTCCAAGCATTATTAAAGTTATATATTCACAGTATGAAAGAACATCAACAATGACATGATTAATAGTCCTAAGCTCTATAAATTACATCTATTCATCCAGCTGCCACATATTCCCTTTGGAAATAAGAAGCATAAATGATTAAGAGCTAATTGACAAAATTTTTATTAATTCATCTTCACATTACAGGGACTATATCTGCTAGTCTCACTTTAATACCAAAGGGAAGGTTCATACCTTTACGTAGGTTTTCATGTAAGCTCTCCACAGTTGAAAGTAATTTCCTTTCCATAATTAATCCAAATACAGCCACCCAATGTTTTCTAAGGCACTGTATTAAATGCATTACAGTCCATGGTGGTTTCAAGTACACCATCTAAAACATATTTAGAAAAAAATAGCATCTACTGATATATTTATTATTCCTATTATTTTTTTAAAAGTACAGTTTACCCTTTAACAATATGGGTTAGAACTGTTAGAACAGTTATATACAGTTTTTCAATAAATACATATAGTATTGTAAGTATATTTTCCTCATGATTTTCTTAATAACATTTTCTCTATTGTAAGAATACATTGTATAATACATATAACATACACATTACATGTTAATTGACTGTTTATGTTATCAGTAAAGCTTCTGGTCAACAGTAGGCTGTTAACAGTCAAGTTTTCTGGGAGGCAGTTATATGTGGACTTTCAGATGCATGGGTGGTGAGAACCCCAAACACCCAATTGAATATATTTCTGAGAAAAATATAGTTAGTCAAATTCATTTTATTAAAGTCAATCATAATCTTAAAATGTTTCCATGCAAATTCGCTTGTAAAATTGATATTAGTATTAATCCATGTAGTTTCAGAAACTACATGTACAGAAAGAAAGCATAGTTCTAATTAGAAGAAGCACATTTTAATTATCAAAGGTCATCAATCTACTTTTCAACATGGTCATTTCTACAAGAAAATAATCTAATTTTGTATAACTGGTGGCAAAACCTATATAGAAAATTATATATGGTCAATTATAACTGACACTTGCTACACTCTTACGAAGACATGTTTATAAAGAAAATTGCTCATTCAGTACTGCAAAATGTCGGCATGTCCTGTTTTGAACCACTCACATAAAATTACTCTTAGACTCTTTATGAAATATCAATTTACATCAACCCTCCTAGAATCTTCTGATCACTCTTCCTCATCTTGATAAATACAACATAAGAGCAAACACACAATCAGTATCTCACTGTATAGTTGGAATAGAGATAATATACAACTAATGGGGATTAATGTTTCTCCTAGCTACAAATGTGAAGAGCAAACAAACAAACTAAAAAGGTTACCATTGCCAAATGTGGTGTTTTACTGATTGTAGAAAATATGTGAATCTAAAAAAAATTCAAACCATCTTGCTAATATGATCAAATTTATACTCTGATTCTCATATTTATGTGACAAAGCCAAAAGATACCTTTCTTTTTCTGAATACATCTGGTTAGGGGACTTCCCTGTACTAGATATTTGGACTCAAACTAAGTATGAGTTTTTCTGAATTCAATTTAAGTTTCATGGGAGCAAAGCATGTGACACACAATAAATGAACAATAAATATCCATTCACTGGAAAAAGAGACTAATAAAGTCCCAATCTTTTGGAAATATCCATCATTTAATTTTCAAAATATGACTTCAAAAACTAATAGATAAAATATGTGATACACATTATCACCATAAAGCTTACAAGTAATATGTCTTAAAAGAAGGTAACCCATCTTCGGCAATTAAAAAGAACTTTTCAACTAGTAGAGCTGAAATAATCACCTCTGTCCAGAGGTCTCCAAAAGCAATTTTCATTTCTGTTTCCAATATTGAAGATAAAGCTGTTCCAAGAGATTTCTGAAGATCAGATACAATGCCTTCAAGTAGAGCAAGTTGTCCAGGAGTCATAGATTTTTCCTCATTACTGTCTCCCAGAGGTGTTGCTTCTTTAAAACAATTATAAGCTTTATTTAGGAGACGAATAGTAAATATTTTACATATGTTATTAATACTTAGCCATAAATAATTAACATTTCATTTATATAATTGGTATTTTAATTACCTAGAAAACAAACCAATACTTAACTTCAAAAACAGTATTTAGAAACACGTATCTCTAGTATCGTTGGGGTTTTTTTTACTATTTATTGTTATTCTATTACAGTTGTCCATTTTTCCCCATCGCTCTCCCCTGCCTTGCCCACCCCCAACCCTCTCCCACCGTCAACCCCACCCTGTTGTCCATGTTGATGGGTTGTTAATTTAGTTCTTTGACTAGGACCTTTCCTCTTCGTTACCCCCTTGTCCCCCTCCTGCCTCCCCTCTGGTCACTGTCAGCCTGTTCCTTGTTCTCATGCTTCTACTATAGTTGTTTTAGATGAATATAAACATATTACATTAGCAAATGCTTTATCTTTTTGACAAAAGGCAACTAGTTATCATTAAAATAAAAATATAAATGTGTGATAAATTAACTATAATTTGAATTTTATAATTTTCAAAAAAAAAAAAAAAAGAAAAATCATGAGAATGCTTTGATCTCTGTAAAATAGAAAATTAAGAACTACGGATCAAAATGTGCTTTCTACCAGTAAGTATCAATAGTATACTCTTCCAATTAAAGCTCACATCAATAAACTGTTTTGAAAGGGATAAAATCTCTGACTTAACTACTTTTATGCCCAACCCTTTTAAAATGAGTTATTTTAATTGATACCATTTCATGAACATTACTATTTTGATACCTAAAAATAATTTGTTTATGGCAGAATTCAAAATAATAACTGGTTTATTTCTACAATTATAAACTAAAGGTTTAAAAGGACAATAACATAATGAGCAAACTAAAACCATGTTACTCCTGAAAAGTTACAAACTAGACTATCCTGTTACTCCTTCTAAATGCTGTTTTGAATATTATGACTAAAGATATTTATCACTATCAAGGTCAAATAAATAGCAAGTGCATGTATGAATTTTTATACAATTATACATAAAAGGACATACAATGTTAGAGACTTCAGTAATCATTTTCCCCACAGAGGGAAAAAGATGGTATGTGTTTTTAAATTATGTCAGAATTAATATTATACTCCATCAAATATCAAACTCTATTATAGAACAGATTATTCTGGGCAAAAAAGAAATTAATTATCCTGGTGAAAAATAATCCTTTCACTTTCTTAACTACTTAAAATTTAAAAAGAACTAGTACTAGAGTCTCTCAAAGTTTTCTATTGCATTTTTATAGTACTAACTGAAGTTATGAACATGAAGCTAATTTTAAAAAGAAACTAAAAATTTCTCTCTACTTCAATGAATATGTCCTATAGCCACTATTCATTTTAAAGGTATACTCTGTGAGCTACAAAATAATATGCACACAATGATTATAAAATTGTAAAACTATATATGCATAAACAATAAAAATTCAAATTAATTTGTAAAAGTATATGTAGAAGGCAACACTGTGGTATTTTCTTTTGTAGTACCATTATAATTTTCAAGTACTTCTACCATTTATGCTTGAGCAAATATTCCAATGTTCTTTTAAATGTACATGATAAAAAATTTGCTATTAATTATAATTATCAATAATCTTAGTGTATAAAATAAGATACAGTTCCGATGATAGTAAGAACTTACCTGCTTTGAGCTGCGGCTTCGAAACGCAGGGCTGATAATGCACAACTGTGTTGGGAGTCAAGGTGAAGAACTCTGCACTCAGTTCTTCTTTACTGAGTGACTTCACGCCGCTTATGAGGCCTTTAGTTCTTAAGTTTCTATCATCCCTAACGTTGGTTTAGGAGGAAAAATACTTTATAAGATAAATCACATGGCAACTCAAAATACATAGGATCTAATCAGAGGTTTATAATTCTCAGCATATATATTAACAAAATAGGGCAATTTTAAAAAAACAGCTAAGATAAAAAACTTAACACAACAGAGTCACATCAAATGAGCGTCAGAGAGAATGATTATTATTATTGTTTCCCTGGTACCTGGCACTGTTCTAAGCACTTTATGTCTATACCATTCCATTTAATTCTCATAAGAAACCTCTTAGGTAGGAATGGAACTAATGTTATCTATTATTTCACAAATGAGAAACAGAGGTGTAAAGAAGATAAGTAACTTGTCCAGAGTACGCCTGGTATGTGGGAGATGGGTTTGAACTCTGGGATGTGATCCTCCAGAGAGAAACAAACAGAGAGAGCCACAAAGAAATAATTTATACAGGGCAGGCCAAGTTCACAGGAATAGCTGGATATTTCAATACTTCTCTCTCAGTAATCACAGAGTAAAAGGACAGACAGGTAATCAGTAAGGTTTTCGTTGGCTTTATTTATTTTTTTTAAGATTTTATTATTTCTAGAGATAGGGGAAGGGAAGGAAGGAAGCAGAGAGGGAGAGAAACATCAATGTATGGTTGCCTTTGACTGGCCTCCAGCTACGGAGTTGGCTGGAGACCTGGCTTGCAACCTGGTTATCGAACCAGGCTGGGGAATCGAACCAGCAACCTTTGGGTTCGAAGGACAGTGCCTATCCACTGAGCCACCAGCCAGGGCATCAGTAAGGTTTTATAGAAGACCTGAACAACACTACCAACCAACTTGACCTAACTGCAATTTATAGAATACTCGACCCACAAGAACAGAATTTTTTTTTAAAGATTTTATTCATTGTTTTTAGAAAGAAGGGCAGGGAAGCAGGAAGAAAGGGAGAGAAACATCAATGTATGGTTGCCTTTCACCTGCCTCCAGCTATGGACCTGGCTGGAGACCTGGCTTGCAACCTGGTTGTGTACCCTGACTGGGAATCAAACCAGCGACCTTTGGGTTTGCAGGCTGGCACCATTTCACTGAGCCACACCAGCCAGGGCTATAATTTCTTCTAGAAATGCTGAAAGTTTTGCTTTTCACATTTAAGTCTTTAATTATCCACTTGGGATACTGTGCAGTTAACATACGGGCTTTTCAAATACGTACATTTTTCCTCAAAACACAAGGAACTATATGAAATAATCATGTAGAAGGACAGGGACTGGAAGAAGGTATAGACAGATAACACTAATTTTTATAACTGTTGTAGCTGAGTACTTAGGAGCTTTTACAAATGCTTCTTCACTTTGGATATTGTTGAAATCCTCTATAATGAAACATTTTAAAAATTAAAAGTAAAAAATAATTATAACTTTTTAAAGAATACATGAAGGAGAGCAAGTATGGAAGTAGAGGGAAGTAATCTTAGACTAGAAAAGGAAGAAAGGAGAAAAACATGGCTTGATGTGGAATACTGCCAAGAATGATAAAGAAAAGAAGACCATACAGGACCCACTAATTAACTACATATAGATTTAGAAGGAAAATGAAAACAGGTACCAAAATGACTCAGGTTTCTGGCTTTCAAAGAAAATGAGTGGAACCTTGTGATCAGATGGAGAACAGTTAACAAGGAAAGATCAAAAGTTTGTGTTTGAAGGTGGTAGCTTTCAGATGTCTATGAGACATCCAAGTAGCGATATCAAATAAATAGATGTACATACTAGAGTTTAAAAGAGAGATATGGACTAGAGATATCAACCGGGGGTTCTAGCCCATACTTGGAATTGTTAATATAAGTAAACTTAAAATGATGTATAGTATACAGGATTATAAAAGGTTCTCCTATTATTGTCATTAACAATTAATATCATAGCCCTGACTGGTGGCACAGTGGATAAGGCACTGGCCTGTGAACCCAAAGGCCACTGGTTCGATTCCCAGTCAGGGCACATAACCAGGTTGCAAGCCAGGTCTCCAGCCAGGTCTCCAGGCAGGTAAAGACAACCATACATTGATGTTTCTCTCCCTCTCTGCCTCTCTCCCTTCTCCTCTCTAAAAATAATAAATAAAATCTTTAAAAAATATATCATAGTCATCATTCATTTAGGTAATATCTACGTATCCTTACAATAAATAAGTGACTCACACAATAGGTATGGTTATTACCCTTTATAGGGAAAAGTAAAAAAAAAGGCTTATTTAGAAAACAATAAATAACATTTGACTACAAATTTTCATTTCACACAATAGGCATAATTATCAGAAAAAGGTAATGCAAGAAAAATAAGGCTTGACTACAAGTTTTCATTTTACTAAAACATTTTCATTTCACAAAAGAATGACTGTAGAAATAATACAGAATTAAGTTTCATCAATTTAATTTTCATTCTGAGTTGAACTAAAAAATAACAATTACGTAAGAATTATGTCTCAAATATAGCTGATATAAAATTTTAAATCATTAGCATATTACTAATTCTATTTCAGCCTTCAACAAGTTCTGAGATTATATGTTCTAAAATAATAAAGAAATTAAAAATCTAGAGATAGAAAGCTGCAATATTCCCTCTAACACTGAAAAGAATTACATTACTGAAGACAGGTAAAATGATAATTGACCAAACCCCCTTAACAAGAAAATCTTAGGGCCATTCATTTCCATAATTACTCCATTTCACAGAGAATTTAGGCATGATCGTAAAACTGTGAACTCTATTTTGTAGTAATTAAAATTCAGATGGAAACTGCTCTTCTTGATTTCTTTAGACCCTTTTTACTTTCTCTCTCTTTTAATTTCTATAAAAGTGTATTTGAGCCAAACAGATAAAGAAACAGAGGATATTCCTGGAAGCAAAATCTCAACGGAGTAAGATTTTCTCATTTATATCTAATGCAATCCTGGTTAGCATTATGGCAGTTCCACCTTAGAACTAAGTTATGAAAATATGAGTTGGAAAAGAAGGAAAGGAAGAGGAAGGGAGAAGGAGGAAAAAACACTGAGATCACACTGTGCATGGGGCACTAAGTCCTTCATATGTATTATTTGATTAAATACAACAACCTCGTGAGACAGGTGTTACTGTTCTCTATTTTATCTTTTAATTTTTAAATTATTATTATTTATTTATTTGGAGGGGATCTTTCTATTTTATACACAAGGAAAACTAAGGCAGCTTTCCAAAGTCACAATGCTGCTAAACAGTCGATACAGGACTCCAATCCAGGCACTGAGGACACACAACAGCATAAGTGACCCCTTGCCCAGGTACTTGCCTCATAACAAGAAAATGTCAGATTTTTATTTCTAAACTATTTCATTGAGATAGTAAACTTATATTTCCTTGGTTTTCAAAACATTTCTGAGTGTTATATAAATTAAGTTGAAATGAAACTTACCTACTTGAGATCCACATCTCATTCTTCCATAGCTTACACGTAAGAACATGAGCTAGTGCAGCCTGGTGAATGTCGCTAATAATACTGTATTGCATATGTGAAAATTGTGAAGGGACTAGATCTTAAAAGTCCTCATCACAAGAAGAAATATTTTTTAAACTATGTATGGTGATGGATGCTTTAACTAACTTAATTGGGTAATCATTTAATAATGCAAAAAGTCAGATTATGTTGTACACCTGAAACTAATATGCTGTGTCAATTACACCCCAAACAAAAGTGGGGAGCAATTCAGATCTTGGTCCCTTGCATGTCATTAGTTTGACTCAAATAAAAACTTTCAAAAAAGAATATGAGACATAATTGAATATGTTCACTGGCAGATTTACAAAGCACTGTATGCATGCTGTTGATCCTTGGTATGAGAGATCAAGTGTAAGTCTGAAAACTCTCTGGTGCCCTGGCTGGGTGGCTCAGTTGGCTGGAGTGTCATCCTATAGGCATTCATGTGTCTCTCATTCTCTCTCTACACCCCTCCTTCTGCTCTCTCTAAAATCAATATGACATCCTCAGGTGGAGATTTTTAAAAAATTGTTTGGTATAATTTGCTATTTTTAAAAAATAAAATGACCATGAAACTCACGTGCAAAGGATAACAAGAGAACTTGGGTATAATTCCTGGTACTGAAGGCAGCATTTTAATACTCGATCATCATTGTTCTCATCACTCAGTCCATCTGCAAATTTAGCAAAATCAATTATCAATAAGCACACTAGAAATCTGGGTACACTGTGAATAACCTATGCTGTATTTACAAGCATAAAACATCTAAAACAAACAAAAAAAATTTAAATAAGGATAGGTATATAAGGCACAGCAAAACAATACCTTGAAAATGTTGGATGGAGAACTCAGGCAGACAGTTGTGAGTTTGAAAAATGATTAGTTTTCTACTAAAATAGAATAGGATATATCCATTAATAAACCAAAAATAAAAGGTATCAGCAGGTCGAATGCCAGAGTACAAAACAAAAGTTGTGAGTTCTAATCTCAATTCAGTCACTTAGAGTATTAGTAAATTACGATTACATCATGCTTAAAATGATCCAATTTAAGAGATCTGTAAAGATCATGAGTCACTGTTCTACCAGCAACAGAACTGCTCTCCTGCTCCTGCTCTTCCTTCCTCTCCAAAGCAGGAACATTTGGAGACCACAGGAGAAGGCAATATGCCTCAGGCAGAGAACACAAAAAACAGACACTAGCAAATGTTAACCAATGGCTGGTAGGCTGTCCTTTGGCATCCTCCAAGCTTTAAAGAAGGTGGTGAAAGTTGTTTTTTTGTGTGGGTGAAAATAATGCAATGTGCAGAAACAGGACCAAGACAGGGTTTCTCCTAGGTCCTTACTCTAGCTTCCTGGGAGGTCCCTGTGAATAATCCAGACTGTAGGACCACACTCCCAGACCCACTTCTGGATAACAATCCCTGGAGCCTGGACCCAAAGACTGATAAGCCCTTGGGAACTCCCTTACACACAAACATAATGGCCAATGAGCAATGTTCCTGGATTACAGTTTCTTTCCCCCAAATTTTAACCTATATTATTTAGCCTTCTAAACATTAAAATTAGAAAACTCATTCATTACCACAATAAATACTTATACAGGACTGAATTTGTGCCAGGTCATTGCTCTAACTGGATATGCCAAAAAAAAAAAATAGGAACTCGCATTCTCACAGTGAAGTTTAGCCTGAACTCAGCTGATCCCAGAGCATGAGCCTGGAAGGCATTTAATTCAATTCTTTAGTCAGACAACCAGTGAGTCAGGCAGACACATATTACAGCAGCCAATTTTCCTTATTTTAGCTCACAGAGTAAATACCACAATAATGCAAAGTAGGAAGCTCAAAATCATGAGTTAGCATTAAACAACTCAATTCAGCAGACAAAATGTTTAAAAGTTATTGTGCACTGCTCTAGCAGTTTCGAAGTTCAACAATATCTGTCTGTTCTATCACTTTTCCTAGGATATGCAGGACTGGAAAACACACTTAAAACTACAAGAATACTCATGAAACATTTATTCAACACATTTTGTTTAACATTACATGTCATTAACATTTTTCAAAATATAGTATTCTCTCATATGGCTATA
Source organism: Noctilio leporinus (assembly GCA_004026585.1). Taxonomy (NCBI): domain Eukaryota; kingdom Metazoa; phylum Chordata; class Mammalia; order Chiroptera; family Noctilionidae; genus Noctilio; species Noctilio leporinus. Next base: position 495,962 of record PVIW01000273.1, on the reverse strand, counting down.
GCATTGTATGTAACTTCTCCAACTGTTAGACAGTGTGGTTGTTTCAAACTTTTTGCTGTATGTATGATACAGTGATGAATATTTTTATATAAATCACTGTGAACATCTCTGATAATTTCTTCAGGATGTATTTCTAGAAAGAGAACTATATCTTAGGCTTCTTGATGCACACTGATAAATTGCTGTCCTGAAAAGTTACTAATTTATATTCCCAAAACACTAGAGCACTGCAAGTGTTCCTCCAGGTGTTGGGAGAAAGTAACATTCTAAATTTAGAAGCAAAACAAAAAATTTAGAAGAAATATTCATACATGAAAAATTAACATTAAAAATGTCTGAGGCCCTGGCTGGTGGCACAGTGGATAAGGTGCTGGCCTGCAAACCCAAAGGTCGCTGGTCTGATTCCCAGCCAGGGCACATAACCAGTTTGAAAGCCAGGTCTCCAGCCATGTCTGTAGCTGGAGGCAGGTGAAAGGCAACCATACATTGATGTCTTTCTCCCTCTCTGCCTCTCCCCGTTCCCCTCTCTCTAAAAATAATAAGTAAAATCTTTAAAAAATGAATTAAACTAATATGGAAAAATAAAATCAGGAGGAAATCTACAGGTCTTTATTATGAAAACACCTGCTTATTACAGACTCTGATAAACTAGAGGAAAACAGTGCCTGCCACTGCACTGTGCTAACTACATGTAGTGGTGGATTAGGAACTTAGATCACTTAATGGGGCTCATCACTCAATAACAGTATTTAAAAAAAAAAATCCAAAGTAGTATTTTATACACAACTATGTACACAGAACTCTACAGTCAGAATCTGTGAAATGCAGACATAACCTAAAAAGGTCTAGGAGAAATATAAAAATAAAAGACCCCCAAACCAAGCCTAAGAGACTACCTCATCTCATCATTATGTCCTGCCATTTCACATTTCAGTGGTTACAAATTGTTCATAACTTTTGCCTAATTTCCCTCCAATGAGTCAATACCCAAACAAGTCTTAATCAGGAAGTACGCAAGAGAACAATACTTACAAATTTTCTGAGATGCAAGTTGTATCGACTGACCCCAGAGTTTTCTATCTTGCTCTTTGAGACTGTCATTGATAAAACGGACTGCAGGGATAGCTTTGTGCTGGGCGCATTTCAGGAGTTTTCCTTCCTTCATACGGTCTAGCTCTTGCACAACAATCCAGGGAATTATTAGCACGAGCCTGTCAAAGCCTAAAACATTGTAAAGATGTCTTAGAAATCAATAAATATTTAGAGCTACTAATCTAACTGATGTTAGAAAATGGCAAGTTATGATGTATGGATTTCACAATTTAAATGAAGAGATAATACATAAAAAATAAAACCAGATGTGTTAAAAGAGATAATAATACTACTGAAGATGAAAGGAGAGCCTATTTAGATAGCTAGGTTACCTTAAGCTGATTATGCAAATATATTTTATAAATACCTGGGATTTCTCTTGTCTTCAAGCTTTTAACATAGTTGAGATGATTCATCAGAATATTTGTATCAATAACAATTAGAAGTTGCTTGCCTGACGCTGCAGTTGCTAGAGAAAAAGAGTCAAGTAAAGATTTCATGACACTTGATAATAGACTTCTTTAATAACTAAAAATTTGATATCATAGGACATTGATAGCATTCTTAAGAGAAGGTATCCTTCAGACAACAGCAGCAAATATGTATTTACTCCAATTCTTAAGAGAAAGAACAGTAATAATTAATTATCCACTTCTGGTCAAGATGGAGGTGTAGGTAGTAGACATGCTTTGCATACTCACACATTCATAATATGAATTACAACCAGAACTCAAAAGCAAATAACCGCCATCATAAAATTGACCTATATGGAAGTCCGACAACCAAGGATTTAAAGAATCCATGTTCACCCACACAGATGGGTGGGGCAGAGTCATGAAGATGGGGTAGACAGGTGGTGTGGAACAGACAAGCGGTGGTGGCAGAACAGATGGTCCAAAGAACAGAACAAAATCCCAGAAAAAGAGCTAAACAACAAAGATAGCCAACATATCAGATGCTCAGATAACTCACAGAGTACAGCAACAAAGTAAAGCAAAAAATGAAGGTTATTCAAAGTGAAGTAAAGAAAAATATACAGGGGACTAAAAGTGAAGGGAAGGAAGTTGGGATTCAAATCAGTGATTTGGAACAAAAGAAAGAAATAAACATTCAACCAGACAAAAAGAAGAAACAAGAATGCAAAAAAAATCAGGAGAGGCTTAGGAACCCCTGGGACAACTTTAAACATACCAACATCCAAATCATAGGGATGCCAGAAGGAGAAAAGGAAGAACAAGAAATTGAAAACTTACTTGAAAAAATAATTAAAGAAAACTTCCTTAATTTGGTGAATGAAATAGACATACAAATCCAGGAAGCACAGAGTCCCAAACAAGCTAGACCCAAAGAGGACCACAGCAAGATACATCATAATTAAAATGCCAAAGTTTAAAGATAAAGAGAGAACTTAAGGACAGCAAGAAAAAGCAGAGAATTACTTACAGAGGAATTCCCATAAGACTTACAACTGATTTTTCCAAAGAAATTTTTCAGGCAAGAAGGGGCTGGCAAGAAGTATTCAAAGTGATGAAAAACAAGGACCTACAACCAAGTCTATCCAGCAAAGCTATCTCTTAGGATGGAAAGCCAGATAAAGTGCTTCCCTGACAAGGTAAAGCTAAAGAAGTTCATTATCACCAAGCCATTATTACATGACATGCTAAAGGGATTTGTTTAAGAAAAAGAAGACCAAGGTGGAGAAACAGAGGGAAAAAAAAAAGAAGAAGAAAAGAAAAAGAAAAAGGAAAAAAAAAAAAGAAGAAAAAAGAAGACCAAAACTATGAGCATTAAAATGGCAACAAACTCACAACTGAACCTAAAAAATAAAGACAAAAATAAACCAAACAAACAACAAGAAGAAAAACAAAGTTAAAAGGTATGAGGATAATTTGTGGGGGAGGTTATCAGCTGAGAGGGGGAAGAGGGAAGATGGGAGAAATAGTTCAGGTACCAAGAAGCATAATTGGTAGGAACAAAATAGACAGGGGGATGTTAAGAATAGTATAGGAAAGCGTAAAGCCAAAGAACTTACATACATGACCCATGAATTGGGAAAATTGGGGGGAATGCTGGAGGGAAGGGGGGCATACCAGGCAAACGGTGTCAGAGGAAAAAAACTGGAACAACTGTAACAGTGTAATCAACAAAACATAATTAATTATCCACCAGTAGAATATTATGAATTGCTCATGAATGGATGTAAATTATACTGACTTTCCCCAGTAGTAAACTATGTTGCCTAACTCTGTCTTGAGTCACCGGTAGCTGTGCATTTAGGATTATAAGCTAATTTTAATATACTCTGAGTGAAATATATTTGAAAAGAAAAATATATGTAAAAGGAGGAAAACAGGTAATACAAGCACTGTTATTTTATTATGCCATTGTGAGAATGTGGTTAATGCACATGAAAAGAGTAAATTGAAAAATTTAGTGGGAATATAATGTAGCATTATTGTTTTTATAAATATAATTCAAAATAGTATACTAATAGATCTTGGATAACACCTATCCATCTTCACCCACTAGTAAGAATGATAAAATGTTTACTATATAAATAAGAAATCCAGGCATAAAACCTTTGAGCAATCTGCATTATTTCTGATCAGTAGTTTACTTAGTTGAAATTGTTAAATGTGATGATTAAAAACAGGAATAAAAGACAACTCATTACTCTGATTACTGCCTCTTGCCAAAAAGAGAAACAGAAAATAGGTCTGCTTATAATGTGAGATATATAAAAACAAATCATGCCTGGGAACCCAAGGGTTGCTGGTTTGATTCCCAGACAGAACACATAATCAGGTTGCAAGCCAGGTCTCCAGCCAGGGCCATATCTGGAGGCAGGTGAAAGGCAACCATACATTGATGTTTCTCTCCCTTTCTTCTTCCCTCCCTGCCCTTCTCTCTAAAAATAATGAATAAACTCTTTAAAGAATAAAAATTAAAAACAAATCATGATAAGACAAATATATAGCTATTCCTATAGTAAAATTCACCAAACTTTATTATTTCAAATGAGCACGTTAAAAAAAATTTTTCAGCCCTGCCTGGTAGCACAGTGGATAAGGCACCAGCCTGCAAACCTGAAGGTCGCTGCTTCGATTCCCAGCCAGGGCACATAACCAGGTTGCAAGCCAGGTCTCCAGCCAGATCCATAGCTGAAGGCAGGTGAAAGGCAACCATACATTGATGTTTCTCTCCCTCTCTGCCTCTCTCCGGAAATAATAAATAAAATCTTAAAAAAAAATTTTTTTTTCATCTCAACACTATGAAAACTGCACGTTGTCACATTCACTCTTAGGAAAGCCCAGGCAACCGTAATGTCATCACGTAAGCAGTGGGTACGTACCAGCAGAGGAAGGCGCATCGCTGTCCACCAAGTCGACCTCCATGCTGGCTAACTCTGCAGGCCGGGGAGGCACCGGCAAGCCCACACCCTTCCCTACACGTGCGGCGTGCAGCTCTTCCACTATCTGCATCTGCATTGGAAAAGGCCCGCAGGAAAATATTGTTGATTATTTAGCCTATAGATGAGTAAGAAGAAAGCAATTAATTCTCAATTCACTTAGATGAGACAGTTTGTGGAAACAAAGTTTTTAAAGAATATGTTGTCTGGTCTGTAAGAGAATACAGACTTATAAATATACTGTATTTTTAAATAGCTCTTCTCATAATATTTTAGTAACCTTAGGCAAGCAAATTATTGGCTACCTTGGGTCTCAGTTTGTTAATCTACAACACAAGGATGTCAAATAGGTATTTGAGTATGTTTGTGAGGATTAAATGAAATTATGAAATACTGTGAAGCCCCTCACACGGAGCCTACCAGACCTTCAAATTAAGTTAATTCTCACCCCCACTCTCACTTCAAAGTACTTGAGGAGCCAGATATATTTTCATCTGGATGATGAGAGCTTATTGAGATTTTAAGGTTGTTTATGAACCATCAAAAACTGAAATCTAAGTGTAGAGCAGAGATGAAAAATCTTTCTTCTATTAAGGGCACATACTCACAAGACAGAAAAATATAACTGACTGTCACAAATGAAAATGCGTCACAATCAATATGGTTTTAAAGCCTTAAAAGTAGAAAAATATAAAGTGTTCTATAAATCTAATTTTCATTTGGGACCAGGGGAACATAAAAGTTTATGCCATCATCCTATAAGGGTGTATCAGGAGATTCTAGCTAGAAAATGATGCAGCAGGTATTAATACACACACACACACACACACACACACACACAATACAGCCTTGGCTTCACTGAATAACATTTTCATCTTATTGCTGATTAGAAAAAAGTGGGCAAAAAAAAACATGTTAGCATCAAACAGCATTTTGGCAAGCCCAGGCACAGGCATGACAATGTCTGATAACATTAAATCAAAAATTACATAACATGTGGGCCATGTGCTCCATGACCTTTATTCAAAACTTGTAAGAAACAAAGGCAGAAAGATGATCAAGTAAATGTACTTTTTTCAAATAGATTTTCGTGACCTAATGAAACCTTAGTGATTTAAAAAGAGATATTAGTGTTATTTTCATATTATCAAGGTTTTTAAACTCATTTTTTTATTAAAATGGGAACTGTTTGACTTAAGTTCATTAAAAATAGTCAACATAAATAGGTATATCATTAACCTCTTCATCTGTATCTTGAATACTTTCATTTGACACTGAAGAACACTGTGCTTCAGAACTCTGAAAAGAAAAGCGATTTCATTAGTTTCGAATGAAGCGCACAGCTACAGCGAGGCTATGCAATGTTAGCACTCTACACACTGAGTTGGATCATTCTCTGTGGGTGGGGCCGTTCTGCACATTGTAAGATGGTTAGCAGTATTTCTGGCCTCTAACCACTAGATGTCAGTAGCATACCTGTCTCAATCTTGACAATCAAAAATGTCTCTATCAAATCTATGCCAAATGCCCCCAAAGGGTGAAATTGCCCCCAGATGAGAAACTGCCCCTTGACTAGAAAAGTCTCACTCTATTGAGTCATGAAAGAGAGCAGAAATTCTTTAGGGTTTACTCATTCATATGTACATTCCTAAAAATACTCATTCTGAGAATGGAACTACTGTATATACCACCCTGAGAACCATACAAAGGTAAACAAGGGTTTTCTGTGTTATATAAAACTATACACATCGCACATGTAGGCCCATTATAGATTTACCATTTTCGGACTCAGGATTTTATAATCCCTTCCCCACCTGACATTAAATCTCACTAGATCTTTGAGGTTCCTTCAACTAAAAGTATCAAGCAAGCTATCGATTATTACCAGAGCGTTCTACAACTCTTGACATAAAGTCTTCTTATTCTTTTACTTAGATTAGTACAACCCTTCCTTCTCTTAGAACACAGGCCACTTCCAATGACTTCAATAAATTTTCTATCACCCCAAAATCCAGAAAAGTTCATGTCGCCTGTCTCTGAACACTTCCTCCCTATTACAAAAGAAAGGCTCAGTGGGCATTTTCCTTCCCTTCCATGTTTATTAAATACCTGGATGGGGAGAAACCCCAAGGATGCCAAAAGGGAATATCAGTAATGAGGGTAATGATGGCTTTGTCTAGAGGAGTGATTCTAAGTGGGAAACCTGATTTGCTGTTTCCTGCATTAGGTTTCAGTGGCTCTGAACCCCTTACAGGACACAAAAGGAAACTTTCCTCATGGAATACAAAATAATCCCTTGTCTGGACCCTGGCTTCCTCCCCTACTTCCCCTCCAACGGAGTCTCCACGGCTCCACTCAAGTGCCCAGGCACGTTCCCGCCAGTTTTACAGCCGGTGACTCCGCCCTGGGACCTCTCCCGGATCCGGCCTCTCCACACCCTCCAACGCAGAGCTAAAGAACCTCCACCGGAGTGGGCCCTTCCTTAAGCTGCCACAAATTTATACCAGCACCAGCTCAGCTTTCAGAGCTCTAACATTACTCCATGTACTGCAACTGGATCTGCTTACTAATCTGCCTCCCTGGGACCTTCTTGTGGGTAAAGATCCCCTTATTCACCTAGAAATGTATCTGGCGTAGGATAGGTCCTTTTAATCAATGTTTGATGAAACTGATGACTTCACACCTCGCAGACGTGTAAGTACTGAGTTTGTAGGAGTGGCACACAGACCATCATTCCTAGAACCCTAACTTGAAATGCCAGGGGGCGGGTGCCACCAGAGAGCTCTACCCCAAAGGACTATAAAACCGAGGCAAGTTATTTTCACTTAGGGAAGCATAACAGGATTACTAAATCCAGAAAGTACATTTTCTAATACACCACAATCATTGTTTTAGGAAAACGATTACCCATTGACAACTCATGAGAAAAACAGCACAACACGTTCCAGGTAACAACATTCCCCCGCTGCTCCGTCGGGTAAGGCTGCTCTCAAAGGGACAGTTTATCAAGAGCTTTAATTCTGATAATTGGGATGTAATCACACCAACATTTCTTCCCCTACAACTTAATATTCAGGCTACGTGCTTCGTTTGGATTGTGCAGCAACTCTAGAGAGCAAAGTAACTGCAAGAAGCACTGCAGGCTCTTTCCTGCTGTTCCTGGGGAGCAGCTCAGGGAATGGCAAGCAACGACCAAAAGGGGGTCACTGAACGCTGGCAAGCGCGCCTTCCTTTCTCTTCTTTTCTCCTGGGACCTGGTCACAACAGTAGAGAGCTGCCGGTTTTTCCTTTAAGAAAGCAATAAAGACCTCCAATCATGATGTCTGTGTAGACACACGGTACTCACTTCCATCCAAAACCACAACCAAAGTTACAACTAAATGGCGGAACAACCACATTCACAACTGCCTGAAGTCTGGCCGAATGGAAGTCCTTCAACTGGGGAACTGAAGCAGCCACGCGGAGGCTGGGAGCGGGCCAGCCTGTGGAAGGGGCTGGTCCCGTCCCATATCTGGGCTGCCGGACAAAACTGGGAGGGATACCTTAGCAGCGAAGGGTCCCCTGAGGAGTGAGGGGTCTCAGCCCCACACCTGGGCCCCCAAGCCCGGGTCCCAGTGCAGAAAGAGAAGTCCCCTGGCTGAAAAACAAGCGCATGAAGGCTGAGGAAGAAAAAGGCTTCCGGAGTCCTGGGCAGTGGCTCTGAAGGTCCCCTTGCTTGGACTTACCCAGGCCCACCCCTTGGGGCTCCAGTGCAGCGCGGCAGCAGCAGCTTCAGAGGAACTGAAGGCCCAGGAACCGAAGGCCCAGCACCCGGGCGGCCCAGCACCTGGGCTGCCGAGAGCTGGGAGGCACTTCTCTCCCCGACAGAGGTGACTCTTCTCTGATCAGCACCCACCCGCACCCACCCTTATAAATAAGCCTGAGGCAGGTAGCCTATCTAAGACTCCATCAACCAGACTCACAGTTTGCTCCACCCTAGTGATTCCCTGAGGCCGCTCCACCTACTTTCAGGTCCCACAAGCTGTTTCCAGCAACTTTTCCATACCTATGGGCTGTCCAGGCTCATACTTCAGGTTTTCCTAAAATCTCTTAAAGAAACAGCCTCTGACCTCAGCGAGTCTGCACCTCTGGCTTCAGTGGCCCCAGGCCTCATTCACAGAGGGCTCAGCCCTGCCTGGGCAGCTCCAAGCCCAACATAAGTACCAGCCACTGGCAGATGGCTTGGAGCTCATGGAGGGGGTCCCTAGGCACAGGTGGCTGACCTTGTCCTGCACCTCCAGGGAGGAGCCGAGCCAATGCACCCCATGGGCAGCTTCAGGCCACACTGAAGCACAACCATCCAACCCTCTCACAAGTGACACATTCAAGGGGTGAACTCAGCAGGTACCAGAGTCCTGCTGAAGAAAGTCCTGCTCTGTGGGGTGGGCTCCAGCACAGCTAATCCTCCATGGTGGACAATGGTCACAGTGGGTCCTTATAGCTGATCACACTGGGGTTAAGTCCCTCCCATTAACATGCCAACAGCAACCAAGGCTCACCTACAAGGGGAGGTGGACTCAGCCCACACAGGAGGCACCTCAAGTGCCCAGCTCAGGTGAACAAGGAGGCTGCGCCACTGGACCCTACAGGACACCTACTACGTTAGGACACTCTACCAAGCCTGGGAGACAATGGCAGCTCCATCTGCTCTACAGAAACAAACACAGGAGACTGCCAAAATGAAGAGACAAAGACACATGGCCCAAATGAAAGAACAGGACAAAACACCAGAAAAAGAACTAAACAAAATGGAGACAAGCAAACCACCTAAACACTGGTTATAAGGATTCTCAATGAAGTATTAAACAGCATTAAAAAAGATCCAGTGAGAAATAAAGGATACACTAATTAAAATAAACAATAATTTGCCAGGAATCAACAGTAGAGTGGATGAAGTTGAGAATCAAGTCAGCAATTTGGAACATAAGGAAACAAAAAACCACCAATCATAACTGCTAGATGAAAAAAGAACCCAAAAAAATGCGGATAGTGTAAGGAGTGTCTGGGATAACTTCAAGCATTCCAACATTCAGATCACAGGGGCACCAGGAGGAGGAGACAGAGAACAAATCATTGGAAACCTATTTAAAAAAAATAATGACAGAAAACTTTCCTAACTTGGCGAAGAAAATGGACATGTAAGTCCAGGAAGTACAGAGACCCAAACAAGCTGAACCCAAGATGCAAAAAGTTAAAACATAAAGAGAGCATCCTAAAAAGGGCATGAGAAACACAATTAGTTACCTACAAGGGAGCTTTCATAATACTGTCAGCTGATTTCTCAACAGAACTTTGCAACCCAGAAAAGATTGGCAAGAAATATTCAAAGTGATGTAAAGCGAGGACTTAGAATCAGATGACTCTGACCAGCAAGGCCATCATTTAGAATGGAAGGGCAGATGAGCATTTCCTAGACCAGAAAAAGCTAGAATATCACCATCACACCAGCATTACATGAAATGTTAAAAGGTTCTTCTTTAAGAAGAAAAAATGACAAAAACATGAATAAAATGGCAATAAATCCATATCTATCAACCACTGACTATAAACTACAAAACAAAAAGGCAGAAAAGCAGCAGCTTTGATGGCTGCCAGATGAGGGGGGTTGAGGAAGAAGGGAGAAAACGGTGAAGGGATTAGGAAGTACGAATTAGTTTGCACAGAATAGTCATGGTGTGGGGATGATCCCTCAGTAAGTTAGGTAATGTCTGATCACGGGGGTGTACACCTGAAATGAATACAATAATCTATGTCAACTGTCATTGAAAATAAAAGTGACACATAAAAATAAATAAAAAAGAAAAAGCAATAAAAAGGACAAACTCAATTCTTTCCCTCTTTGGAACCCTCTCTCTCTCTCTCAGTATCTTCTAGCTTCCCTAGTTACCTGTTTTTTGTAGGAAGTGCTTTACCACTGCAACCTACAGTCCTAATAGCTGAAAGGAGGTAGTCAACCACTCCTTTTTATGAGCAGTCAGGCTCTAAATTTCCCAATTTTGAAGTTCTAAAATCCTAGACATTTTCTTCAAGGAAAACAATTTTGCTATGGAGAAAAGGCTATAGAGAACAGGTTCTCAAATTAGTCCACAAATGCCAATTTATTATAATATTAAAAAGCAAACTAGTTGTGCCTTGCCTCCTGGCCTGAATCCCTACACATGCAGTTAGTTCTCTTTGCCTGGAACATCCCCATTTCTTCCTCCCCCTCCACTTCTCCTACCCCTTCCCTCCCACTCCACTCTGCTTTCTCCTTCCCCCTCCCCTCCCCCTCCATTCATTCCTTAGTTCTCTGTTACCCTCTTCGCTAAACCTTTCCTAAGGTCCCCCCACAGTGTGCCAAGGCCATGTTGCTGGCCAGCAGTGAATTCCTCACACGCATAAGCCTCTGAATACAGAGACAATTGTCCCTTCCAGTTTGTTGCAATGCCTGGCACACAGCAGCACTCAAAAAATAATCTGCTGAAGGAATAAACTACACAGAATACTAACCCCTGGGTATTCCACAATACTTGGGGTCAAAGAAGAGCCCAAGAGGTTGTCATGGTATTTTTTTAAAGGACTATCTGTAAGCTCATCTTTCTACATTTTCACCCATTTTCTTCTAATACGGATCTTTGGTACTTGCCAGGATATCTTCCTAAGGAAGTTGGATTTAAAGGGGTAAAATAAAGAAACCTGCACCTATCTTCCTGATCAATTTAAACCAGCCCTCTGTGGTGATTATCAGTAATGGGAACAATACTGCTCTCTGCTAAAACCTACATTCTCTGTTTTACACCTTACCTGGGTTAGGTTTTCATTTGAACTTGAATCCTTACTTTCTTGATGCTCATGATGATCTTTTCCTTTCAACTCATGAACCGCCTGTTTATAAGAGAAATCTGAAAATAAATGTTTACTTTTGTGCCTCATCAAATTTAAGGAAACCTGGAAGCTTTCCAAGCATCCATTTTTCTTCTGCTTGGTCCTTGTTTTGCTGTGATCTAAAAGGAAAACATTTTCTTCAACCAGTTTCTGATGGCTATCATGAGATTTTACTGGAATTCTGAAACTGATCTTTCTTCTCCTAGACTCGAGGGGTTCTTTCATTATCTTGTTGGAATTATAATCCTGAGAAAATTGAGTTCTCTTGCATTTGTCCAAAACACACTTTTCAGAACTGTCCCTCCATTTACAGTGCCTTTCTTTCTTCGGCTCCTTCATCTTCTCCCTCTGAGCAAGCACACCAGGCCATGCTTTCCCCCCTGCCTGGTCTTCAGCTTTACGTTTCGCATCTTTGGCAATTTTAGGGCTGCTAAGATTTTTAATTCCATGATCAAGGTTACTCCTAACATTTGTCAGTTTAACATCTTTAACTTTCAAATCTACACATTTACTTATATCTTTTCTGGTTCCATCTGAAGAAGGACTTTGTGAAATAATTTGATTATCATTCAAATATGATGCTTCTTGGAATGTAACAGGTCCTTGGGATGGCGAAGTGATTCTTAGTCTCTTTCTTGGAGTGTCAGCATCTTCATTCAGGCTGTAAAGCAGAAACGGAGGTTACATTACAATTAAACATATATAATAATTGGCACTGTATCATTTTAGTTATCAAATGACAGAACTAGCCTGAGGCAAACTTCATAAAAAGTGGAAATGACTACACTAAGAATAAAATGAAAAGAATTGCTCAACAAAATGGTACTGAAATAATTGGTTTGCTTTTTGAGAGGAAAAAGAAAAATTTACAGCTTTGTAAAACACCAGACAACATAAAGTCCAAATAGATTAAATACTTCAGTGCAAAAATAATTATTATCATAAGTGTCATACTTTATAACAAACCCTTAAAACCCACCAGGGGAAAAAGGAGAATACTTATCTGATTTCTCAACAGAGAACTTCCTAAACTTAAAAGCCATGGGAAAAATCCCAAAAGAAAGTAACAAATAAAAATGATTATTTACTTTCAAATTTTAGCACATTAGAAGTTAATGAAAAAAATTTAAAGAACTGAGAAATGGCATATATATTAGCTTATATAGCCTTACTAGATAAAAAAAAGCTCATCAAAAAGTACTAGGACTCTAGAATATCCATTAAATAGAAAATTAATGAAAGAGAAAAAGGGAAAGGCTAATCAACATTTGGGAAAATAAATCTGACTTCTCTAGTAATCACAGACATGCTAATTACAACAACATACCATTTTCTTCTATCAAATTAGAATTATAAAATAACATTCTATATTAGTAAGGGATTGTGAAATGGACCCTCTCTCATTTGTTGCTGGAGGAAATGCAAAATGGTTAGTTTCAAAAAGGAATTTGAAAATACAATTAACTGTTCTAAAACTATTTATATTCTTTAACCCCTCAGGCGTTTCCATTTTAGAATATCAAGGTGAAAAAAAAACAGATATGCAATTCAGGGTTATTTATAACAGCAAAAAGTTAAGTACAAGGTAAATGTTAAAATTTTGGAAATGACAAAAACATTTTATCGATTATGAGAAAATATCATAATCATTTTAAATGATCTTTCTGAAAACTTTTCAATGATATAAAACATAATGACATAGGCCCTGGCTGGTGGCGCAGTGGATAAGGGGCCGGCCTGTGAACCCAAAGGTCACTGGTTCAATTCCCAGTCAGGGCACATAACCAGGTTGCAAGCCAGGTCTCCAGCCAGGTCTGTAGCTGGAGGCATGTGAAAGGCAATCATACATTGATGTTTCTCTCCCTCTCTGCCTCTCTCCCCTTCTCCTCTCTCTGAAAATAGTAAATAAAATCTTTAAAAAATTTATTATTAAACAAAAACATAATGACATAATATTAACCAAAACCAAGCAGGAAACAAATTTCTATATGTAATGTGGTCTCAACAATTTAAATAAAATAGTAAAAAGGTCAGGAACAAACATACTAAAAATAGAAGATGTAATAACTACAGGTGACATAGTCTCCTGCTTAATGAAAGTAAATACTAGTTTGTAGTCAGAAAAAAAGGGGAAAACTTTTCAATGTTAATGCAATCCATTAATTTATGTTAATAAATCCCAGAGTGCGTCTGAAGTGCCTGCCACCCTCCTGGGCACTGGGGAGGCCTCCTCAGGTGGCCTCCTCAGGACACCTCAGGTGGAGCCCTTCCCCTAACTGGATTACAGTCCAGCGGGGGAGAACAAGAAGGTCATTAAGTGACTTCTCAAATAATTCCACGAGCAAATGATGAACATCTCAGAGTTTTCACAGGAGTTAAACCTGAGTCTTCATCTGTTTTCTTTTCTTTGCCACCTATTCCTACAAAGAGTCCCTATCATTATGTACCTGTTAGTAGGTAACAATAAAAGGAAACTAAATTGTTTTTATTCTCTCTTTTAAAAAACACATTTAATTTTTCAATTTCAGTTGGCATACAATATTGTACTAGTTTCAGATGTACAATATAGTGATTGGACATTTATATAACTTATGAAGTGACCATTCCAGCAAAAACTGCACATTTTATTGGACCTAGACTAGCATTTAATGATATATCATGTAAGATGTCAACTATATTAATGAAAAGTCAGGAAACAAGCAAAACAAACAGAATTTTAAATAGGAACTTGTAGTTCTCTGAGAATTTTCCTATTTCTATTTTATTTGTTCTTCACAATAGCCCTATGCTGCGTATTTCACAGAAATCGATGCACCATGTTCTCTACGGTCACAATTCAATGAAAACTCAACATGATCATACCTTTTAAAACACCCACAAAATTAAATCTTTAAATTACCTCTTACCAACTAGTTTTGTGAAATGTTATATTGCAATAATTCAATTTTAGACTCACAACCCAAAATATCAAAGTTTTGAGTTCTTTTTAGATAAATTAGACATACAGCAAATATGTACTTTTAAAAAAAAACAAGTATAAAATCAATATTCACCTGAGGCATGAACTCTTGCAATAAAGAATGTGAAATTTTGTTGAAAAAATTATTATAATTAGATCATTTAAAAATTAAGTAACCAATGTTTTGAAATATGACATGGTACAGAAAACAGTAATTTCTCAACATTAGCAGCTATAAGATTGCTCTGTTGTCAGATTGCTTGAGATAAAAATCTACATTTAATTTGAAAGTTTTATATAGTATAGAATTCTGAAATATTTTTAATTTCATACAATTTTCCTCAAATTTATATTAAGAAAATTCAAAAATCATAAACTGTGGTGTAGCTAGAAATATTTGCATTCAAAATAGCGTTAATCAAAGTAAATAAACAATTTTGCAGGTCTAATTATATAGTCTCACAATTCTAGGCCAAAAAAGTTAAAAGGTATCAAGAAATGAGTGAATTTACCTTTTTAGTTCGTGTTTTCTTTTTATACTACAGTTCAGAATGTCTACATGATCTGATTTCTGAAAAGAAAAAAAATGTATCATTTAAGAACTATAAATTGTGCAGTAGTACTGTAATTACCAGGGAAAGAGATTGAGAGATGATTTTTTTCCATACCTATGTGTTAGTGAATAAGTTGACACAATAATTTAATTGGTCCATGCAATAATCTTTTGAGACAGATATTACTGTCATCCCCATTTTACAGATAACATATCCAAGGCTCAAACAGAGCAAATTATCTTCCTCAATGTCAGAGACTGGGTCAGTAGCATATCTGTCTACTCCCTATTCTACCACCCTGACTGACTATGTATTCTGGAATACAAGGCTAGGAACAAGAAAATAAGAGAGAAACGGGATACAGTCCCTGTCCTAAGGAGGGTAAAGTGAAAGACAGCCTTGGCTGGTGGCTCAGTGGAATGGCACCAGCCTTTGAACTCAAAGGTCACTGGTTTGACTCTCCAGTCAGGGCACATATCCAGGTTGCAAGCCAGGCCTGGCTGGAGGCGGGTGAAAGGCAACCATACATTGATGTTTCTCTCCTTTTCTTCCTTCCTCCCTGCCCTTCTCTCTAAAAAATAATGAATAAAATCTTTTAAAAATAATAATGAAAAGAAGTAGGGGAGTATGTACAAATAACCTAATGTAAGGATACGATTAAGCCCCAAAGCAGAAGAGTAGACATTAAGTTGTAAAACTGTTTAAAATATCAACCACCAAAAGTTAGAACATACCTAGGAAAAAAAGTGGACAAAATATATGCTAAAGATTGAATATAGATTGACTAGGCATTCTCAGCTAAGTAGGCTTTAGGCTAAGAAGCTAACGATGATGGGAACAAATTCAGCAGAGAGGAAATAAACCAGCCTAGTTAGAAACAGATGTTTTGAGGAAGAAAAAGACAAAGAAAACTGGAGAGTCAGGTTAAGAGCATCCTGAATGACAACCTAAAAAGGGAGTGAAGGTTTTTTTAACAGACAGGAAACATGATGCAACCAGTGTTTGAAGAAGATGAATACAGCAACAAGCAGCTGAAACAGCAGTTTCATTAGAAGAAAATAAGCTCCTAAAAACACAATCCTGCATTCATGGAACTTTCACTACTTTTTCTTGTTTCCCACAGCTCTGTGGCTATCTTGGTAAAAACCTAGCTTCAGCTTGAATGTGGGAAGTGCTTCACCCGCCCATGTCCTAGCTTCATGGGTTTGGTTTGCTGTCACTGCTTCTAACTATTAGTGTGAGAGTGGACAGAGCTCTGGACGTGGCTTTGTGGTTGGACACAGCAGGTCCTTGAATAACACCATCGTTTCATTATAACATTGATGAGATGCTGTAGGTACTTAACCCTTGTTCCCAGTAAGTAGCCTACAGTAAAACTGGTTTCATTATAAATCACTTAACTTAAAGATCACAGAACCAATCAATGACATTAAGTGAGAATTTCCTGTGTATACTTTGTGTCCTGCACAAGTCACTTAACCTTCTGGATCTCAATTTCTGAATCTGAAAACGCAAACACTCTATCTTCCTTGGCTAATTCAAAAGGAAATTGTAAAGGCAAATGTGACAATATGTGGGAAAAAACTCTAAAGTATCCAAATTTATATGCATGTTGTCTAATCCCAAATAATAAGGTCTATCAACACAAAAAAATAGGGAACTTAATAAATGGTTTTTGGTGAAGGGAAAGAAAAAAAAAACAATTCAATTTCCTTTCCATTGGCTATCAAAAAGTATAGTACAAAGAAAAAAGTATTGAAAAAGTAGTGAGGGAATTTATATCAGTTTCTAACTATACATTGAAACTGAAACTCTAATGTAAATAACTTTCAGAGTTAGTTACAGTATCTAAACACTTACTAGTTTTCTCTTCACTGATGAAACGTATCTTCTAGAGCAAGCTGAACTGCTAGAACTTGCTGAGGCTTTTTCATCTTTCTTATCCTAAGAATGCCATTTGGGGAAAAAAGGGAAAGAAAAGCAAAAAATAAAGCACAGTATAAGACAACATTATTTTGCCACATTATTATATCAACATTCCTCCTACATTAATAATAAATTTCAGAAGGGAACAACTTTCAAAGGCACACAAACTGGTAAAAGGAAGAGAAACCAAACCAGAAGGTAGACTCAACTAGAAATCAGGAAATCAAGGTTTTCTGAAATTAGAGATGAGCCCTGGCTGGTGTGGCTCAGTGGATTGAGCACCAGCCTACAAATTAAAAGGTTGCCAGTTCAATTCCCAGTCAGGGCACATGCTTGGGTTGCAGGCCAGATCCCCAGTCGGGAGCATCTGAGAGGCAATCACTCAATGTCTCTCTTGAACACTGAATATCAAGGTTTCTCTCCCCCTCTTTTTCCCTCCCTTTCCCTCTCTCTCTAAAATAATTAATTAATTAATTTCTAAAAAATTAGGGAGGAGATGGGGATACAGGTGTTACAGAAGGCCAGCTGACATCTCATGTAAGGGCTGGAAGGTGACACTAGCATGGTGGAATGCAGTCTTCTATAAAGCATACCCACATTTATCGTTATTTTTTTGAGTACCTACCATGTACCAGTGACATTCTAGACAGTGAGGTCAGATTAATGAGAAAAACTATCCAAGTCCTGCCCGCATGGAGGTGAAAATCTAGTGCAGGCGTTTACACAAAAATTCAGTGTGTCACACTATGCTATGGAAAAATATAAAGCACAGAAAACAATCAGAAAGTGCTGGGAGGTGGGGGTTGAGGCAGTTGTAATTTTAAAGAGTAAAGACCAAGAGCAGGGGTGGAACATCCTGAGAACAGGGAGAGAGCAAAGGGGGAGCCAGAAGGGCCAAGTCTTTGAGGCAGGGATGTGCCTGGCCGGCTGGCACTTGCCCAAGAAGCCGCTGAGCGGAGACAGCAGGTGGGGAGCGAAAGGAAGACCTGTGGAATAGGTCACGATGCCACCCCGGCACAGGCTGGAGCTTTTACTCCGGACCAAGTGGAAGTCCGCCCCAGCAAGGACTTTGATTTTCACTAGAAAGTACTGAGTAAAGGGGTGATGTGATCTGACATAACTTTTAATAGGATCACTCTGGCTGCTGTGTTGAGAACACAAAGAGACAAAGGCAGAGGCAAGGAGATCAATTTAGAAGCTACTGGAATAATCTAGAAAAGCAAGTCCACTTCCTGGATCAGGGTGACAGCATCAATGAGTGAGTCAGGCTCTGAATATGTTACTCAGAAAAGGAACGCTGATAGTATTTGCTGATTAACTGGAGCAGGCAGAGAATGATGAGGAGGGCTTTGGGTCAAGCTACTGAAAGAATGGAATTGCAATTTACCACGTAGGGAAAACTGAGGCTCAGCACTTGAAAGGTTGTCGTTTAAGAAGATGACACCCTGAAAAAGTCACCAGTAAGCAGAAAAAGCAGAGGAGTCTGATTTTCCTCCAAACCTAGTCCTAAAAGCTAGGTGAAGAAAGTGTTTCAAAGAGAAGGTGACATCAGTGTGTCAAATATTGCTGATTGATCAAGTCGGATGAGGTCTTAAAAGTGACCAATGGACTCAGCAATATGGAAGCCATGTTTAATGGGAGCATATGTGGTGTGATGGCAAGAAAAACCTCATTCAAATAGGTGAAGACTGGGAGAACATCAAACAGCATGTCAATCACCAGCATTAAATAGGGCTACATAACTCAAAGCCACACTCCAGGCTTCCAATTCCTACTGTACCTGGGAGGGCAAATTAGCAATCAGAAAGTCAGTGAGTAGGGAACAAAAAGTGGCATGATCTCTAGAATACTTCATTCAAGTGATAAAAATGCTTCATGAACCGACCTGCTACCACAGAAATCACTTCTTCAGTAAATGCTTACCTGTGCCAGACTGCAGTCTCTTATCTTGGATGATAGTGTAGCTAAACATTATCTGATTCTGATGATGCACTACACAGACTACTCAGAGCTCATAATAAAACTGATCGCAGGGTATTTTGCTTATTTTGGTGAAATCAGTCATGCTCCAGTCTTGCTTCTCGGTGACAACACCCTGCTCAATTATTTAGTTATCCTAAATTTCACCCATGAAAACACTTCCAAAGGTACTGTGCTGACAGTATCAGAGAAAGGAACAGGGTGAGGGTGTATTCCATCCCCTCAGCTTCCCCTGACCTCCCATTTTGATTGATGAGCATGTAATCCTACCCAATGCAGAGTAAATGCAGAAGGGGGAAGATATGGAAAACGGTCTAATGGTGAAATATTTCCATGAAAAGGAGGATTCTGGGGAGGTTTAGGACTGAAGTCAGAAATGCCTAGGCAAATTACTTACCTCTCTAAGGTTCAGTTTCTTCATTTGTGTAATTGGGAAATAGAAATAATAGTACCTACCTGAGAAGAGTTGTGAGGAATGAATAAAATGATGCAGGCAGAGAATAGGAAAAACAAATGCTTTCCCCTGGGTCAGAAAGGCAGAATAACATGCTTACATATGTCATTTGAAAACAGAGAAGCATTTTTTGCATTACACACACACACACACACAAAACCTTTAAAAAGGGTACCTTTGGGTTAGTGAATAAAATTTCTTACTTCTTCATTAAAGCTAGGTAATGAGATGCTGTCTTTTCTCTGAGATGTCTCTGCTTTTCCACAGGATTCTTTGTTGGACATTTTGAAAAGCTAAAATAAACATTAAAAACACATTATTTGTTTTTCATCACCACACAACCAAAGGAAAAGAAAAAAGAAAAGAAAAAGAAAAAACAAAAAACATTAGAAATTCTTTCTCTTTCAGTTATTTAAAGACTGGAGTTTTACAAACTCATTTCCACTTTCTAACCATTCCTAAGATGACAGGATTCTCTCATTATTCCATTTATTATTCTCCCTCATAACGATCTGTTCCTCTCCTTTGGCTTCATCTGTCAACCTTTTTATGAATGACTCAAAACTATAGCTTTGGCTCTGACTTCTTTCTCACTCACCACATCAGCATTTTCAATTGCCTGCAGGGCTACTGTATTTTGTTCCACCTACACCTGAAAACCAATTAGTTATACATCTTTATTTTCCTGACACACCCTCTCTGTCACTCATTAAGGGAGTCATCAGGCAAACCACATACATGCTTTAAGCCCCAGTTTCATTATATGTAACATAGAGATAACACATCCCAGCCGGGTTCTGAGGGACTCAAATGAAACAATGGATATTAAGAATACCTTGCACAAGGTAGAGCATAGTAGGGTCTAAATAAACACTGGCACACATGGTTGTCTTTTTACTAGTTCCCCAAAGAGTATGCTGTGTCAACAACTTAGGAGGTGCTCATAAATGCTTGCTGAATGAATAAGTGATTATTTTCTTCCTTAGAATATTCACTCTTTAGTTCTGAGCCACTAACAACTCCTGTCCAGGGCAGGTCTTCCATTAATTGCCCATACCAGCCTCACTTTTCCAGCCTTGGGTCAAATCAGTACTGTTGGCTGCTGACCCCTGCCACCCCCACCCCTCTACCCCCATATCCACACTAAAAAAGCAACTAAGACACGCATAGTCATTCCATGTGCTCATAAACACTCTGTTAAGTTCGAGTATACCAAAAGCATCCTGTGCTGGGACACAGAGGCCAGAAAGTGGGAACATCACCAGGGCTGTTGGGACAGGAAAACGTAACAGGGGGTCTAGAAGCAAAGCCCCAAGGGTAATTTATTGCTGGTAGTGGCACCTATTGAGACAACAAACATAAAGGGTGGAAATCGAGCAACTGCAAGAACTCCTAGTCATGCTTACAGTAAATGTAGTTCTATAAAAGAATGATTAATTATATAAAATCAAACTTCTAGAATGCTTTGATATGAAGAGAAGAACAATGCTGATAGCTAAAAAATATATATCATTAAAAGAATACTCAACATGGATTTCTAAGAACATATTCGATCAGCCCTGGCTGGTAGTACAGTGGATAAGGCCTGCAAACCCAGGGGTTGCTGGTTCGATTCCCAGCCAGGGCAACATAACCAGGTTACAAGCCAGGTCTCCGGCCAGATCTGTAGCTGGAGGCAGGTGAAAGGCAACCATACATTGATGTTTCTCTCCCTCTCTGCCTCTCTCCCTTCCCCTCTCTCTGAAAATAATTAATAAAACCTAAAAAAAAAAAAGAACATATTCAAAATTACCCAGAAATTTTGCTTTGCAAGATAATTTAGGCAATAATTGAATTCACAGTTGAACTTCCAAATTCATTATCTTCTTGCTTATTCGACTTGTGGGGATGGGGCAGGGGGTGCAGTGCAAGCAACACAATAAAAAATAGTAAGTTCCACCCTGGCTGTTGGCACAATGGATAAGCAGCCGGCCTGTGAACCCAAAGGTCACTGGTTCGATTCCCAGCCAGGGCACATAACCAGGTTGCAAACCAGGTCGCCAGCCAGGTCCATAGCTGGAGGCAGGTGAAAGGCAACCATACATTGATGCTTCTCTCCCTGTCTTCCTCCTTCCCTGCCCTGCTCTCTAACAATAATAAAATCTTAAAAATAGATAAGTTAAATAAATAAATAAATATATATATATACACACACATATATACACACACACACACATATATACACATATATATATACACACACACATATATATATATATATATATATACAAACTAAACGAGATGAGACTTCCTGTGCTAGCCAGTCTCCCAAATGGTTCCTGATGATGTCTGGGGCCTGGTGATGACAATCTTCTGTAGTCTCCCCCTCTCACAATAAATGGGGCTGACCTGTGCTCCCAGTAAGATCTGCTATATGGTGGGATGTGGCTTGGTCATACAAGACACTGTGGCTTCTGCCTTTCTCTGTCCTGAACTGTCCATTCTGGAGAAAGCCAGCCACCCCATCTGGAGGACATTTGCAGGGAGATGGCCCCCAGCAAAGAACGGTGCTGGTGCCAAAAAACCACCCCGTGTCCGGAATGCGAGCGAGCCACCTTCGAAGCTGCTCCTGAAGCCTTCACCAAGCCTTCAGGTGGGCAGCGTCCTTGCCAGGCAGCTCCGCAGCCTCAAGGGGGACATGCCCCGAAGCCACTTCTGAATTCCCGACCCGCTGAAACCAGGGCTGGGCGTGGCGGATCACCGTTTGTCTTTTTAAGCCACTACGTTTTGGGATAATTTAGGCAGCAACAGATTAACCGCACACTCCCTTACTAGAATTCTTCAAACTCGGAAGATTCCTTCCTCAGGATGTCCCGAGAGCGGGAGACACGCTTAGGAGATTCTTGCTGACATTCCCAGAGCGGGTCCCTGCGAAAACCTAACCCTTGTCCTCTCTCTCCCAGCTGGCGTTAAGTGATGAGCTCCACATGCCGAATCAAGCTTTCACCTATTTAGTAGTTTAGAAATTAAAAAAAAACAAACAAAAAAAAAACAAAAAAAAAAAACAAAAAAAAAAAAAACACAAGGATTCCCGGACGATGGACGAATACAGTGTAGCCACTACGCCTTTCTACCCGTTATAATCTGCGGTTCTCCTATTTTGAATTGTCTTCTACCCGAAACTAAAAGACGGCTTCGCTCTCCCGCTCGAACCCGTCCCAGGCGGACAAGCCACAAAAGTTCTTTCCTCGAGCGCCTGTCCCCGTCCCCGAGCGCCTGTCCCCGTCCCCGTGGCCTGAACGACTGCGACGGAAGCCGCTGTCGCGGTGAAAGACGGACGCGGGGCTGGGGTCTCGCTGGCACACGCCGCAGGGACCCTGAACGGCACCCGTCAAGCGCCCAGAAGCGCCACACGCTCGGAGTTGCGGTCATTAAAAGCCCCGACAGCAGCGGGGCGCCGCGGGGTGCGGGCCGCTTCCCACCAGGAAGCGACGCTGAAGAAACCGAGGAACAGGTAGATTACAGCGAAAATAAAAACAAGAGTGTTCGGGTCCGGTGCGAAATGAAGAGCGGACTCCCCCCCCCCCACCACCAAGTCGAATCCGCCGGCCGGACAGGCAAGCTCCTCCGCGGCTCCTAAACCGCGAGGACCCGCCGACTCCGCCCGGAGGGACCCGCTCGC
Source organism: Noctilio leporinus (assembly GCA_004026585.1). Lineage (NCBI taxonomy): Eukaryota > Metazoa > Chordata > Mammalia > Chiroptera > Noctilionidae > Noctilio > Noctilio leporinus. The sequence goes on along the minus strand of PVIW01000273.1, from coordinate 473,024 downwards.
CCAGCCAGGACAGCCCCGAGGCAGGGCCGGGCCAGAACCACACCCTTCGCGGAGCCGGCCCGACCCGGGACCCGCCCACAGAGTCGCCCGCCCCAGGCTTCAGTGGCGCTCTGAGTCCCGGCCCCGCCCGCAGCCGCCAGGGTCCCGGGCGAGGCGGAGGGCGCAGTCCTGAAAAATGTCAAGGAGCCGCGGGTTTCCCAACCTTACCAGCGCCGGGGGCGGTGGTGATTCTGGAGGCCGGGCCGAGAGAGACACCCCTGAGCCCCGAGGCCCGCTGGGAAGTGTAGTTCTGCCCTGGAACCGGTTCCCCTCCGTAACATTCCCGAGTGTCGGTTTAGCTTTACATTCTCCTCATGCCGGGCGCTGCGACCCCGCCCCCGCCGGCGCGGTGCGTCCTGGGTATTGTAGTCTCGGCTCGGTTTGGTTGTTGAAGGTTGGAACGGAGACTCGCCGGGGAAGTAAAATTCTCTTACCTTATTGGTCACCGTCCCCAGTTCGCTTTTGCGCAGTGGGTGGTGGGCGGTGTCGTAATGCCTCGGGGAAAGGGAAGCGGATGGGACTGCAAATCGCTGCCTCTGGCTCTTAGTTTTTCTGCTGACACGCTTTGGTCATTGATCTTCCATCGTTGTCAGTTGCTCGCCTCCCGCCCTCCCCACTGGCTTTCCCACTGCTCGGATCCAGCCCTCTGGGCAGTCACTCCAGTCCCGTGACCCCGCCGCAAGCCCCTCCTGGTGCCCGCGCGCCGCTGACTGGGAGGCGGTAACTATGGAGAATATGGCGGAGGAGGAGCTGCTTCCCCGGGAGAAGTCGGAGGAGGTGGCCCAGGCCCTGGTCCCGGACTCGGTCCCCGCGCCGGCCCCGGACCCCGCTCGGACGCCGGATTCGGCTCCGACTCCGGCCTCGGCGGCGGCCCCAGCCCCCGCCCGGGCGCAGGCTCCGGCCCTGTCCCCGTCCCTAGCCTCTGCCCCGGACGAGGCTGAAAGCAGTAAGTGCAGGAGGCCCGGCCCCGGCTGCTGCAGGGGCGCGAGTCGCTGTGCGGGGGAGGCCCGGGAGCGGCAGGTGCAGGGGGCCGGGGCGCAGGGGTACCCGCGCGGCGTGGCAGGCGGGCAGGGCGAGGGGGCAGGGCCGCCGGGCGAGGGGGCAGGGCCGCCGGACGTCGCGGGGAGGCCAGGGAGCTGCGCAGCCACGGCTCCCGCGGTCGGGGGCTGAGTTCTTCCCCGCAGCACTGCGGGCCGGTCGCACCCACTGCGCGGCGCCCCTCGGCTGGTCGCCACGTCCTTTACGGGGGCCCAGTCCCCGAGGGCGCCCGCGCGGCCCCGACTGGGTCTTTCTCGTTATTCCATCCCCTAGAAAAGCTGGCTTCCAAAAAAGAACTTGAGGCGGACGAGCACATTCCGCCGGCCAGATGATGCCCGTCTTTTCAGGCAGAAACGCCAGTCGCCCGCGGCGAATCGGCTGTTGAACGCGACTAGGCGGGTTACTGCTGCGCGTCTCGGGGCGCGTGCAGGTCCCCCAAGGGGTGGCTTGCTGGACCCTAAACGACTTGGAAAGATTCGTGAGCCACATTTTCTTAAGGATCTTCCGCCCCGTTTTTAAACGTCAAGGTCTAAGAGTGCTTTTTTTGTTTAGTTTAGTTTTGTTTTTTAAAGATTATTTTATGATCCTTTACTTGACCCTGAGGCTCTTTCTATAGCAGAGTAGCCTTCATTCGTTATTCTCTTTCCTACTTCCAGGCCAGTTAGGAGTTTCATGTCCCATAAAACTCTTGGATAGTAGTAATAGCCTGATAGACTTACCTTGCAGTTTTATAACAAGATGTAATTTTTATAGATGACAGAGGAGGGCTGATCGTGGAAAAGACGAAGTCAGGTAGGCCCTCGTAAAAGGTCAGGGCGAGCAGGTGCAAACGAAAGCCCCTGGTTTCTTTGCCTGCAGGGACAAAGTTGGGGTGCAGGGGGCCACCCTCACTTCTGTTTATGTCAATCAGACATGCTTCAGCAGCTTTAAAGAATGCAAGCTTTCTCTGCCTCCTCACCACATGTTACACGGTTGAGGGAGATGTATTCATGTGTTTCTAAAAGTCACACATATGCAGTTTGAAGAATGTTATGTTTGAGAAACCTAGACATGCCTTATTTGGGGCACGTAGGTGACAACTGAGAAATCTGAAATGCATCCGAAATCGATACTAATTACACCTTAAAAATTATTTCTAGATGGCCTAACTAGTCCTTTGAAGCCTGTCGTAAGTAGGCAAGATGAAGATGGTGTATCTGACCTAGAATTGAAAATAGAGGAGAAAGTGGCAAAAGTTGTCAGTGAACCTCCTAGCTTGCTGGACTCATCTAATTTAATAAGAGCTTTGTCTCTTGACTCCTGGATTGTTGGCGAGTTGCAAAAAGGTTGAGTAGATTTAAGCACAGGGGTCTGACATCCACTCTCTTGAACCAGAACCTGATTTCAGAGATATGCATAAGCCGATCATGAATCTTCAGACAGCTCTTTGGCAGTGTTCTTCAGTAGTATACCCAAGGGTTTTCCATTTTCTCTTTTAATTTACTAGGACCGTTTCTCTTATTTTGTACTACTTAGTCATTAGAATGATTTCAAAAAGCACCTCTTTTTATAGTACTGTATATCTTGTTTCATATGTACAGACCTTTGAACCCCAGAAACAAGGCGAACACCTTGCGATTACAAATTAGTTTTGTTTGCATACATGAATTTTGCCTGAAATATCTGATCGAGCCATTACAGTGGGGGAAAGGGAATGTCACCTGTTAATAGTGGTTATAGCACATAATGCCTTTGAACAATGCCTGAGTCAACCAATAACATGCACTCTTTGTTTTTCTCATGTAAAAATAAGGTGAAATCTGTATTTTAATAACTTTGAGAGTGGCTGATAGTGCTGAATTGAATTCCAAAACTATAGACTCATTGTGCTACTGCATCCAAAAAGATAAACGGTTTTTAAAAATTTAACAAACTTTAGTGCCTGCTGTGTGCAAGTTACTGCATAGACATTACAAAGATAAATAAAACCTGGCCCCTACCTTCTGCTTCTTATTGATGGGGACAAATGACACAATTTATACAGAAGGATAAACAAAGGAACTGGGAAAAAAGCTTAAAGAGGAATTAGGCAGAACGATAACAATGTCAAGAATAAAATGGAAAAGGCTGAAGGTTCTCAATTGTATAAGCTAATTTTATAATGAATAGTAGTCTTGTGGTTTATCCCCTCATCTCCTGTCTCATTGCAGATGTTTTCTTAACAGTTATCTGCTATTCTTACGTATTCAGGCTCCCACTTTGTAAATAAGCTTTTCCAAAATTTGGAGGTATGTAATTTGAAGGATGTGTAATAGTTGAGAAACCTGAAACTATGTTCCTGAGACTAGTTTATATCTATTCAGGATCCTGGTTGGGCTCCAAAAACAATTCAACTGCCTGCTGGCCTGGGCTTGACTACATGAATACCAGTAGTACATCAAGCACACATGTCAGGAATTAAATTCCTGTTTTTCCTTTCCTCTTCCTCTCTGCCAAAAGTGTTTTCTTTTTCCTTAATTGGTTAATGACACCATTATTCTCATCCATGTGAAACTGGAAAGCTTAGAATCATTTTTGAATTTACTCTTCACCCTTATTTACATCCACATCCCAGTTCTTTCTTTCTTTCTCTTTCTTTATTGACCTTCTGTTCTGTACCTTTCCACTTCTCACCTCAATTCTCGATTCTTGTTACTACACTGAAAGATACCTTCTTGAAACACATTCAAGTCATATCATTCACTTCCTCAAAAACCTACAAAGACTTTACATTGCCTAAGGAATAAAGACCAAACTAACTTGCATACAATTTAAGACTTTTTTTTTTATCTCTACTGTCTTTTGGCTGCGTAATTTTCTGCCAACTCCATCCAGCCAGGGATGGGGTAGAAGGGGCTATATATATATATATATTTTTTTATACCACATACTTGCCTTTGTTCATGAAGTTACTTAAGTTTATAAGCCTGCCAATGATTCTCTACTTAGTTGAATTCTATTCATTCCTTAAGTCTCAGTCCAATGCCGCTTAAAGACATTCTCAGAAGGCACTTGATGGAATTAATTACCCTTTCCCCTGTGCCCACATTATATTTTCCTTGAGGGGTCATTTCATTTTGCCTTGTGTTGTAGTTAGTAGTTGGTTTCTCTACCTGATTGAATGTTCTTTGGAAAGAGAAACAATGGCTTATATTTGTTCAGTGTTTTGTGTAGAATAGAAACATTTTTTGTAGCATTATATTGAATAATTAGATAAATTTTAAAGCTGTGAGGTTATGCAAATGTGGTTTTCTCACCATCTTTTTGAATTCTGAGGCATGCTTGTCAGTTTATAAACTGAGTTCTAGCAGATTCTCCATCTAGGTATCAGAGCATTATGCCACAAGAAAGAACACTAAAGCTATGCGAAGTGATAAATAAAAATGGAACTGGAATATATAAATTGTTCAAGTGTACTTTCCTAATTCTTACCTTTTCCTTTCAGAAAGACACATCTCAATTCAAAGGCAGCTTGCTGACTTAGAGAAGTTAGTTTTTGAAACTGGGGATTTTGACTCTGCTAGTTCATTGAACTCAGACAACCTCGATACAGGTATTTCCATGTTTTTTCCCCACTTAATTTCTAATGGTGTGTCATCTTTCCACTCATGAAAAGTTTTCTAGGAATAGACTTGTGTATTCCATTGAACTAGAGCAGTAGTAAATAATTTGTATTCAGGAAACTGATAGTCTATATGCAAAGGTGCTGTGGGAATTAGTTACTTCACAACTCCTCCAGGAAATTACTATTTCACGGATAAGTAAGGGTATACGTATTCTGTGAGTTAAAAATTGCATTTAGCTATGAATAACAAAAATCCCCCAAAAACCACAACCTTAAATAATATGGAGGCTGATAGTCGGTCTCTCATGTGAAATAAGTACCAAGGAGGCCATTTAGGGCTGGTACAGAGTTCTGCAACACTGTCAGCGCTCCAGGTTCCTCTTTCTGATTTGCCATCTTAGTGCCTGGATTCTATCCTTAAGATCACTTCATGGTTTTTTGAAGTAGGATGAGTTTTTCTTTTAATCCTCACCTGAGGATATGTTTACTTATTTTAGTGAGAGAGGAAGGGGGAGTGAGAGGGACATTGATGTGAAAGGAAACCATCGATGGGGTGTCTCCCATATGTGCCCCAACTGGGGATCGAACCCCCAACCCAGGTATGTGCCCTGACCCAGGGATCGAACCTGCAGTTTCTTTGTGGATGGGATGATGCTCCAACCAACTGAGCCACCCAATCAGGGCAAAGTAGGCTGAGCATTAAAATTAATTGTGTCTGTACTTGCAGAGAGCTATATATGAAAGATATTAATTGGATTAAAATTTGTTAAGTGGGTTATTGATTATTTCTAGATAGCTTTAAATCCGAATTTAAGGTTTTAACTCTTGTACACTATCAGTTTTTATTTGAGATACATTTCTAATTAAATAAGACTTCTATTTTGATGATCCATAATCTTTTCAAGAATATGCTAATAAAGAAGGCACTTGACAAATTCCATCATAGGAAACAGCGTTTCTCTAATCATGCCTCCAGTCTCAGAATAGCAATCATATTAAATTTCTTCTACTGCTTTGAGTTCCTTCTTCCATTTCTCTAACTCCACATATTTACCGTCCGAGTGAAAGAATGCCACAGCAACTACTCATGCTCTGCCCAGCTCCTGTCCTGCGAGTGTGACAGCTGCTCCCTTTTCCCACCCAAAGTGCAGAGCGACGGGCAGGCATTTGGGCTGGAACAGAAGCCATCCCTTCTGTTCCAAGTGGCAACAAGGATAGCAGCTAGCCACGGGAGCATAGTTGCAGGGTACAGATCACTGACCCTGAGCTAATTACCTGCTGAGACAGGATGTGACTTCTCCCGAGATCTCGCTCGGAAAGACATTACGGAGGAAGAGGGGTGGGGCTGGGGGTCCCCGGTTACTTTCTTGTAGCTTGAATGTGGGCACTAATAGCTAGTAGCCTCTCTTCGTTGGTGTCCTTCTCCCTCAGGAAACAAGCAGGCTTGTCCATTGTGCCCGAAGGAAACGTTCCGGGCATGTAACAGCCACAAGCTTCGGAGGCACCTTCAAAATTTACACTGGAAAGTCTCCGTTGAATTTGAAGGTTGGTAGTTCTATGCTTGCTAAAGAGGGCTGTGAATGGAATTCAGGATTTGATAACAGTTTGGGGATTTAATTGTGAACGTTAGGAAGTATTTTAAATTTAAAATTATGGGGAATTCATACTCCTGTTTTAATGGGGTCATTAATATTGCTCTCTATGCAGTAGCACTATGCGGCAAACATTTGTGGACCATCTGGTCTGTACTGTATACTATGGAATCTGCCCAGCCCCGGGGGCTACATTTTGAACGATGTCATAAATGAAGAGTCTCTGTAATGGCAAATGTAGCATAAGGCCCAGAAGATGAAGGAAAAGACAAGATGGCAGTGAATGGATGATAAAATTGAGTTCTAAAAAGCTTAGTGGCTAATCCAAGATAACACAGTCTTGGGAATACCAGTATTCAAACTTGGACCTCCCATATTTGTTTTTATACTATACCATATATAACAAGTAAATTAAGGCAATCTCATTTAAATAAATTAATTTTGACATTACAAACAAAGAATACTTCCAGTTATTCTTGTAAAATTTGCTCATACTTTTTATGACAAATGAATATTTAATAAATAGCAATATGACAACCAGCCATTCATTATTCTAGGTTACAGAATGTGTATCTGTCACTTACCTTGTCGACCAGTGAAACCAAACATTATTGGAGAACAGGTAATCAGATGTTTGATTTATTTTGAAATTTAGCCCTCTTTAAAGAAAGTGCGGTTCTCACATGCTTTAAAACTAAAAGGTTCATATTCAGCAATGGGTTGATGTTAAGATTTTGTAGCTGAGTCCTTTCAGATTATCATGTGAGGAAAAATACAAATGCATGAAGAGTTGCTGTGTTGTTTTTATAGTTTCAGCTATACTCAGATAAATTGCTGTCTCATGCTCAAAAGTAAACTTAGTTACTAATTTTAGAATGGAGAGTTTAAATAGAAATTATTCTTTGTACTTTTTTTAATTTAATTTTATTGTTGTTGTATTACATTCATCCCCTTTTCACTCCCCTCTGCCCGCCCCCACTCCCCCACTAAGTCAATCCCACTTGTTGTCCATGCCCATGGTTCTTCCATACTAGGTTCTTGACTAAACTGCTCCCCTTCTTTGCCTCTTCCTCCCCCCTCCCCCATCCCCTCTGCCCCCTGAAAGGCTATTCACTGTATTCATGTATCTGGTTCTGTTTTGCATGTTGTTTGTTTTGTTCATTATTGTCCTGTAATGGGTGAGATCATATGGTATTTATCTTTCAGTATTCTTTTTTCTTTTACAATAAATGATGATCATGGAATAAGGGCCTTCAGTTTCTTTGATTAGTAAACATTCAGTGTTCATTCATTCTCATCCTCCTCCTTGTGTTCTTCCTTTCAATTGGTCAAAAAATGGATTCAGAAACTTTGAAATCTTTGGTAACTTTTTAAAATAAGTAAGCATGTTTAATTTAGAATAGATTTGGTCTTTGGGGAATAAAAATTATGAAATATTTTAGTGACACTATCCTGAATACCTATTAGCTTAATGAGTTTTCAGTATTAATTTTCCTTTTGGGTCACTAAAAAGAGTAAAGTGTGGGAGAGAAAAAGTATTTCTTAAGTAGTGGTCAGGACAATTCTTGGTTGAAGAATTATGACCCTTATTCAGGATACTTTGAATACGATCACCACAGCACCATAGGAATCCTGTGCAATGTTCCTGAATATGCTCTACTTGCTATATGATACCAAGTACATAGGAGGAAGAAGCAGCAAAAGTACAAAGGAGCCATTGAGCAATCTTTTGGTTTTCAGCTACATAAGAAATCATAAAGTGAGAATTTTTTATATGGAAAAATAGAGTTTTCATTATGTCTCTAGCATTTGGGTATCTGGAACAAGCTCAAATTTCTAGAAATATTCAAAGCTGGTTATTAAATGTCATTAAAAATTAAATTTTATAAAAATTATATAAACTTAAAAGTGAATAAGTTATATTAAAAACAAAGGTAATGAATACTCAAAGCTTCCTACTTCTAATTATTTTACTACTTTTTTCTATTATCCATGCTGTTTGCGTTACTTTATGTAATACCTACATGGTGGCAAGGTTCTCTTTTCCCAGATACACATTCAGTGGTGTCACATTGGTAGCTTGACATCTGGCATAATTGTAGCTTGAAATTATAGGTTATTTCTTCCTGAATGGTACATTGTTTATACTACAGAAAGTTGCAAACACTACATACCAGGACTTTGTTTTCCTGGAGAACCAGTTAGACATCTCCCAACACACTACTGCCAATATTATACTATTTGTAAGTGTTATTTATAGAAAAGAGGATCCAGTTATTTACTGATTAGAATGAATGGGAAAATAGAAGAAACCAAAGTTGTAACCTGTTGTAAAGTCAAATTAAAAAGCATGTAAATATAGGTAAGGACACAAAGATCCCTTGAGTCACATGGCAAAGTTAATCCTACCTTCTGTACCTGCGAAACACAAGACACGCTATCATCTGCTAGTTTGCCACTTTAAACAAGCTGGTATTTCGTTGTCTTGGTAACTTATTTATGTATTTAAATTAAATACTCTGCTTGCTAGATCTCCAGTAAAATGGGTGCCCACTATCACTGTATCATTTGTTCGGCAACAATCACCAGAAGGACGGACATGCTAGGGCACGTTAAGCGCCATGTGAATAAAGGGGAGACAAAATCCAAGTACATTGCTGGTAAGTTGAGCAATCTCATTAGCATGTTAATAAGTAAGTCCTTAAACAGTGGTCCAATTGTTCTTGTTAGACATCGGAGGTGGAGTGACTTAACTAAATCTCTTAGTTAACTACTGTAACTCCATGACTCCCGGTTTCCTTTTCTGTCTGTGAGGCTCCCAACAACATCGATCTGTCCTCAGTTAACAGACATAGTTAAAAACTGGGTAGAAAAAAGAAACTGATGATCAAGTAAATAGAGGTATCCTAATGAATAAGAACTGAAAAAAATAGTCACTGAAATAATTTTCTATAGAGCTTTTCTTGCAGAATCTAGTTTGAGAAAGGCTGGTCTTGTAGGCTCTGTCATGCCTCTGGAGGGTACAGAAGACTACAGCAACACTAGGAAAGGTTATTATTTGGTATTGTAAAAAGGGAAATATGGTTGCTGTTTAGTTAACATTCTGACTGTAATATAGTCTTAGTTATTTTTCCCCACACATACTACATATGTCTCATTTCTTAAATATGTAAAACATATGTACATAAATTCATATGAAATCAATATTTCATTTGGGTTTATAGCTAAATGATTCTAATGTGTATTAAATGTAGAATCTTTTATCTCTTTACTTCATATCTGTTTAAACGTAATTTGTAATTTAAATAGTAATTATGAGAAAGTGTTCTGAAATCTAGCAAGTTCAGGAAATATAGGGATTCTTTGTCATCCATGCTGGCTAATGAAGTATAATCATACAGAGATACTACTTTTCTAACCATTATCCCACCTTAACATATATTTAGCAGTCAACCTATATAAACATAATATAGAGTTCAATGAATAATAAAGGTATCTTAGGATTCTATGCTATCTTAGGTTGATCTTTTTCTGCTCTTTTTGTTTGTTTTAAGGGTGATTGTTCTTAACTAGGTATCATGTGTTGATGTATTGATGTGCTAGGCAGTTATGATTTTAAATTGGTAAACTTTAATTCACTAAATACTTAACTGAGTACTACTCTTCTAGACACAGTGCTGAAATAGATCAATTTTTAACATCTATGCAGCTAATTACCTGAACACAGTATTAGAAAGGAAAGCGATTTTTAAAAATGATAGTTTTAGGTATTTAAAATTATTTTGTATTTAACTGGGAATCATTTTTCATCTTAGCTTCTGCTGCTAAACCACCTAATGAAATTTTGAAAGAGGCAGACACAGATGTACAAGTTGGTCCCAACTATTCCATACCTCAGAAAACAGATTCCTATTTTAATCCCAAAATGAAACTAAATCGGTAAGCTAAATTGAGAGAAGGGTTCTGGGGTGGTTCAAATCATAAACGTACCCTCTGTGTGTGTTCTAGCGCAGCAGTTTTCAACTTGCGGCTCATGGCACACTGGTGGGCCACCGGCATTTTAAACACATGCAACAGCTGCTTAGTTGGTTAGGCAGCTCTCTTAGCTTGTCAGACAAAAACTGACAGTATCCTGAACAATAGCTGTCGGGTGCGAATGAATCTAAATCATGCCCCTTTTTTCCTGTCAGATAGGCAAAAGTATATTTTTTGATATGCTGCAGAATTGTACTAACTAGCTAATGTGTGCTATGTGATAAACAAGGTTGAAAACGGCTGTTCTCATGTATTGAAATTTAAAACTAGGTACAGAATGAAAATGATCTGTTTTAGCATTTTCTCAGACCAGTTTCTTCCTCAGAGAGTAAAGTAGACCTAACTTTATAGAATAAATGAGCAGTGCTTTCGGTGGGCAGGTTTTGTTTACAAAATCATTATTCATAGTGAATGCTTATTAACAACCCAATTCGATTCATAGTTTAATTTCACAAATTTCTAATTCCTGTATTGTTAAATAGGAAATAGGTTATTAGGCCTGTTTTCAAATAGAATATCAGCCCCTCACTGTCCTTTTTCCCCCCTCACTATTCTGAGGGAAAATAAAGTCCATAATGGTGAAGCCACAGTAGAGCCACACTGTTTTATCTTACTGTGTTCTCTTCCAGGCAGCTGATATTCTGTACCTTGGCCGCGCTGGCTAAGGAACGGAAACCTCTGGAATGTCTAGACGCCTTTGGAGCCACTGGTAAGTAATGAGGCTGTCTTGGAACCCAACTTGATCAGAATTTTTTTCTTAGAAAACATATGTGGGTATCATAGAACATTTTAATATTTTAATGGAAAATTTTACTTTCATATACAAAAGTGAAGATCCAAGGAAATTTTTTTATTGGGAAGAGATGTCTAATATATAAAAAAGTGGAGCATATAGTAAGTGAATCGTTTTGTATCTCATGCACTTTACAAATTACCAGCTCATGCTCAGTCTTGTAACTGTCCCAGGCTCTTGTCTCAGACTGCATGTCCCCATCCTCCAACCCATTATTTTGAAACAAATCACAGATATGGCATTTCATGTGTCAACATTTCAGTTAGCTCTCTAAAAGATAAGGACTGTGATATCAGTATTATACCTAAAAAAATAAGATTAATTCTTTAATATCATTAAATGTTTAGACATACCCAATTCTCTCATTTATTAAAATCAAATCAGAATCTAGACAAAGTGTATTTCATTTCTTCAGTGTGTCTACAAAGTCTTTTTTCCATTTATATTCGTGTGTGTGTGTGTGAGAGAGAGAGAGAGAGAAAGAGAGAGAGTGAATTATTTGAGTGGACATCATTGTCTTATTCCAGATCTTAGAGGAAAAGCTTCCAACTTTTCACCATTAAGTATGGTGTTAGCTGTGGAGTCATTATCTATGGCCTTTATTGTGTTGAGGTATATTCCCTCTGCTTTGTTAAGAGTTTTATCATTTAAAAAAAAAAAAAAAGAATTTTATCATAAATGATGTTGAATTTTGTGAAATGCTTTTTCTGTATCTTTTTTTTTAATTGTTCAATTATTATTTTCAGAGAGAAGGGCAGGGAGGGAGGAAGAAAGGGAGAGAAGCATCCATGTATGGTTGCCTTTCACCTGCCTCTAGCTACAGACCTGGCTGGAGACCTGGCTTGCAACCTGGTTACATGCTCTGACTGGGGAATCGAACCAGCGACCTTTGGGTTCGCAGGCTGGTGCCAATCCACTGAGCCACACCAGCCAGGGCTCTTTTTCTGTGTCCATTGAGATAATCATATGATATTTATTCTTTATTTGTTAACTGATTATCCTTTGTTGCCTGATTTTCTGGATGTTGAACCAGCCTTATGTCCTTGGAATAAATCCCATTTGAGTATGATATATGATCCTTCTAAAAATTGTTGAATTCAATTAGCTAATATTTTGTTGAGAATTTTTGCATCTCTGTTCATCAGGAATATTGACCTAGAATTTTTTTTCTTGTGGCAATTATATCAGAGTAATGCTGGTCTCATAATATAAATTTGGAACAGTTCTTCCTTCTTCTATTTTTTGGAAAAGTTTAAGGATTGGTATATATTTTTTAAATGAGAATGTTTGGTTGAATTCACCAGTGAAGCTGTCTGATCTTGGATTTTTATTGGGAGGTTTTTGATTACTGATTCAATTCCTTATTAGTAATTGTTCTTTTAAGATATTGTTTCATTCTGATTTAATCTTGGTAATTTGTGTGTTTCTAGAAATTTGCCTATGTTTTCCTGGTTGTCTAATTTGTTGACATATAATTATTTATGGTCCCTTATAAGCCTTTGTATTTCTTTGGTATCAGTTATAATTAATCCTCTTTCATTTCTATTTTTATTTGAGTCCTCTTTTTTCTTTTTAGTTTCTATTTCACATAGTTCTGCTCCAATCTTTATTTCTTTTCCTCTACTACCTTTGGGCTCTGTTTCTTCTTTTTCTAGTTCCTTAAACTGTCAAGTTAGATTGAGTCTTTTTTGTTTGTTTCTTGAGGGTAGGCATCGGTCACTTCGAACTGCTTTGGTTGTGTCCTATAATTTTGACATTCCCATTTTCATTTATCGCAGGTATTTTTTTATTTCTCTTGATTTTCTGTTTGACCCATTGGTTTTTTAGTAGCCTATTGTTTAATATAAACATATTGGCGAATTTCCACTTTTCTTTATGTAATTTTCTGACCATGGTGATCAGAAAAGTTGCTTGGTATGATTTAAATCCTTTTAAATTTATTAAGACTCATTTTGTGGCCTAAACTGTGGTCTCTGTTGGAAAGTGTTGTGTGTGTACTTGAGAAAAATATGTATTCTGTGGCTTTTGGGTAAAATGTCCTGTGACTTATCTGTTAGTCCATCTGCACTAATGTGTTATTTAAGGCTCATGTTTACCTACTGATTTTGTGTTTGGATGATCTATCCATTGATGTGTTAAATAAGGAGATATTATAGTTTCCTATTATGGTATCGCTGTTTCTCTTTAAATATGGTAATATTTGTTCTCTCTATATTTAGGTACTCCTATGCTGTATGCATGAATATTTACAAATGTTCTTTTTGTTGGATTGACCCCTTTATATAATGCCTTTATTTGTCTCTTATCACAGTCTTTGTTTTAAAGTCTATTTTGTCTGATATAAGCATGGCTACTCCATCTTTCTTTTGGTTTCCATTTGCATTGAATATCTTTTTTCATCCTTCACTTTCCATCTGTGTCTGTCCTTACAACTGAAGTTAGTCTCTAGTAGGCAGCATATAGAAAGATCTTGTTTTGCTTTCATTATTCATTCAGCCACTTCTCTGTCTTTTGATTGGAGAACTTAGTCCATTTACTTTTAAGATAATTATTGATAGACATGTACTTATTACCATTTTAAAATTGCTTTCTAGGTGTTTTGTAGTTCCTCTTTGTTCCTTTCTTCATCTCTTGCTCTTTGTGGTTTGATGACTTTCGTTGGTGGCCTGCTTATATTCCTTGTCTTCATCTTTTGTATATGAAGCTCTATTTGTAAGAGTATTTTTATGTGAATAGCAACCTGTTTGATCCCATTATAAAGCCCAACATTATTACTATCCCCCAACACACTTTTTGTTTTTGATGTCACATTCTACATCTTTTTAAAACTTTCTTACATCCCTTAGCTAATTATTATTTATAATTATACTTTTACTATTTTTGTCTTTTAACCTTCATACTAGCTTTATAAGTGGTTCATCTACTATCCTTGCTATGGAATTACTTTTCCAGTGAGATTTAATCTTTCATGCATGTTGTTTTTTTTGTTTTGTTTTTTGTTTTAAGATTTTATTTCGTTATTTTTAGAAAGGGGAAGGGAGAGAGGCAGAGAGGGAGAGAGACATCAATGTATGGTTCACAGGCCGGCACCTTATCTACTGTGCTACCAGCCAGGGTTCATGCATGTTCTTATTACTAGATTTTATTTGAACAGAGATCACAGAAGTTTTATAAGAAATAATAATGAAATTCCTTAAGACATTATTTTGTGAGAAAGTAGAAAATAATTATGAAAATATTAAAATGTTGAAACAATGCCTTTGTTATGTATAGTCATATTCTATATTATAACTACCTTTACTTTTTAATTATTACAATTTAAAAACTTATTCTCCTTCCCATTTCTCCTAAGGAATAATGGGATTACAGTGGGCAAAACACCTTGGAAATGCAGTCAAAGTTACAATTAATGACTTGAATGAAAACTCCGTGGCCTTGATTCAGGAGAACTGCCGTTTGAACAAACTGAAGGTGGTGGACAGTGAAGAGAAGGAAGAGAGCGCTGAGGTCCCTGGGGGAGGGGAGAAGCCGGGTAACGTTCAGGTGACCAAAATGGATGCCAACGTACTGATGCATTTGAGGTCTTTCGATTTCATGTAAGTGGAAAACAGTTGTGGTGTCACTTTCTAAACTGACCTGGATTTTTCCATGTGGGGAGAGAGTTAAAAATTAAGAAAGTTTATTGTTGCATTTTATTTATTTCAGTTAATGGGTTTTTGTTGTTAACATTGGCCTAAGGAATGCAATCAGGACATTTCCCGGATTTGAAATGAAATGCCTAGGCCTGACCATTTTCCTCTGGCTCTGGTTTATTTGTGCATGTCTAACATATCACATGATCATTTTATTACTCTTAAATCGGAATTATCTCTTTCAGATAGCTTTGTACTTTTGAGCTAACAGAATTTTATTGCTAGCAATAATGACAATTGTCTAACTTTGGTTACAAATACGATTTTAAATATGCCTATGCTCGTTCGGATTTTAGACACCTAGACCCTTTTGGAACATCAGTGAACTATCTTGACTCTGCGTTCAGAAATGTGAGAAACCTCGGCATAGTATCAGTGACCTCTACAGACATCAGCTCCTTATATGCCAAGGCGCAGCATGTGGCCAGGCGCCACTACGGCTGCAACATCGTCCGCACTGAGTACTACAAGGAACTCGCCGCGAGAATTGTTGTGGCTGCGCTGGCAAGGTACCAGTTGCCCTCAGGTCGCTAGCATGTTTGGGTGTATGATAGAACCAGATCCGGGAAGTGCTTGTCTCATTCAAAAGATGCACAAAGTACAGGTTCCGTATTCCATATCCGTAATCTTCATTTGTTTGGTAATAGTAGGCTGTATCTTTTAGAATTTTATTTGAAAGCTTGTGGCTGAAATAGTTTCCTCCAATTAAAATAATATAGTAAGAAAGAAAAGACAAAAATAAGGGTGGGTGGGCAGAGGAGAGCAATGGGGGGAAAAGTTGGGACAACTGTAATGGGACAACAATCAAATTTTTAACAGATAAAAGTGAAAGTTAATTTTAAATCAGTTATTTCAATAGTGTAGGGTAGATGAGAAGAGAGCATAATGAAAAGGGAAGGCAAAGATTGTCTTTAGATTTAGAAACAGTCATTGCTTTATTTTCATTTCATCTTATCTTCTTCATGTAAACAAATAGTTTATAAAAAGATGGCTTGCCCTGGCTGGTGGCTCAGTGGGTAGGTGCCGGCCTGCAAACCCAGAGGTCACTGGTTCAGTTCCCAGCCAGGGCACATAACCAGGTTGCAAGCCAGGTCTCCAGTCAAAGTCTATAGCTGGAAGCAGGTGAAAGGCAACCATACATGGATGTTTTTCTCCCTCTCTCCCTTCCTTCCCCTCTCTCTAAAAATAATAAATAAGATCTTTAAAAAAAAAAAAAAAAAAAAAAAAAGATGGCTTGCCAGATTGATTACAGCATCATCCCAATATGCCAAGGTTGTGGGTTCAATCCGCAGTCAGGGCACATACAAGAAACAACCAATAAATGCATAAATAAGTGGAATGAAAAATCAATGTTTTTTTCTCTCTCTTTCTCCCTCACTTCCTTTCTCTCTATAAAATCAATTAATAAAAGATATATATATATAAATATATGAAGTAAAATACAATGAAGGCTTATTAAGTCTACAAAATGATCTTACCTGTTAAAAAAAAACTTCTCATCAAAATTTCTAAACTGAAGAAAGGAAGTTTTTTTGAGCCCCTTATATTCAGAATATTATGCTAGAAGAAGAATATAATAGCATGAATGGACATTGAAAGTATAGATAATGGATGATCAGCCAGCTCACTCATACTCTTCTTTCACATTTAGATTGGATTTCCTACCTCAGTATAAATAAATGATTAGACCTTGAGTTATTCCTAGTTAATTGAAAACTCTGATGTGCAGTTTATACATGCCAGGGACCTACTTAAACATGCTTATAACTAACAAATTCAAGTTAATACATATGAGCTAAGTTTGGTGTGGAACACTCAGTAAATATTTCTAGGAAGATGCTTTTATAGAAAATACAGATGAAAAGGAAGAAAAGTGGTGCTGATGACAAGAAAGAAAGTGACATTGAAAATCAGAGAAGATAGTCTTATTGAGAGGATATCATAAGGGACAACGTCTGGTTACCAAAGACCCTGGAAAGCATTATGTTCTATGTTTCAATTTGTATTAAAGTTACAGTAACGATCTTTTAAAAGCACTGCTACTAAGAATTGAGTTTCCCTTATTCTTCGTTTATCCACCCATAGTTTACTCTCCAGATTAATATCGTCAATATAATGTCAAACAAAAAACCATTGTAAGCACGCAGAATAACTTAATGTTTTTCCAGAGCTGCAGCTCGCTGTAACAAAGGCGTGGAAGTGCTGTTCGCCGTGGCTCTGGAACATTTTGTCCTCGTGGTTGTGAGAGTTCTGAGAGGGCCTACTTCTGCGGATGAGACAGCCAAGAAGATCCAGTATCTTATCCACTGTCAGTGGTGTGAAGAGAGAATTTTTCAGAAGGATGGTAATATGGTGGAAGGTAAGGCAAGTTTCTTTTGACTGTATATTGTGTTCAATGTATGTATAACCCTCCAGTAAATAGCCTTTGTCACATCCCTAATTATACATATTGTCCTTTGATTTTAAAGATGACAGTGCTAACTTTATTTCCTTTACTGGATTTCCTTTCATCAGCAGACAAGACATTCGTGTGAGTTTATATTAAAGGTATTTACTCGTGCTGTACACTTCTGCTCGCTAGGCCTGCCCTCCTCTGTTGAAACATCTAGATATAACTTAGTTGCCACTGTCACTAATTTTAGGAACAAAAGTCAGATTACCTCTTTGTCTAGGCTCTTTCAAATCATTAACTTTATAAAAATAACTTCCATGTTTCTGGCTGACTATAAAAGCTATCAGTTATGAAATTCATTCAGTAAACGTTTACTGAGCTTCTACTATTTGCCAGGCCTGGGGACCAAGTTAAAATATGTGGTTTACTCCTTCATAAAGCTGTTTTGATTTTTGCTTTTGGTTTCTGCCCATTGTTTTGTTGGATTCTTGGCATTTTAAAATATGGATTTTAAAGAACTTTTTTTTTTAAAGATTTTATTATTTTTAGAGAGAGGGGTAGGGAGAGAGACATCATGTTGCCTTTCACCTGCCTCCAGCTATGGACCTGGCTTGCAACCTGGTTAGGTGCCCTGGCTGGGAATCGAACCAGCAACCTTTGGGTTTGCAGGCCGGCACCTTATCCACTGTGCCACCAGCCAGGGCTAAACTTTCTATATTAGACTTTGACCCATGTGAAATGAGTTGCAAATATTCTCATTTTGTCATTTGCATTTGCAAATCTGTTTCTTTCATCTTTGACATTTTTAAGGATTTTGTGTTAATGCTTACATAGCTGTCCTCCTTTAGGGTGGATTTTGGAATCAGTTTAAACTCCCTTCAAAAAGAACTTGGAATGTATCCCCTTTTTTCAGTGCTTGGGAACAGTTTAACTAGCATCGTGTTCATTAAAGGTTTAGCACCATTCACTAGCTTTCCCACCTTCCCTACCTGGAGTTGAGCCAGATGTCGTGTGGTGTCCCTTTAAGTCCCATGGTTGCTGTGCTTGTAGTATCACTTTTTAATTGTTAATGTCTTTTCTGCTTTTATTCTTGATGATGTTAGATACCAATTCATCTGTTCTATTGTTGTTGTTACCTTAATGTTTACATATATTTCTGTAATTGGGATTTATTGGTTAAATAATATACTGTAGCTTCTTGGTATCATAAAGGAGGTAATCGGTCTTCCATTTCTCCTTCCTCATCTTTGTTCATTGTGCCATTTATGTTATTAGAATATGTACTATTTATATTCTCTTTTGCCATTATAATCTATTAAATACATTCAGTGCTCACCATCAGTCTTTTGGCCATAATTTCTCTAATTATCTTTTAGTTGGGTAAGTGTAGTTCAGTCAAGAGGGCTCACGGAGAAAATACTCCTTGATTTCATGCACCTTCAGAGCTCCCCATTCACGGCCATTGTACTGATAGGGTGTCAAGAGTCTCTGTGTGCCTGTGCAAGTTCTTCTGGTCTTGTGCTGCTAAACACCGGTGTAACTTTCCATCTCCATGTGACGTGATCCGCCTGTCAGGCTGCCCACGGCCTATTTATTTCTGAAGTCCAGAAACTTAACTCTGTGCACATCTTTTGAGGATCAGTGTTTCTGGGTCATGGCGTGCCCTTTCCTCACATAGTTTCATAGCCTTTATTTCAGGAAAAGGCTTTTAAATATACATTTAATGCTGAGATTTGTCTTTCCTTGTCTATTATCTCTACGCTAGATCTCCTCACCCTGTATTAACTATCATTTTCTCTCTCAAAATGCTTAGATTGTTCTGTTTTCTTCATGTATGAAATGTCCATTTTTATCTGGTATTTCTTATCTGAAAGCCTGTATTATCTGGTTTTAATATAAATACCACTCTTATAGTTACTATTTGCATAATATAGATTTCTAATTCTAAAATTTTCAATCCGAGTGTCTTTTTGTAACTTACCTTTTTATTGGATGTCCAGTCTGATCATTTCTGCCTTTTGATGAGTTTTTAGACCATATTTAATGTAATTATTAAAATAGTTGACTTACAATTTTTCATGTTTTTTTTGTTTGTTCCTCCTTTGTTGCATTTTATAATGTTGAACAGATATTTCAAATGTGTTATTTTAATTCCTGTGTTGATTTTTTAGCTGTGTATTTTTCAGTTACTTTTTTTTCTTAATGGTTCCTTTGGGGGTTACAATATATGACTTTAACTTACCTTGATCTTGGGTTAATAATGAGGTAAGAGTGGCAAAATTTAGCAACTTTGGTCTAATATTAATATAATTTTCATCTTCCCTCCTATTCTGTCTTACATCAGTTACATTTCTATAGACCTAATCCAACAATACAGTATTATTTTTAAGTAAACAATCTTACAAATTTTCAAATAAGACAAGAAAAGCAAAACACACATATCTTTTTATAGTTACCCACATAATTACCTTTAATCACATTTCTTTTCTGTGTGTCATAGTAGATCTCAAATGTCTTTGACTGCCTCAGTGAAAGTTGTTTGGAAACACCTGGGACAGGTGACTTTACCTTTTCATTAGAGGACACTCCTTGTCTGCCCCATGCCAATAAATGTATATAGGTCTTTTCTCTTGGATTGCTAAGTTTTTCTGGAGAAGAGTCTTCCTATCTATCCAGTCTCTCTTCTCATATTACCTCCTCACCCTACATGTGACTAATGCCCCTGGGTTTATACCCTCAGTGGTTCAGCTTCACCCAGCATCTTCCGGGATGGGGAAGACACAGACGCCTGACTGTGGGTTTTAGAGAGGACCCAGGAGTCTTATTTGAGCTCCGTATCATCTTTCAACCAGGCCTCTTTTCTGCAGTACCAGCCTATAACCCATCCCGAGACCCTTCTTTTCTCAGCCTTGCCAGGGTTCCTTCTCTGGCCTGAAAAATCAGTTACCTTTTGGGTATCTGAATCCCACTTCTAAAATTTTATTGACATTTCTCACTATCTTTCATTAACCTCCTCCCCCATTTATCATTGGAGTTTGATTTGTATTCCTTTGCACTTATTTTAAAAATGCTTTAAAAGACAGCAGAGATAAAGTACATGTTCAGATCATTGCATTTAAATAGAAGTCTCTGAATATTTTTAAATACCTCATCTGAAACTGCCTTTATAGTCTATATTCTAATGACATGGAAATACTAGTTTTCTTTATCCTTTCATTTTTTGCTACTGTAACTTGACATGGTAGCCCTGATCCCTCAGAGAGGGAATTTGCTGGTGCTGACCTGGCACTGAGAAGCCCTAGGGGGGACCGAAGGGAAGACAGGCGAGGATAGTGGGAGCATTTTGCGAAGTGCATCAAGAAACACACTAATACAAATTCAGGTGTGTGCTGCCTGCCTATGGTAAGTGAGTGTAAATGTCAATCACCCTCGTTTGGGTAATTCTGCCCGTAATATTTGTAATTTAGTTATTGAACGGTTCCAGACTTCCTGAATGTATACATATAATGTTTGAGGATATAGTTCTCAACAAAGCCATTCAGTGATAACCTGTTAAGGGTTCAAGTTAAATCATATTGAAAAGTAGGCCTAGGAAAAACAATGACAGAGACCTTAAGTAAATCTAAAATAAGGTCTCACACTGTGTATTATTGCCGTTTAACTGCATTGAGTACTGGTGATGGACAGCAAGAAGCCATAGACCTCTGCCCCTACCACCACAGCCCCGAGTATATATACCTAGGACTGATTGAAGACCCCTGGGCATTCTAAGAGAGTAACTGGTCCACCCAGGAGTAGCCTGGGGGAATTAGTTGGAGATGAATCTGATTTAAAATGCCTTTTTAGGACCCTAAGTGATGGGAAAAAGTTCATACTAAAATATCACCCCATTTTGGAAACTAAGTAACTTCCCAATTTTCTTATAATTCTGTCAGGCCTCTTTGCTTTTAACTGAATGAGATTCTTCTAGCCTACATTTCTGGGGCAGATTATGAACTGGGTCTAGGGAACAGTATCTTCTTGCCAATTGCAGAAGAATGAACATAAGCAGTGTATTTTGGTGCATAGATTTGTCACAATTCATCAACCTTTCACATAGAATGGACACATCTTGTTTTATGTAAAACTATACCCTAATCAGTTGATTTTAAAATACCTGTGGACTTCATAAGATTTTTTTCCTATTTAAATTATTTCATGTAGTAACTAATTGTTAGTGAAGAGCCTCTAATAAGCTGTTTGACTTGGATTTCTGTAATCTCTCTTAAACTTGAATCCTCTGATCGGTATAACTGACATTTTACAAAAATACTTAGCACAATACCTGGCACATAGTAGATTCTCAATATATAGAAGCTGCAAATTACTGTTACTGTAACAGTTCCTACCATGTACTGTCATTTCTGCTTCGATTTCTTTCTCTTTTCACAGAAAACCCGTACAGACAGCTGCCCTGTAACTGCCACGGAAGCATGCCTGGGAAGACGGCGATAGAACTGGGACCTCTATGGTAGGTGTGCCGAAGCGCAATAAGAAATTCAAGTGGGTCACGTATCGATTTGGCAGCTGGCTTCTGATGATGTATGGTAAAAGACAAGCAGATTTTGGTCCTGGCTGGAGAACTTAGTTGGCTTATGTTCTCCCGGTACACCAAGGCTGCAGTGTGATCCCAGGTCAGGGTACACAAGGGAATCAGTCGGCGAAAGGCAAAAATAAGTGGAACAAATTGATGCCTCTCTCCCTCCCTCCCTCCAAAAAAATTAAAAATAATTAAGCATTAGAGACTTTTATCTACTCGACACTTATTTGTATATCACTAAGGATATACTTAGATCTGGAGATTTTATGCATGCCACCTCATTTACTTTCTTTCTGATGAATATGAGACTCAAAAGCAGTTATTGTTCAAGATGACACAGCTAGTAAGTGGTGGAGCCAGCATGGGAATCCAGGTTTATCTGACTCAGAATTTCATGTTCTGTGCATTACATCTGTGGTTCTCAAGTGAAATGGGAAATCGGTTGGTCACCTCTGGGGCATTCTCATCTATTTTAACACAAACACATGGAATTAGTAAGATTTAATGTTACTGACAGGAAAGGCATTGTAAATCCTATGCATTATGTTCCTGTCTAGATTTTTAGGCTTTATTTTTTAAACAATTTTTAAAAAATTTTATTATTTCCAGAGAGAGGGGAAGGGGGAGAGGCAGAGAGTGACATCAGTGTAAGGTTGCCTCTCACCTGCCTCTAGCCACAGACCTGCCTGGAAACCTGGCTTGCAACCTGGTTATGTGTCCTGGCCGGGAATTGAACCAGCGACCTTTGGGTTCACAGGCCAGCACCTTACCCACTGAGCCACCAGCCAGGGTTATAGGCTTTTATAGGGAAAACATTGCATTTGATATTTGGTCTATCCTCCACACCTCTGTGTGACACAGGGCTCTACAGCTTATGGTGGGGGGCAGGGAGGTGGTCAGTCAATTCTTGTTGATTAACTGAATGAAATTTCATGGACTAATCTAGTTCAGAGAACTGACATGATAAAAAGGAATGGGGAAATAAGAAACAATTTTAAATTAAATCATAAATTCTTTTTAATGTCAGTTATATCATTAATTATGTATCTTACTTGTGGTTAAATGATGGAACCTTATTTCTCTGACAATAAACATTTCTCTCAAACCCAATTCTCTGTATTTTGTTTGTTCTGTTTTTAGGTCAAGTTCCCTCTTCAATACTGGGTTTCTCAAAAGAATGCTGTTTGAGTCTGTTCACCATGGTTTAGATGACATTCAGACCCTCATAAAAACGTTAATCTTTGAGTCAGAGTGCAGTCCTCAGAATCAGTTTTCCGTGCCCACACCTGCAAATCCCAACAAGTCAGGTAACTAGTCTGAACACTAGCTTACTAACTCAAAAACGAATTATTAGAATATTTACTTGAATGTTACCATCAAAAGCAGTGTAAATATTGGGCTTTAAGTGCCCTCTCATGAGTCTGGTCATAATCTGGTCGTTAACTTCTATTTTTAATTAGCTAATTTTCTTCAGGTTTATATTCAGGGCCTGAAATAATGATTTTATTAAAAGTGTGTATTTTTTACATTTTAGCCGATTAAAAGTACGAAACGTCATAGTTTTATTAGCCTATACCTGCTTCCTTGAAAGAGAAACCTTGGGGAATTCTGAGAGTAGTGTGGCCAGAATTTTTTGGGTAATATCCATTGAGACACAGAAACTAAAATTTAGGCTTATCGCTCATTAAAACTCTTTTGTAGTTTTTGGCCATTGACCCAAGGGTGAGCCTGTTAGACATCCTAGCGTTTCTCCTAAGTCATTAAAAGCAGTGCTGTTGTGGAGTTAAAAATGCAACTGTTGCCCTGTTTAGCCACAGAATCCATCATATAGTCATAAAAGCCGTGTGGGTGTAATTTAAACTTTGAATTATTCCTTTGTAGCATTCTGTAAAAGTTTGTGATTTCTGTTTGTTTTTATTTTAGAAGAATCTGGTGTATTTATTAAAACTACAGATGATACCACAACAGATAATTACATCGCACAAGGTATGTATGTGTATGTATATGTATACATACATATGTATATATCAGTGTGAAAAGGCAGATAGCTAAACAGAAAAAAATCTCTTTGATAGCCTGTTTCAAAGTGCATTTTATCATTATGTTGACTACATAATTAGAGTGAAACTTATCTGGAATTTGCTCAGTTCAAAATTTTCTATTAACGTGTACTCCATTCACATTTCTAATATAAGATAATTCCTTTGAAAGAACTATAAAATCTTGAAAAACCATGTGAACCAAACTAAGATCAAATTCAAGATTAAATTTTATTCTTACTCTTTTAAACTTTCTCATCAACATAGAATGTATAGCAATTCCATTAACCATAAGACCTATTCTCTAGCCCTAAAAATTGATTATATGGCCTTTCATCTACTTTGGGATGTGTGTATACTTAAAAGTATGGTTGTATTAGCCATTGCTAATTCCCATTAAAAGCCTGTTAAGATATACGAGTATAGTATCAGTGCCTTCATGTTTGTAGTTTTTGTTTTGCTTTTTAAAAGACTTTAGATTCTAAATGTGTTTTGAATACAGGTAAAAGGAAGAAAACAGCGTTAAGGTTGCAAGAACAGAGGATTATAATTACAAGCTATAATCTTGTATTAGTTGGTTGACATTTTAGTGTTGCTCTTCCAAGACAAGAACACTTCAACTCCTGTTAATAGCTTGTGGTTTAATAACTGCTGCATGCTCTAACAGTCATGTTCATTTGGCATCTGCAGCTAATATGCTAATGTTCAAATCACTTCAGTGATTTATTCCACTTAACTGCTCTGTCAGAGGTAAGAAAAAGGCAGCATGGTAGACTACAATGAGCATCAGATTTAAGAGTAATCATTCCGCTGCTTTGTGTTGTTTGTTGTGTAACCTTGGCTTTGTATCCATCAAAGACCTACTATTAATCAAATGCTGACTGGCATTCAGTAGAGTACAAATATATGAATGAAAGGACATTATCCCCAGGAATCTAGATATAATCTGGGAAGAAACTACTTACATACATAAAAGACCTACATACATCAAACAATAAAAGAAAAAATGACCAAACTTAATCAAACTGAGTAGTATAGTATCGATTGATAATAATGACGTACGTGAGGTAATTGGTCCAGAATTCATAAAGTGCTTTCTACAGGAGATGAGACGTGAGACTGAAGAAGGTAGAAAGTTCTGACTCAGTAAACAGTTCAATACGAAAATTACATCAGTAAGGGACAGTGAAAATAGAGTAACTTATTCTGACAATGAGCTCTCAGCATTAAGATGGGATGGGTTGAAATGGGGTGCCAGGCGATTTAGACTTGAGACAGCATCTGGTCACAAAAGTACTCGATGCGTCATTTTTAAAAGTGCTAACTTTGTGTTTGTGTTTCAGGAAAAAGAAAAGGTAGTGAAACAATCACAAATTTAGCCAAGAAGCAAAAGACTGATGTCAGCACTGAACACCCTCCCTTTTATTACAATGTCCACAGACACAGCATTAAGGGGATGAATATGCCAAAGTAAGAAGCCAGGGCATGGCAGCGTATCTTATATTTTATATTCCAGTGACGTCGTGATTTAAATAAAAATAGCGCATCACTTTATTTCTTCCTCGCTGCAGGTTAAAGAAGTTTCTGTGCTATCTCTCTCAAGCAGGCTTTCGAGTAAGCCGAACTCATTTTGACCCCATGGGTGTTCGTACAGATGCACCTCTGATGCAGTTTAAGTCCATCCTGTTAAAGTACAGCACCCCCACCTACACCGGGGGACAGTCGGAGGGCCATGTCCAGTCGGCACCAGAAGACCCGGGAGCTGACAGGGTGGAGACGTCAGGGGGCGACAAAGTGGAAACCAGCAGTGGCCGAAGACAGTGACCGTAGGGAAGAGCCCGTTCCCGGGTGCCTACAGCGATGGCCTGCGAGTTCCCTACGCCAACTGCTGTGCTTTTGTATTCTTTCCAGTCAGTGATGTAAAAATAAAATAAAGTGCTGTTTTCATTCAGAAAACTCATAGTTTCTAACTGGTTTGGGAGCTCTGCTTTCCAGGGTTTTTTTAAAGAAAACAAAATTGTAATGAACACATTTCCTATGAAGCCAGGTTTATGACTGAGATCACCCTATTTTAAGAACTCAAGAAAATTTTCACATGCAGCATGTTTGGTAT
Source organism: Noctilio leporinus (assembly GCA_004026585.1). Taxonomy (NCBI): domain Eukaryota; kingdom Metazoa; phylum Chordata; class Mammalia; order Chiroptera; family Noctilionidae; genus Noctilio; species Noctilio leporinus. The sequence goes on along the minus strand of PVIW01000273.1, from coordinate 447,129 downwards.
TTTACGTGTGTCATGGCAGCCATTCTTTACCCTTTGTGATGGCTTCTCTGCGTAAGTTGACTGAGGCGATTAGGAAGACCAGTGTCCTTTCAGGTACTAATATATTTCACAATTACACCAAGTTGAAATACATTCTTGATTTTAAGAAACCATACTTTTCCCATTGATCTTTTAATTTCTAGCTTTTGAGAAGTTTAATACTTGCCTTAGACACAGTCATTTCTGTTCTAGATGACTGAACTTCAGGGTAAGATTTTGTCAAAGTAAATTGAGACCATTATTCTAACTCATCAGAGTTGTTCACAAGCACTGGAATTCTCAAGGAGAGATTTTATATACATACTAAACAAATGGGGTGATCTCAGGTGCCGCAGTTAATGCACACGCAATATTCACTCGCTTGGCTGTGCTACCTCAGATGTCAAAGTTGCCACTTTGTGAAATTAGGAAGATGTGTTTATTTTCATTTTAGTGTGTGGGGGTTTGTTTTGTTCTTCGTGTGTGTGTGTGTGTAGAGGGGGGCGTTTGTGCTAATTTTTTGTATTAGCAGCCCAGGCTAACACAATTACGAAAATTAGTTGAAAATCCATGTTTTCATTAAAAACTGTGTTCTTAATTTTCCATGAAAGGAAAATTTAGTATAAAGTTTAGATTTCTGTCTCAAGGATACATAATCTATATTTACTGTGAAGTATTTGTTAGAGGAACTAACTTTATAAGAATGAATCTTGGGGACGGGGTGGGTTTGAAGGTTTCAAATTTACTACGTAAGAAAAAAACACTGCAATGACATACACAGAAATCCTGGAAGGAACACTATCAGCAACATAGATTATTAGTTTAGAAGAAATAAATCTCTTTGTGTTATTACAGCAGTCGTAGGAGGATTTTTCTTCCTTCAGTTAATGGAATCATACATTGTTTGAAATACAATTATGAACAATAATAAACTATATCTCTTGCCCCTCCCCACCCACCCATTCCCCCCAAAGTCAATCCCACCTGTTGTCTATGTCCATGGTTCCTTTATACTAGGTTCTTGTCTAAAATGCTCCCCCCTTCCTTGCCTCCCCCCTGAATATCACTCTTGAATTCTGCTAAATGCTTATCAGCATGACATGGTCTGATCAATGGTGAAGTTTAGTTTTATGTCAGGAGCCTAACTTGATATAAAATATGTAAATTACTGTTACTTAAAATGTATGTTTCTCTGTATTAACTTCATACACACAGGCAAACTTTGTGAAGAAAGTTTTGGTAGGAAGTAGCTGGGAACTCTACTGAAGTATTGTCAACCAAACAATGAAAGTTTTAAAATTCCATCTGATTCTGCATTAGCACCTTGTCTGCCTAACACCAGCAGCAATTTGGAACACAGAATCAGTTGTTCCTCCCAATCTGTTGAGCACAAGAAACCAGCTCTCACTCCCATCAGGAAACTGTTGACTCTGCTAGTTGCTTCTGTTAATGCTCTAACCACACTCAGGAAATGTGAGAAGCAACCCAAAAAAGGCTGGGGTGGGGGCGGTCGCGGAGGTGGATTTAGTAAAACTCCATTCATCACCTGATGTCCCCGTGTGCAGAAATCAGACTAACACTAGCTCTGGAGTTGGAAAGTCGGAATTCCTTGGCTCAGCGCAAATGAATGTCTCTGCCGCAGGTCACTCTGGAGAAGGCCCCAAGGAATGTACGGAATGTAGATGTTATTTATGGCAGGGCCCTTGGGCAGCAGGCTCTGGGCACGGACGTAAAACCAGGACTGGGAAACGGACCAGGGACCTCGACTACAGTGGCTCCAGTCAGACCTATCCCTTCAGTTACGTAAATCAAACAGGACCACTTTGATCCTTCAAATCACATGATCAATTAACCAAGGCCAGGAAGTCCTGCCAGACTTATTAAAATGCTTCAGCTTTTCAGCGGTTGTTCTCAGTGGTGTTTCTCAGTGACTTGGTCCATCAGGCTCTTCCGAAGGATACAGTGAGAGGATGGGTGAGCGGATCCTTCCCAACACCCTCACCCCTAAGTCTCTGGTTTTCTTTATGTTCTATCAAGGCACTTGTAGCATCTCACCCCCAATTCACTTTTTAAATTATTTTTTAAAAGATTTTATTTCATTATTTTTAGAAAGAGGGGAAGGGAGAGAGGCAGAGAGACATCAATGTATGGTTGCGTTTCACCTGCCTCCAGCTACAGACCTGACTGGAGACCTGGTTTGCAACCTGGTTATGTGCCCTGGCTGGGAATCGAACCTTCGACCTTTGGGTTCACAGGCCGGCGCCTTATCCACTGTGCTACCAGCCGGGTCGCCCCCAATTTAGATGAGGATGTCCACCAAGTGAACAGAAGCACGCCCAGCTGTTCCAGCCGACAAACTGGCAGACTCTGATATAAACGCACCCATATTGGTCATTTGACCCAATTGAAAATCATGTTCCTTCAAGAGCTAACATGCTCAGAATCTATGTCCACAGGCACTCTCCACAAATCATTACACAGGACAAAACAGCATTTTCAGGAGGCACTTGGTGTTTGGGGAACTTTACGTCCCCAAGACAAGGGAGGATTGGCAGGGATAAGGCAGGTAGGCTGCTGCTTCCACGGAAGTAGCTGCAGCAAGGGGTCCTCCACCAAAGTAGCAAACAGGAAGGAGTTTCCACTTTAAGTGAGGCTCCGGGGGAGGGGGGCAGTTAAAAGAGTTAGGATTCTGATTGAAATCTTTCCAAAACTCCCCTTCTCAGGATTCTACTCTCCTGACCAGCGTCTAAGAAACTCAGAAAAGTTGCCAACTCAGCCAATTTACAGGTTCACACACCACCGCCACCCACCTCCGCCGCAGCCACCTGGAGGATGGAAAAGTGAGCAGGGTAGTTTGTCTCCACAGGGTGAGGAACGACTCTCCCGCATTGGGGAATGGCATTCACAAACGCCAGCAAGAGGTTACAAACGCTAAACATCTACAAAAAGAAAGCCAGCCTCTACATTTGTCTACAGTGACTTACCGACATCGGCCGCTGGATCCCTTTCTCTGCCGCCACCCATGTTCCCACTCTGCAAGGACCAACGCCACCTCTAGCCCCAGGATCTTTCCAGTTGGGGGTGGGGGTGGGGGCAATAGGGCTGTTAACTTTTAAAATGTGAGCCAACTGTTAATGCCATTCCCCAGCTGCACGCTTCTACCTGGCTTCTGCACCTGACGCGGACTAAGAGAATTTGAGATCCCATAGGCCAGAGAGTAAACTTGCCAAGTGAAACCATTTCCTAGGAAGTGGTATATTAATTCGAAGAGCTTACGTTTACATGAGATGTACCTCTACAGTGTGAGCTTTACAGAGATTGTATCACGTGATCTATAGCAAGGCTCCATGAGATTAACTATTTTATTCAAAGCCTTTCTACAACTGGCAAGCGATGGGAGAGGCAGGACCCAATCCCAGGCAGGCGTCAGTGCTCGTTCAAAGGCGCACATAAATGTTTCATTAAAAGCTGACCACAGTCCTGTAGAAACGTGTAAAACAAGTATTACAGAAATGTAGTTAACCACTAGCCTACTGTCCGTTTTCCATAGATGAGCCCTCTTCACAGTATACTTCCTGCTCAATAATCCATGACGAAAGCAGTAACTGTTCCAGCTTCATTCCCATTTCCAAAGCCATGATTTCCCCCGGACTCAAGTTTTTGATGACTAACAAAATCATTGCAAGCTACAACTCTCCGATTACATGAAAACTCTGGATGTCTCAGTAATCAGTTAAACTTGAAAATCCCATCTGATAAGAATCTAAGTGTGCCCGATCCTGTATTCATGTTTTAGAGATAGAAAGGGCAATATATAGACATCAACCCCTTCATCTTAAAGAACAGGGTGCTAATGGAGTTAAGAAACTAAGACACTTGGTCAAGGTTACACCATATTCAGGTACAGTATATTTTGTGTGATTAGTATCACTACTGCGGTTCTTATTTGCTTACTGTTGGCACTTTCCCCATCCATTTAATTTCTCTGAAACTAATGTTTCTTACGAACAGGCGATACACAACTGCGTCCATTTTGCCACTATCTGCCTTTCACTGGAGCGTTTAATCAATCCATTCATGTCTCGAGTAATTCACGGTAACTGGATTTGTATCTGCAAGTTTGCTGTTTTCTGCTATGTCCTTTCTCTATTCCCTTATACCTTTCATTACATGTTCTTTCCTTGTCTACCATCTGTCTCCTTGTTTTTTACTGTTTTTTGTTTATTTTGGAGTTAATACGCTTAGCGGTTGCGCTAGGGATGACAATGAACACATTGGTTAACGTTATCAGATTAATACCAACCTAATTTCAAGACTGCAAAATGTTTGCTCCAATGTAGTTCTTCCCATCCTTTTATGCTATTGCCATACAGGTTATATCTTCAAAGCCATGCAACAGTTTTATATTAATGCTTTTTTAAAAACTAGATGCCTTACAAACGCACTGTGTGGACTGAAGGCTTGTATCCCTGGCCAATCTTTTTATGTCATAGCCCTGACCCCTAATGTGATGACGGTATTGGAAGGCTGAGCCTAAGAAAGGTAGTTACAGATGAGGTCATGAGGATGGGGCCCCATGAGGGTGTCCTACAAGGAGAAAGCAGACCTTTCTCCCTCTCAGCCAGGAACCAAATTTCTCAACCTCCAGAACTACGACTAGTATATTATGTCTGTTGTAAAAGCCACCCCATGGTGGTATAGCAGCGCAAGCACATAGCACATTCATACCATTGTTTTATACCTAATCTGCCCAGTGCTGCTACTTATTTCTTTGTACAGATTTGCATTAGTCTCTAATGTCCTTTCATTTCTGCCTTTAGTACTTTTGGTATAGGCCAGGTATGCCAGTGACAAGTTCATAGTTTTTAATGTAGAAATGTTTTATCTTTCATGTTTGCGAAATTCCTGTAGAACTCTTGGTTCACTGCCTTTTCCATTCAGCACTTTGTCATTCATTGCCTCCCAGCCCGGGGGGCACTTCTCAAGAGGGGGCTGTTAATCTCATCAAAGACCCCTTGTATTCCACGAGTCACTTCTCTCTGGCTGTTTCCAAGGGTTTGTTATTTTGCATTTGTGGACTTTCTTAGGTGTAGCTTATTTTTCATCCAGTTTTGGAATTTGGGGCAATTACTTCAAGTACTTTGTGCTCCTTTACCTCCTCCCTTTCAAAGTACGCATGCTAATACGTAATTCTGTGAAGTTTTACTCATTCTTTGCTGTGTATGACCACTTAATCCTGCTTTGTTAGCTTAAAGGCCAGCTAATGGTTGGACAGAAAATTCCTTAAGTGCCCTGAGTAGTAACTCTCCAGCCTTCGAGTGCTCTCTGAAGGTTTGGGAGTATGCCTTCACGGTCCGACGTGAGGTCTCCAACGCTCTCGTCCTGCCTCAGCCAGTCCGGTGTCCTCCTTTCTTCCTGCGCACGCATTTGGCCTAGTCCGTGCCTGTAGCCTTCTACTGAGAGTCCCAGGAATATCCTGCAGCTCTGCCAAACTCTCGACATGCCATTCCTAGCTGTTCCTTTCGTGTTCCGGTCAGCCTCTTTTCAGCCCCAGATGGTATCACTACCTCCAAGTAGCTGCCGCACGAAATAATTATAGCTGGTTTTGACAAATTGGCTAAAGATGAGGCTGTTTGCAGAGAGTGAGGGGTGTCAGGAAAAACAGACAAGCTGTGAGAAGACACAGGTTTTCAGTGAGGCACCACACAGGCCAAATCATGACAATTCCCTAGGCATGAGTGGGCTTTAGGGGGTACCCCTTCCCAGGCTACGAAACAGCTATTTTCATAGCTACTATAGTTACATAGTCCTTGTGTTCAAGTCTCTGTGGGACTGGGAAATTTAACATGCTACAAAACTTGTTAGTGTTGACTGAATAAATGCTTTTAGATTGTTAGAAGTCTTTAAGAAGCACTTCGAGGAAGCCATTTTTATATTTACAACAAGTGTACGTATTCACTGATTATCTTTTTCTTGTAATTATGTTTTTAAGACTTAAATGTGATGGGGATTTTAAAAGAAGGCTCTTGTTCTCATCTGGCATTTCAATTATTTCATGTTTAGTTATCCAAGTCTGAATCCTGAGCCTCAATTTTCTCAAATACTGTCTTCCTCACAGGGTTTAGAGAACTAAAAATACGTAAAACTATTACAAAACTATAGTAACACAAACGGTATGGTACTTACAAAATGACAGTCGCATAGACCAATGGAATCCAGAGCCCAGAAATAAACCCTCATATGTATAGTCAATTGACCTCTGAATAAGGCTGACAAGGCAACTGAATAAAGAAAGGGCAGTTTTTCCAACAAATTTGCTGGGGATACTGGATACCCAAATATAAACAAAGTTTATATTTCACCATGTATAAAACTCGAAAACCTAATGAAGAGCTAAAAGTGAAAAACTCTTAGAAGAAAACATAGAGGAAAATCTTCATGTCACTGGATTTGGCAATGCCCTTCTCGGACATGGCCCTAAGAGCACAGGCAAAAACAAAAATAGACAAATTGGATTTCACTAAAATTTAAGAATTTTGTCCATCAAAGGTCACAAAAAAAAAGGACAGGCAAAACACGAGAAACTATTTGCAAATCATGTATCTGATAGTCAATTGATAATCAAAAAATAGAAAGAACTCCTACAAAAAAAAAAAAATAGGCAAAAGACTTGAATAGATATTTCTCCACAAAAGGTATACAAATAGCCAATAAGCACATGAATAAATGCATAGTATCACAAGCCATAAGGGAAGAGCAAACCAAAACACAATAAAATACACTTTACACCCATTAGGATAGCTGTTAAAACCAAAAACAAGTGTTGGTCAGAATAAGGAGAAACTGGAATCCTTGTACTTTGGTGGTAGAAATGTAAAATGGTATGCCACTCTGGAAAACTGGGTTCCTTAAATACAGAATTAGTGTACCATCCAGCTACTTCGTTGCTAGACAGTCCCACAGAATTTAAAGCAGAGATTAAAGCAGATACAGACACAAAATGTACACAGCAGCAACCTTCACAATAGCAAAAAAGTCCATCAATCTAAGTGTCTATCAAAGATGAACAAAAGGTGTATACAATGAAATATTATTCTGCCATAAAAGGAATGAAATTCTGATACATGTTACAACATGGATGATGCCTAAGACTATAAAATAAGACAGATATAAAGAACAAATATTGTCTGGTTCCAGTTACATAAGGTAACTAAAAGCGTCCAATTCAAAGAGGAAGTAGAACAAAGGTTACCACGGGGCTGCAGTTGGGGAGGGAAACGGGAGGTAACAGCACAGGGTTTGTCTGGGATGATACACAAACTCGGCAAAAGGAGACGGTTCCACAATATTCTCAGTGCACTTAATGCCAGTGAACGCTTAAAAGTGATTAAAATGCTGAATTTGGTTTTATGCATTTTCCCACAGTCCATGTTGAGATGAGAGAGCACCCAGAGGCCCTCGCCACATTGCGAGCCTGCTCTTCCTCAGCTGGGATGATGGTTGCAGAATTTACTCAGCTGATACTGGGAAAATCCTGGTTGGTAGTGATGGGAGACAGTACCCACCCTGAAAACACACATGTGCGCGCACACACAAAACGCTGCACTCAATGCTCTAGCAAAGAGCTATAATATCTATCAAGTATCTATTGCTATATTTTGCAAAGGATTACAATAGCCAATGAATTCACTAATGATGCAGAGTTTACATCCTCCCATAATGATAGATAAAAACACATACATTCTCAAAGCACAAAGCTTATATTCACAAATAACTTTTTGCTTAAAGACAAAATTTCAATTAATAATCACAATGGGAATTTAGTTATTTAATGCAACAACTAATCTAATGTCACCAATAAAATCTAAACAGTTATATGCAAAACCAGGATTATATTGAGTGGACATGCAGTAACAGTCTATACAATGTAACATTACACCAGAAAAAAGGAATTGAATATAAAATTTCTCTTCATTTTTGGTGGTTTTCAAATTTCATGGCACAGATTACCAAAAAAAGAGGAAACCCTATAAAAACAGATTTTAAGTATTTTCAATAAAATGGTAAAAAACTGAATTTAGTAAGCCATTAAGTTGTCATATTGGGCTAAAGATGTTCAACATCAAGGTGGCCCCAATCTGTGAAAAATGACAGATAGTTACAATGACTAGACAGGCTTTAGTTTCAATGGTTCCGGAGGGCCAGTACCCCTGGCACAAACCCTTTAGGGTTCACTGCTCAATGCAAACTTGTCTCTGTAAATACTGTGATAATAGAAACTTGGAAACATACCTGAAAGTGGAACAGAGACTAAAAATAGCACACAAGTCCATCTTGTTTCTGACCAACAGTCAGAAAGCCTTCTGAGTTCAGAGGCCGAACACTGTCCCTCAATACAAGACAAAGTTAAGGACAGAATGACTTTCACCCTACTGACTGACATTCTTCTACAGAACGATCTTTTACTACACACCAAGGCAGGTCTCATGCTCCATTAGCTTGCTTCTCTAGAGTATAATTAGCAGAGCACCAAATTTATAAACAGGTATGTGGCAACCCAAAATACAAAACAGACTTTTCAAACAGAAGCAAGTATTTTTCCCACTGGTTGTTCCATGTGCCACGTTATTCTTAACTTACGTAACTACCAACATAAAAAGAATTGGGGAAGCTTTGAACATATCTTGTACTTTTTATCAAAGCTAAAGTGCAAAATATCTCCATTATCTCTGGTACTTTAATAGAAAAAAAAAAAACCATGAAACATACATAATAAAGGAACTGAAGCAACAGGAGAATACAAAGGAAGACCTCTTTAAATATATACTTGAAGACTACATAAAACCAATATAATATTTCTTCAGTAAAAATCTGTAAATGAACCAAGTTCTTACTGAACTTGAGATTTTATTTGATTCTCTTTCCCAGGATCAGCAATTCCAAAATTATGGAGGGGAGAGGGAAATGGGAAAAAAATAACATTGCATGACAATGGTCACTACCTTCATAAAGAACCTTTGTAAAAAGATGAGATAGTATGGAAGAAAATACCATGAAAACAATAATCCTATGAGAATTGACTTTTAAGCACAGTAAATTTGAGTCTTGGTCTTCATGAAGATACTACAGCTTATATAGAAAACTATAAATATACAAGACTCCAGGAAAAAAAGTCAAAATACATATTTCACATTCTGTAAGGCCTACACTTTTGAGGGGAGGAGAAAAGATGGCTGACTGAATCTTAAGAATATAAAACTGTGAAAAATTCCTGGGTCAAAGGGTGCTCCAAATGGAACCATACTTTGTAAAGGCATCGAACTTATATATTTTTTAAAATAAAAAAAGAAAAGGTTCTGAATAACTGCAATACCTTCCAAAAAGGAACCTTAAATTAAGGGGAGAAGATTCTAAGTGTGTAAACGAGTCTGGCTCAGGAAGAAAGCTGAACAACATATCCAAGATCCTGTCCATAAAAGGAATGAGGATACGTCTTTACTAATAAAGAAACAGGCTGTAAAAGTCCACTCCGCACACCGGTTTGAGTGGAGGCTCACTTGTGCTCCTTGGTGGATGCGTAATAGAGCTCCATGGGCTTGTTCACTTTCCAGTACTTCTCACTGACCAATTCCAAAGAAAAAGAGCCATTTAATACCTAAAACAAAACAAACAAAAGGATGAAGGAATTCTGAAAACTGCTCAAAGCACAGTAATAGTGAGATGGAACAAACAGAAGTCCACCTAAAAAAATCTGAGAATTAACTTCTTGTCACTCACACTATTCATAAAAGGCACCTAAAGGTGCACTGCCTTGCTGTCTTTCCCTCTGGGCCTCAGGGTCCCGCCCCACTGCCACCTGCCACTCTCAGATGGCCGGTGCACCCCCAGTGTGAAGGACCCAGGATTTCACATACTCACAGTGAACTGCCCACTGGCTGTCGCTATGTAAATGGTATACTGCTTCTCACTGGCTGTATCAAGGTTCATCTGGTTTGATTCTCCTTTGCTTCGAAGTTCTTCTAAAGCTAACCTCACGGCCAGATACTTGGATAAGTGATCAACAGTGGCATTACCGGAAGTCTTTATGTATCTAGATAAATCATTACAAATTTAATTTGTAGGTTAGTGATGAACTAATACTTAAGTTATAGAACTAATACATTTCTATAAAATGTGAATGTCTCAATTATCAAAATAATATTAGAAATTTATTAATCTATTATCTAAAAATGTATTGTTGAAAGTAGACTACCTGTCTACCAAGGCCACGAAAGCATCCACGAAATGTGATATAAAATGATAGAGATCAAACAGAAATGGACATAGTATCGAGGAAAAAGAACATACCTTCAACCCATTGATCAAAGTTCTGCTATCTACAGCAGTAAGAGCAGTAAGAATATAACCAATTCCTAAGAATCCATCAATTTTTCTGGTGTTAAAGACTAAGCATAAAAGTGCTAATCTTGAGTTTTACATTTTATTTATTAAAAAAAAAAGACTTTATTTATTATTTTTAGAGAGGAGAAGAAAGAGAGGCAGAGAGAGAGAGAGAGAGAGAGACATCAGTGTATGGTTGCCTTTCACCTGCCTCCAGCTACAGATCTGGCTGGAGACCTGGCTTACAACCTGGTTATGTGCCCTGGCTGGGGAATCGAACCAACGACCTTTGGGTTCACAGGCTGGTTCACACCTTATCTACTGTGCTGCCAGCCAGGGCAAAGTGAAGTTCTTTTAAAGCCTGGTATACTCATCAGTGGTATTACCGACTGAACAAACATCTGATGCTTCTCTGCACTCAGCATCAGGGAGAATGCTGAGCCATCCTCACTGGCACCAATTCTGGAGCCCCAGCATTACTGATAAGAAATGGAAGTGACCCCCTTTTCTCCTCCCCTGGAAGGGTGATTCTTTCCAGATATACAAGTGTGGTACGTGAGGCATGGCTAGGCAGCAGCAGTGTACGAATGAGCACTGGCGGCCAATGGGATGACAAGTAACTGCCCTTGTTAATCTCATGCAATTGCCTTTTAACTCCCAATTAATTGCTCTGAATTCAGACCATCTAAAGCAGCCTGCGCACTCACCTGGTCTGGGCACTGTCGTCTTTCTCCATAAGCGTGGGGTGAGGCCTGAAGACTAGCTCAATCTCACTAGCACCATCCATCACGGGGTCAATCGCCACGGTCGTGTTGTTGTTATCAAGTTCGAGCCCGGAATCATCGGATGTCTTGGTCCGTTTGTTACTCGGTCCTGCTTCCTGGTTGCTGTGCGTGGACGCATTACTGCAGTGAGAGCTGTCACCGTTGTCCTCTGCTCCACTGCCATTTTCAATCTGCTGCTTCTTGCCTCGCTGTAATCTAGTTGAGGAAACAAAACAGGGTTGTGTCAAATTTAAGTCTGAATATTTAAAAAAATTTTTTTAATATTTATTATTTTTAGAGAGGGGGAAAAGAAAGAGGCAGGGAGGAAGAGACACATCAATGTATGGTTGCCTTTCACCTGCCTCCAGCTATGGACCTGGCTGGAGACCTGGTTTGCAACCTGGTTATGTGCCCTGGCTGGGAATCGAACCAATGACCTTTGGGTTCGCAGGCTGGCACCTTATCTACTGAGCCACCAGCCAGGACTAAGAAAAAACTTTAAAAAATTCAAGCATTCAAAATATTTACTGATCAGCTACCCTAAGCTGAGCACAGTTCCATATCCTACTGTTGTAAGAATCAATAATATGGACAGTTTCTACCATCTCAGGGCTTATGCAGGGCAGCAGATAACAGATAAATGTCAGAGAATGGAAAGTGCTATAAAGAAAAACAAAAAGTTCATACCAGACATCGTAAGTCTGAGATAAGAAACAGCTAGTACCATACAAAGGGACCAGGGAGGCATGGCCTCCTGAAAGCAGGGTGAAGAAAATTATTCAAAGAAAAATGAATTTGTCAACTCGTGCTAAGATGGGGTTTGAGACTCCGCGATCATACTCCACAATGTGGACACCAGGGTAACTTTGATGAGGGTGATGGGAGGGGTAAAAGCCTGACCACAGGGGTTCAGCTCGGAGCGGGAGAAGCAGAGGTGGTGAGCGTAGACGACTCCTTGGGGAAGTTCAGCTACAAAGACAGCAGGAGAAACAGATGGTAGGGAAGTGGAGGGAAAAGGGGGTTTGAAAGGGGGCTTTCAAAAGTCCTGGCACAGCATTTCAAATGGAAACCCAGGCATGGACGATCCACGGAGGCATACATCACACTTGCATGAAAAAGTCATCATGCAGAACTACTACTTGTTACTGGAGACGAAGTAAAAATTCACTTTTTAACAACGTGTTCAGGACAGTGGCCACCCTGGCCTTGCGCCCCGTCACCTGTTCATGGCCTGTATCTTCAGTCCCTCCTCGATGCTGTGACTGAGCGCTTGCTGGTTATTGTGCTTGTTGATCCGGGCCAACACTCTCTCTTGATGAGCTTCGTACTCATCTCGGCTTGGATAAATTTTGCTGATGAGAGCATCAAAGTTTGGGTCTGGCCTTAGTGATCTTTTGGAAACTAGCTTTTTCCGACATGTAGGACATTCTTTATTGCTAAATAAAAAAAAGAGGGAAAAACTGTAAATAATACCAGTATCTTCAAGCTACAAAATATCTAGCTTCAGGGATAATCTTTATTCTAATACTTTTACTAAGTTACAGAAACTTAAAAGTGATGAACCTAAACTTTAAAACAGTTTGGATTGATCCCCCAACCAGGACCCATAACCAGGCTGCAAGCCAGGTCTCCAGCCAGGTCCGTAGCTGGAGGCAGGTGAAAGGCAACCATACATGGACATCTCTCTCCCTCTCTGCCTTCCCCCCTCTCTAAAAATAATAAATAAAATCTTTAAAAAAAGGTTTGGCAACCTCAGATACTCTACACTACTTGTCAATGAGAGAAAAATTTGAATATTCTCAGTAACTTTTACGTAACCATTTTTTAATAGAAATCAATCCTTTCCTAATATAAGTTTTTCCTTTCTAATATCCATGACACGCAAGGAAACAAATAACCCACTAATGTATCAATTAATGTTATCAATTCTTTCATTAAAACAACATTCAGCCCTGGCTGGTGCGGCTTACTACACCGAGTGTAGATCAGCGAACCACTAGGTGGCAATTCAATTCCCAGCCGGGGCCTGTGCCTGGGTTCCGGGCCAGGTCCCCAGCTGGGGCATGCCAGAGGCAACAATTGATGCATGCTTTGCAACTTCCTCACAACAAATATCCTCATAAAGCTTCTAAATTTGTGTAACGTCAACTGTTCACAAAACAAAGACTCTCCAATAATTAAAACAGACTTTCAGAACAAGTCCCAGTTCTCAGAGGAGTACTTGTGAAGCATGTAACACCCGGCGAACTCATCTTCCACGTACCCACTTCTGAGGGCGGTGATGATGCAGTCCGCGCAGAAGCGGTGCAGACACTCCTTCGTAGTCATGGTGTTCTTCAACATATCCAAGCAGATGGGGCACATCAACTCACTGTGCAGGCTTCGAGGTGAGACCACAATCTCCAAGCCGTCCGTTATTGCCTCCTACAAAGCAGGCAACCGAAATTTAAACTCTACACGCTTCCTCTGTTTTTGTTACGCTAAGTTCAAATAAGCCTAAGTTTGGAAAACAAAAACCTGAACGCCTGTGTGTCAATCACCCAACCACGACCACCACCAACTCACAGCCAATCTTGCTCTGGCTGTATTTCCCCCCATACCCCCACTGTGTTACATAAGTGCTCTTAATACTAAAGATAATGTAGTATGTGTTTAAAAAACTGAGAGAAAATTGGCCTGGTACCATTTTTAAAGCATTACATTCAGAATCACAGCCTTAGGTTCCAGTTCCAGCCATGTTATTCAGATATGTGGCTCTAAGTAACTAGCACTTTCTTACCCTGCAAAATGAGGAAGTTAGAGCTAAGTAACTCTAAAAATGCTCTGTCTCTAAAAAATCACACCATTTTTGTAATACAGTGGCCCACTTATCTGCAGTTTCACTTTCCCATACAGTCAATTGCAGGCAAACACAATCTGAAAATGTAAGTGGAAAATTCCAAAAATAAACAACTCAGAAGTTTAAAATTGTGCACTGAGTAGGGCGATGAAACCTTGTGCCATCCTGTTCCGTCCCACTTGGGCATCACCCCTCTGCCCAGAGTGGGTACCCCCACTGGATCCTTGACCCACGCCGGTGACTTAGGAGTCCCCTCAGTTATCAGGTCAACTGTCTCAGTGTCACACTGCCTGGGTTCAGGTCACCCTTACTTTACTTTCTCATGGCCCTAAGCACAAGAGTAGGGTGCTGGCAATTCAGATGTGCCACAGAGAAGCCACATAGGGCTTTATTTAAGTAAAAAAAAAGGGTGAAAGTTCTCTAAGGAAAGAAAATATATGCTGAAGTTACTAAGATCTATAGTAAGAAGGCATCTTCTAGCCATGACAGTGACTGATTTCTAATTTAAACTTTATTGTGAGTACGTATGTACAGGGAAATAACATAGGGTTCGGTACCATCGGTGGCTGCAGGCACCCACGAGGTATCTGGAAAGGCGATCCCTGCGCTAAGTGGGGACTACTGTGAGTGACGTACTTCGTGCCTCCCAGCAAAAAGATCCCAATGCAAGTATTCTCTGTTTATATACAGTTTAACAATGATTCATTTTAAATTCACTTTTTTGGTTTAAATTCACTTTTTGAACCTTAAAAATTCTTGATCCATTAAAGTAATTTTACATAAAGTGGTCAAGTTCTCGAGCTAATCTACAAAACTGACTTAAACCACAGTACTTCTGAAGTGTAACAAGTATTAGTGTTTCTAGTCGTCATGTCTACAAAATGTTGCGGTGAGAATGCATCTGAGTTCCGATGCCCACTTCTCCCAGGCACAGAGACCAGGGACTCCTACCCTGTCCCCACCACACTACCCACTCTGCTCAAGGCGCCTTGAGAACAAACTACCTGGCTAAGCTCTAAAGCCACTAACACTGGCTCCTATGGAGTCCAGCAAGTGACTGTGGAAAAGGGACATGCAAGGAGAAATGAGGCCTCCTGCATGTTAACGACACTTCCTGTTTGCACTGCCTCCCCCCACACTTGTTCTCTCTCGAGAGTCAAGGATTAATGACCCCACAAGGAAAGGTATGGAACCCACACATATTGTCCATGAGGAACTCAAGTGAGATATATTTACATTACAGTAACTATCACTATTATCACGTCTATTACGTTTCAACCTCTACCAAGTACCCTCTATATTTTATTTTGCTTAGTTTCATATATACAAAAACTTTTCATTTAGGAATTATAGCCTCTGATGAGGGGAAAAATCAGAGAATGCTGATGACTGCCCTCCTTTTCCTGCTTAGAAAGAGCTGGCCTAGCAACTCTGACCCCAATACGCTCGCCCATCCACGTTCTCCATGCCTGTCCCCCTGCAGCCACGGGCACCGGGCAGGGGGTCCCACAAACGGGCTGCTGTCACTAAGCGTTTCACCAGTTTCAAGAGGGGTACAATACTGCTCAGCATGGGTTTCTCTACAAACTCCTTTTTCTTTTCCTCTGCTGTTGTGCATCTCTTCTCTGCAGACCTCCTCCTCCACCTGAACATTCAATAAATGACCTTACCTCAAACTTCATATAGAAAGAGCTGTCTCACTTTCTCTCTGCGCGATCTTTACAAATCTTCTTTCTTGCTCTGAGGAGGATGCCTTTCTATCGAAAGTACATCCCTTCCTACCTTCTCAAGTAGGATCACCTTTTTTACTATTTTATGTGCTCTCAGGCTTCAGCAACCTCTCCTCCATAAATCAGCCTCGGGTGGCCCCTTCATAGAGAAACGTGGTTAATACCCCTTAGAGATGCTTGGGGCAATACAGTGGTGGGGGAAAGGAGAGGGGTCAACAAGGGCTCTATCTCCCACCTTATAAACAAAACCAAATTTAAAACTTCCCAATTCCATGCTCCCCTCCAGTTTTTATTGCATTTCTCTGCCCTGCAGAGCCATACTTCTATAAAGAATTGCCTATGCATTTTCACTTTCCCCATTTCAACACAGTAGCACAATCCACTCAACTGAATCTCTTGTCAAAGTCACGAAGTACAAAATCTAATGTATACTTTTTGTAAATTATATTTTACTGGTTATACTATTACAGTTGTCCAGATTCTCCCTCCTTTGCCCCCTCCATCCAGCACCCACCACTCCCTCAGGCAACCCCCAGACCACTGTTCGGTGGATGAGTCATGTGTAGAAGTTCTTTGGCTGCTCCATTTCCTATACTGTACTTCATACCCGATGGCTATTCTGTGACTACCTACTTGTACATTTTAATACCCTCACCTCTTACCCATTATCCATATATCCCACTCTCCCCACCTAGCAACCATCGAAACATTTTCTATATCCATGATTCTATCTCTGTTCTTTTGTTTGATCGGTTTGCTTTTAGATTCAATTGTTGATAATTTGTATTTTTTGTCATTTCATTGCTCAGAGTTTTGATCTTCTTTTTCTTAAATTCTAAAATTCTGTATGTAGTCCAGAACCCGAGTCAGCATGTCTAACTTCTCGGCGTCTCACACTTAAAGTAAGTTCAGTTTTAAGTATGCTCATCTCCTTCGAGCCTGCTTCCTCCCCTATCTTTCCCTCCTCAAACTAGTCTTCCCCAGTTCCCAACTGTTATCTATTATAGCACTGGGGCCTTTTCCTTTAACCAATCTCTCAAATGTTTAATTCCAGGGACATTTACTTTTTTAATGTCTATAAACCCTAAGGGCTGATGCTATATGTTTTAGTTACTTCACCTAGCGTGTCGCTTAGGACCTTGTAGAATATGCGCTCAGATTGTTTGCTGAATGAATGAATGAAGCATCAAACATACACAAGTCAGAACAATTAGTATATATTTATTATTACTGTTATATTCTTTCAAGTTTCCATTTTCTAAAAATGTATCCCAGTTTACGTATGTCTATTTCCCCCCAGTTATGTTAATTTATATATTACCTGAGGTGTTCGTTGTAATTCATATAAACTGAGCTCCCATGTTTTGCTTAATGGTTGAGTTCCATTCGTCTGCACAGCCTGAGACATTGCTAGGAATAAAAAGAAAAAAAAAAAACAATTTTAGTATCTGAAAGAGGAGTAAGCCTAAAAAAATGAGTGTTTAGGAACTGTAAATCCTGAAAATAATAAAAACAGAAATTATACATTGGCCCCTTAAAAATTAAAAGAAAAGCTCAAGAATCTATGCACATATAAAATTCAGTAAAATTAACTCGTGAATCAAAAGACAGTCCGTATCTGAAAAACAGATGCCAATGAAGAGGCCACAAGAATGAACTGTCTCTGCTTTTTGGCCAATTCAAAAAATAACACTCCTATACTGGCTGAATCTTAATGTCTCAGAGTAACCTCTATCTGTCAAAAATTTTAATGTGCTTACATTTTGACCATGTGATGGTTCTCTTCATAAATCTATCCAACAAAAATTCTCATACAGATATGAAACAAATCCCTGTACAAAAATTGACACCATTATTTGTAATAGCAAAAAGTCATAAAAGCTTGTGGATGTCTGTCAGTAAGAACATGGCTAGTTACGCTATATCCGCAGTACAGAATACCATGTAGCTGGATGTCTGACATGGAATTCAACATTGTACATAACACACATCAGGTTTTTTTAAAAAGCAAATTACCAAGCAAAATGTGTTATTTTCCCCCTATTTAGCAATTAAAATAGAAATCCAAACACCTAAATGATGTGTGTGATCCTGAGTCCTGTTCAGGCCTCTGCCACATGCCACCCTGTTCTTTATCTACCTCACTTGTTCCTGTGTTAGAATCTTCACTAGCCCAGCCTTCCACCTGGAAAAGGCTGCGCAAAGCTTTTCCCACAGCCCCGTCATGCAGCCTCACCAATTCTAACTGTCATTCCCTCCCGCCCCACCTGCTTCTACAGCCCCCAAGGTCTCCCCTACCCACAGCACCCCCTTGACCCTGCGCCGCGCCTGGCTCACAGCAGCTGCTCGGGGAGCACTGGCTGAGCAGCTCCACGGCGGTGAGGACTAAAGAAAGGGGCTCAAAACAGTTCATAACTGAAAAGGGTAACTTCTAACTAACACAGGAAAGGGAAGACAAAAGGAAGCTTTCTCAGTTGGGCCTACTTTCTACAGAGGAAATATTTTCCTATCTTTGCATGGTTAGGGCTCCATAAAGACAAGAGAAGAGGTAAGAGGCCTCGCTCTCTGGACGGTGGTGTCTGTAACGTAGGCGATGAGACTGTGGACGTGTCCCGCAGGTCTTCAGTTCTGAAACCTGTCTTATCTTCTGGCTCGGTTACATTCCAAAGATGAAGAGCTCAGAATCCTCTCCTTATCAACCAGGGAGAATCTGTTTACATCAGGGAACAAGTATTTCTCTCCTTCTCCAGGAGGTGACGTGAGCAACAGGTCCGCAAGCTCACAGAGCTCACAGACGCGTGCTTTTAGGGTCCGGGGCCACCGAACGAACATCTGGCTCTCGCTGCGCCGCTCTGGCCAAAGGAAGCTGACGCGGACATTGCTGTAATAACCACCTTTTTCCCAGAAATTTTATGCCTGCTTTCAGGATAATATGAATAAATAGAGTTATTAAATTATTTATCATTCTAATATACAGAATCTGGTCCCTAAAACTACCCTATAATTCAGGCTTTAAGACTAACAAATGTTTGAAAAGGAATATAAAAATGAGAAGTATATTAAGTCCCTGACTTAAGAGACTACAACTTCCACTTTATATAGTCAATGATATTGTGGTAAGTTTGCATGGTAACAGATGATTACTAGGCTTAGTGCAGTGATCATTTTGTAAGGAATATAAATGTAAATTATCGTATTATATACCTGCAATATGATACTGTATGCCAACTATAGTTTTAAATAAGAAATAAAAGTAAAATACAATTTCCATTCTAAGTTCTCCCATTAGAAAACATATTATACTTAAGTAATGTGTCTGAAATACTAGAAAATGTGTATGGTAGCTTCAGTTACATTATAGATTACTCTCTGAAGACCAGAGACCTAACCAGTAATCACAACAGTTTCTAAGTAAATACTCATTTAACAGTGCCTAGCAAACAAAGAGATATAAAAGCTGCCTGAAGTGCCACTTCTATCCCATCTTTAGCCTACAACCCTTCAATTGTTTGAGGGGAATATTGAAAAACCATGGTCAAGTCTACAGAGGTCAGATGTGGCAGAGAACAGGTTTTGTGTTAAAAAAGAGAAGCCGATACCAATTATTACAAGTCCCCCTTCAACCACAAATTCTCTAGCATGAGGGCAGAGCAAGGCCCTCACAGAGGATGCAGCTGCCCGGGGCCCAGGGACCTTGGGAACCGGGCAGTCTGGGCTCTGCTGGCAGTTACTGGCCTTGAATCCAGAGCAGATTTCTCACCCTCTCAAGGTTTGGTTTGGTTTGGTTTGGTTTTTATATCCGGAAAGTGACAAAAATCTTCAGAGTCCTTGGCAAAAGTTAAATGAGATGTTCGTATAAAATGCCCAGCATATAAACTTAGCGAATATAACTTCCTTTATTTCAGTAAGTAAATATTCTGACTTCTCAGCACTCCCTCATATGTAAAATACTAAAAAAAGAAATCTCTCCCTAACTTACTAAAACTTTTATATCAATCCCCTTCAAAAAAAATAAATCATTTTAGGAAGGAACATAAGAATATTCAGTTAATATGCCTCATGTAACTTTAAAAAAATCAATTGGCAGGCTAATCCAAGAATACTAGTCTAAGGTTTTCTCTAGAACAAACAAAATTACCAGAAAAGGCAGATCTGTCAGTTGTTTACTGCTAGTAACCTGTATGTGGCTGAATACTTAGTTTCTAGAATCTTAAAAAAAGAATCACGGGATCACAAAAGTCCTGGCTCAAATTCCATTAGAAACTGTGGGTTCTCTAAAAGAGGGGTACAGATGACAAAAGAAGGGCATCTTGCACCACAGCTTTGCAGAACATTCAGAAACCTTCAAATGGATGCTTCTTGCATGATCCCCCAAATACCATCTCTGAGAAGATTAAGATAATACAGGGCAGGCACACAGCCTCTAATCACTAAAAACACAAGGGTAAAGGGATTAAGATAATAGGCCAGGCACACTGTTCTCTAATGATTAAAAATACAAGGGCAAAGAGATTAAGATAATAGCCAGGCACACTGTTCTCTAGTCACTAAAAATTCATGGGTGAAGTGAGAGCGCCTATATGGTCTTTATCCTTTGGTCAGACTTACAGCAGACCCAAGTTTCAAGTGAGACTCTGGCACATGCTGGGGGCAAAGTGAATCTAAGTCAATTCTCAGTAAGAACCTCAAGTGTACATTTTCTGTAGCATGGGTGAAAGAAACATGATGAATTTTAACATGCAAATAAATGGGCTAGCACTGTGTTGCAAGATTTTAGAAGTCTAAATTGTGCTCTTACCAGAGTGCAGCTATAAAAAAAGTAGCCACAGAGAAGCTTCTTTACTGGATAAAACATGACCCCCCCCCCCCAAAAAAAAAAAAGCTTTAAATATAATGTATTTTGAGCTAAAACTTCAGAGTTCTATGCCTGAAAATGTTGACCAAGTCATCTAATAATAAATACCACCTGATCTATTCAATCTGAAATACAACTATAGTCCAATATGGTAAGGTATAAATTATACACCCCAAAGGAGAGTTTTTAGGTAAATGAAGTTATTTAGAAATGTCCACTTACACTTTGAAAAATGACTGCTGTATTAGTTTCCCAAGATGGTGTAACAAGTAGCCTCAAGCTTGGCGACTGGCAGGGCTGCATCTCCTCCAGGGACTTTAAGGGGAGGCTGCTCTTCACCTCCTGGACTGACTGACACCTGGCATTCCTGGCGTGTGGCCACGTCATGGCAACCTTTGCCTGTGGTCACACAACCTCCACTCCTTCTGTGGGAATCATCTCCCTCTGCCTCTCATGATGAAATTTATTAAAGCCCACCTAGGTAATCCTGAATAATCTTCTTATATCAAGATCTTTAACTTAATGACATCTGCAAAGACCCCCTCCCCAGTAAAGTAACATTACAGATGCCGGGGATTAGAATGTGGGTATTTTTGAGGGCCCATTTTTTACCCTTCCACACTTCTCAAAGGTTAGGGTAACATAACCAACTCCTCACGACCAACACTTTATGTCTTTATCCTGTATATTCCTTGTCCTGTATACGATTTGTTCCCTTAATTTGTTTTTTAAACCATGAAATATAGATCCTATGTCAGGAATAGTTATATTTATCCCATTTTCCTACAAAGCACTTTTCTTCATTTGTTTGAGATTGCTTCTCTAAGCACTACAAAACAAAACGGAGCAACACCCTCCATCTCTCTCCTTCTCTCCCTCTCTCTTTTTTAACAAGAACCATGTCTTTTTCTTCCATGGTTACTAGCCCCTGTGAACATAAATTAAGGTCACATCAAGTTAACTCTTCCAAACATTAGCATTTTTCTTTTCTTCTTGCATTGTATTATACAACGTGTGAAGGATCAAATGATTTGTTGCTTAACTAAAACTCTGTGTGCTTAGGTGTTAGCTTTCAGAAATTTATTCAAGACTGGGCAAACCAACTGCCATCACAACAATGCCTGCTATTGCCACCTCATGAAAATCACTCGCAGCATTTCATCTAAAAGTACAGCAATAGGACAGGCACTGAATTCGGTAAGCGTCTTAAGACACAAAGAAAGTATTCTTCATTGAAAAAGTTGTCATTGTACTAAACATCTGGAATATTTATTGAAATTATTTTTGCTAATCTAGTAGCTTCCTTATTTAAAAAGATAATATAATCAACTTCTAATTGGATTATTCAAAGGATGATATAATCAATTCCTAATTGGATTATTCAAAAGATAATATTATCAACGCTTAATTGGATTATTTCCCCCACACTGTGGAACACAGAGCAGAAACCCTTCAAAGGTGAATTACCAGATCTTCATTATCTAGTCTTAATTAAGTTTTTGAGTACTGGTAACTGACTTAATGTTTTCTAGTCTCCATATAATTAAGTTATTTTTACAGGAAAAATAAATGTTCTGAGATTTTTTAAAGCACCATTTAAAACACAGACCTAGATAATCTCGAGGAGCAGTCAGTCCCCCCCTTTGGCACAGACCCGTCTTCCTGCAGACAGGGGTGGGGCGGGTGGGGCGGGTGGGGCAGGGGTGGAGCTGAGGGGTGGGGCAGGGTCAGGCAAGCCCCCCCCCCCCCCCCCCCCCCCCCCCCCCCCCCCCCCCCCCCCCCCCCCCCCGTGGACTCCTTCAGCACGTACTTTAATGGTCTAACTCCATCTTTTCCAGAGCCGTCAGATGCACCTTATCAAGGCCAGTATTAGTCAACACGTTTATCCGCAGCATCTTTGCTTTCCTTCTATCCCCCTGTCCACCAATATTCAGAGCTAACAGGCCCATAATGAAAACCAGTTGAGTTGAACAGTATAGAAAATATTTACTGTAGCTACTATATGACTGGAAATGAGACCCTCCAAGAGTTTTTTGGCTAGTGAGCCCTGAACGTGCTTTTCCATATGATCCGGTAAGTGCTTCAAAAGCACCAAGGGGGCAGATGGAGGGACAGAAATCAGAAAAGATTTCCTAGAGAAAGAGCCCCTCCCCGGAGGAGCGTTTCCAGTGAAGTGGAAGTTGACCCACTGAGGAAAGGAGCAGCCCAGAGCGACACTTGCACCCAGAGAAGGCACAGCTCGCCGTGGGCTGAGTGCAACTGCCAGTAGTTCACCATGAAACGTGAAGTGTGGAAAGCTGACGTGAGTGAAGTC
Source organism: Noctilio leporinus (assembly GCA_004026585.1). Taxonomy (NCBI): domain Eukaryota; kingdom Metazoa; phylum Chordata; class Mammalia; order Chiroptera; family Noctilionidae; genus Noctilio; species Noctilio leporinus. The sequence continues at coordinate 424,229 of PVIW01000273.1, read as the reverse complement.
ACTTGAAAACGGAGCCGAGGCAGCCATTCCAGAGGCAGTGCTTTGCGCTCCTTGGTCCCTGGACCTTTGGGATGTTTGAACTGGGCAAACCAACACTGTCTTACAACCTCCCATTTACAGACCTGAAAAAAAAAAAAGTTGACATCCTGGGGCACAGGACGGCTTATTATGGGTGCTTTCTCTCTGAAGACAGAATCAGTTACCAGTCACATTTAGCTAAAAAGTTAACTCAGTTTACTGGCACCAATAGAAATGTTTTTCTTCTATTCACGTAATTATTTCCTTCCTTCTGTCATAAAACCCCCTTGCCATTACCCACTAATTAGGCCATTATTTAGGCCACTGCCTAAATGTGTTTGCCGAATTATAATTCTTTTGCTCACAAATGCATGCTTGTTGCCTCTCATTTTCGGCTTTTTATTTTTAGGTTAAGAGAAAAGAAGGAGGTTGGGAGTAGAACAGAGGCTAAAGAATTAAACTGTGGACCTGATGAGGGAGACCTACTATGCCATGTAGAGATGCTGGGAAAAGTCCACAAAATACTGGAGCTTCAGAGGGTACGTGGTGCTACTTAATGTAAATTTTTACTTACAAATAAGGAAACCAGAAAATGATTAGCTCTACTTCACCCCAGAATTTTGAAGCAGAGCTTTATTTTTTTTTTTCCTTTGTACCATGTGCAGATATTTGTAGAAAAGTTGTGGCTTCTATTTGAGGAGCCAATATTCCTGCTATCAAATGGGCTCCACCTAGTGGCAACAAATATTTTGCAAGGCTGAGTACAAACGGAGAAAAACAATTAGGGGGAGCTTTATTGGTCATTCCTTCTGAGGACGAGTCAGCTTGGTGTGTAAGTTGGGTTGCTTTCGCGAAGGGACAAAAGGGGACAGTGTGCCTCGTGCTTGTTTTCATATTTCATGATCTTATTAAGGAGTCTGTCAACTCTACAGGTAAAACTGACAGTGTAAGTAGCCAGTGTGTTAAGCTTGTATTTTATTCATATATATGCATACACCTATGTGAGCGTATGTATTATATTCCATAAGTGCGCGTGCACTCACATGGATAATCAACAGCGCTGATGAGCGTGTCAGCCTTAGCAAGGAACAAGGCACAGCAACATGCCGTGTGCCACCGAACATACAAGTAACGGTCTACATGTCTGACAAGGGCAGAGCGACTGAACAATGTGTGGTGAGGCAGCTGACACAAAAAGAAAACAATCAGATTACGCAAAGAAAGCTCAAAGCTGAAGCCGCCAACATGGTAACAGCAAGTGGAATAACGCTTTCCAAAAGAAGCCAGACAGCTGACATCCAGAGAGAAGGAAACAGTCCTCTTCTTTCACCCCTTTAGCGCAGGGAGTAATGCTATTAGTAATACAGGTAACACTCACAAAGTGTTTGCCACTTTACTCGAAATCTTGCTTAACCTCAATAATCCTATAAAGTAGGTTCTGTAACTGCTCTCATTTCATAAATAAGCAAATCAAGCCAAAATACAAGTAACCAAACAGGCAACTTCTTCGAGGTCTCACATAAGGCTCAGAGGCAAAACTCAAACCCACACCAGCTGACTAAGGCCCTTAACCACAGCGACAGCAAACATGCTATTATTATTACTAATACCATCAAAGTGCCATCAGCATGGAGACATCTGCTGCAACAGCAACAATAAAAAATGTCTAAAATCATTAAAAGTAACAATCACTAATACCCTATGCAATGACTTACTGGTAAGGTAAAGGGCTGAGATGCCGCTAATTTGTATCTATGCTGTAATCACAGCTACTTAAAAGTTATGTTTTAGAAATTAACAACTGTTTGGAGTTTGTGGGGAGGCAAGGTTCCCTCAATTTTTCAATTCTTATTACAGTAAGTACAGATTTTACCAGGCAGGAGCAAAGAAAGTGTTTCTACTGTCCCTCCTTTCACACGGGGTAATTTTCTCTTACAATAAAAGAAAACCCATTATCAGGAATAGTAGCCAGTCAAACTGGAATTGAGGAGACAGCAGTCTCATTTTGGATTCCTGAAACATTCCAAAAGGTAAGCTGATTTAATCTTTCTCTTCGGGCCTTTCTTGTCTCCTGGTTTCTGCAACTCAGATCAACAAAGTTTAAAACTGGAAAAACAGCTCCTCTAGTCTCAGTGTTCAGGGTCTCAGGAGCATGTAAAAGGAACCAAAACCTTTAAGTATAGAAAAAAGTCTTAAGAGCTCTGTTAGTCCAAAGATAAACATACAGTTTAGGCTCATGAAAGCTGCAAAAATTTGGCCTACTTCACATACACTAGAAATCAACATGACTTGGAATGAGAGTCAATATAGCTAAACCTCTTTATAAAATGAGCATGTTTTAGAAATTATACTTGAATATATATACTTAAATGTGTATATTAATTGCTAATAAGATCTGTCCTAATTGACACACCCAGATCTTATTAGCAATTAATATTTAAAATATATAGCAAAAGCAACAAAGGCAAAACAGTTGGAATTATATCAAACTAAAAAGCTTCTGCACAGCAAAAAGAAGCCATCAACAAAATGAAAAGGTAACCTAATGAATAAATAATTGCAATTCACATATATGATAAGGGGCTAATATCCAAAATAAAGAACTCCTACAACCCAACAGCAAAACAAAAAAACAAAACAAAACAAAAAATTCCTGATTTAAAAATGGACAGCTCTGAATAGATATTTTCCAAAGAAAACATACAGATGGCCAAAAGGTGAAAAGATGGTCAAATCATCAGGGAAATGCAATCAAGCCACAATGAGTTTTCACCTCATACTTGTTAGGAAAATGGAATCCAGAGTATCATCAGACTTGGGAAAAGTAGCATTATAGAACATCCACAACTTCTTCCACACACAATTTTCCCCCTCACAACTTTCTTTTAAATATGGAAACTCAAAAACTTGAAAGAAGACACAAAACTATTCCCCAGCATCCATGCCATAAATCAACCACTGTCTTTTGTCACACATGCCCCTTCAACTTACGTGTTTTACAAACCCGTTCCTTGCACCACCTCTTATGTCTTTACAAATAGCCTGTAAGGTTAGCAAGGCTGGGTTTTTTCCCTGTAAAATCATTTTATTTTCTATTACACAAACACCTTTCTCAGGTAACGTTACCAGAGCCACCTGTTTATGGGGTTTTACAGATTGGGGTAAGCACATTTTTAAAAGAAAGTTGATCTGTGTTATAGAGGTTGTGATATAGAAATGACTTAAGAGTCCAGTTTTCAGAATGCACCTGACTAGCCCTGCTGAAGAAACTTTCCTATGTAAGTCTATAATGTGGAACGAAAAGGTATGATTTAAAAAACCTTTTGCTCAAAAAGCTTGAGATCATCAAGGGAATGTCTGTCTACTGTCCTCAACAAAGAGCCACAAGGATTAGTCTATACTCTCCTTTGGTTTCAGCCAGGATGGCTTCGCAGAGAGGACTACCAGAAAACTGATAGCATCAGTACCATTGGTGTCAAGTTCAGAACGGGAAGCCATATCCTGATCAATGTCCTACGATGTATTCCAACCCTTCATGGCCTGATGAAGCTGCTCAGTGAAGAAAGGTCACTACAGCTGTAAATCGGTTGTGACACACCACCTGCCTCCTCTCTGTCCGGGTCATGCTGACTGTTCCCGCTGTACCTCTGGAGCACCCTGCGAAGACAGGGTCCGTGTCTGGTGTTAAACAGCCCTGGCTGGCGGCTTGGCTGGCTGGAGCATCTCCCTGTGCACCAGAAGGCTGCCCGCTCCATTCCCGGTCAGGGCACGTCCCTGGGTTGCGGGTTCAACCCCCGGGCGGGTCGGGGTGTGCACGGGAAGCAGCTGATGTTTCTCACTTTGATGTCTTTCTCTTCCCCCTTCCTCCCTCTCTAAAAATCAATAAAATATATCATCCTTGGGTGTGGATTTTTTAAAATGGTATTAAACACATTCCTATCTGTCCCTTTTCTCCTTTCTCTGGCTTCACATAAAGCCCTGGCATCTGAGTCAGCCAAATCCTCACATATGCCAAGGTCCTCAGTTGGGTCACCCCTAACACGAGAAAGCCAAGTCTTCTGATAATCTCCAGATGTGTCCGAGGTGATGTCTTTAGCCAGACTGCTCTTCCAGTCTTCTCTCTAGACTCTTAATTTCTGTTCGCTCTTAACACCAGAATTTCCTGCAGTGTCTTCATTAGCTCCAAGGCCCTTCATGGCAGCACAGAGTTCATGAGCATCCAGCTGGGCTGAAGATTTTCAGAGGCAAAGCAACTTCCTTGAGGTGACCTGTGGGGCTTTCTTTCCAGCTTCACCCCTGAGGTTTCCTCCTCCATGGAGACCTACTGCTTTGATCAAGGAGCATAGATTCTCTTAGTTAGCATGTCAATGAGGATTACTTCATCCACTAGGTTTTTTTTTGTGTTTTTTTTTTTTAAATGAAAAGGCAACATTACTGCTAATAGTAGAACCAGACCTAGAAACCAAGTCTCCTGCCTTCTACTACAGTCAACACTACCCCTTCTGTAATATAATAAAGCTTTCTATGAAACATTTGGCTAGATTCCACCACAGCCGTCTCAGACTGAATGAGACTCCACATAGTAAATGTATAATAGTGAAGGTTTAATGCAATTACTGGCATGGAAGCATTCATCTAAAAGCGAAAACTCAGCTGATGTTACATTAAACCAGCATGCGTGTGTCTGGTGGGGAAACAAGCAGAACACTTCTGAAGAGAAGTCAAAACAAAACACTGCAGTTTGCACTTTTTACAATAGCTAACAGAAGTGGTGGTGATCAATACAGGCAAAAAGGAGATAAAGAGTGGACAATTAAAAAGAACAAACTAAAACGAAACGGCATGGGATTTCTAATATTAGCAAATAAAATGAGGGCTTCTATCTTTTCTTTCCCAACAGAAACAGCTGTGAAGTTTCAGCACAGTAGGGTACAATAACATTGGTGGAAGAGGATTTTAGTTAGCCATCAAACAAAATCCCTGCCACAAATGCTGGCTCTGGAATATAGCACATCAGGAATCCAAAGTCCTATTTCTAGATCAGCTATTGGTAGTACCCAACGTAAATTAACCAATTATTTTCCTCTTTAAATTCTCATGTCTGTAAATCAAAGTAACACTGTACCCAAACTATCTTTTACAACCTTGGAAGGAGCAGACAACACCTGATCAATATTTTAATCCTCATTATCCATTGCAAACATAAATATTCCAAAACATCTTCTATGCACAGTACTTGGCTAGGCTGACAGTGACTGTCTTCATAAGCCAGGTGCATAAAGCACAGAGGAATGTTTAATAATGTTATTGCTAGATTTGTGCCCTGAAGAAGGGAGGAGTGGGGTGGACCAGTTTAAAGCCTTGAGTGAAGGATGTTCAAGCAGGCGGGCTAAGTCCAGGGGGCTGCAGCTCCAAGGGAAGGCATAGAGGGATTTTTAAGGGCATGGAGCAGACCCTCAGGGGCAGGGGTCACCCTGCTGGTCAGCTCCAGAGTCCAGGGTGTGGGTGTCTGCTCTGATTAGGGACGGCGTCCCTGTTTCTGGGAAATGGTTCCGGAGAAGGGAAGAGGCAATGGGAGTATAACCAGCTCTCAGCAGGATGCCAGCAGCTGTGTCTTAGTCGCCTCTGTGAATAGGGAACCTTGTGGTCATCAGCCGCACTGCCGAGGACCCACACCTTCTTTGTTACAGCACAGGCGGTGGCTCAGTCAGGTCCTACAGGACTGCAGGCCGACATTTCCAAGGACATGGTGACCACTGGCCAGAGCATATTCCGCAAGGCCTGATTCAGGTATGGGGCAGGCAACATGTTGGTCTCTAGCTTTAACCATCATGATCACAGGACAAAACTGAGGCATCTCGGAACCAACTTTCACAGGCACTGGGCTGAACACAGGAGTTAGAATGAGGATGGATTTGACCCAGAGACAAAATAAAAAGAGCAGCCGTCAAGTTTAGCCAGGCAGAGCAGAGGCAGGCAGGCTGCTAAATCCTTTGGGTCCCCAACACACATGGTTCATCTGCTAACCGCATTTAACGCAGTTATCTGCCGTTCCCACTCAGGATGCCGATTTCTTAAGGACAGAAACCTTGTTCAATTCATTTCTCTATGCCTAATCCTTAGCAGAGCCTAGCACAAAGACGAGAGTCAATAAGTGTTTTTTGAGCAGGCAAGGTAAGGCAGGTTTTCCTATTTAAATTGTTGTATTTAAAACCTAGGCTTTTTGTGCAGGTCATTTAACCCACTGATCCTCAACTTCACAACCTCCCTCCTGTCTAGTCTCTGCTTTCTGGTGCTGGAGCTCAGGCTGTGCAACTGAATTTAACTATTCTTCTGCTGGTGGACCCCTGTCAGGCTTTGCCCACGGAGGTAGGAAACAAGGCCTGAAAGGAGGGAGGAGGTGAGGGGACTTCCTCGCAATTGTTGGCATCAGCAATTGGTTCCAGCTTTCTGTGCCCCCAGAACTAGCCATGCCACAGCGGAACAACGCTGTGTTGACATCCTCAGAAGTTCAGACCAGGCCCATGAAACCTTTTCTCTGAGCTCTCAGGCCGACTACTGAATCGCTCCCTTTTAGGTCTAACACCCATCTAACAATTAACTCCCTTTCTTAAACCCCCACTGCTGAAATTCCTGTTGTTTCTGTTTTCTGTGCTGGACACCAACACATTACTAACCCCAATAATTCTAACTGCTCTTCTCTGCAATATGGTCTTGCTATTTCATTGAAGAGTAAACAGTTTGGAGTTATTCCCACAGACAAATAAAGAATAACTCAAAATCTGTGCCTGTCAAGTTGCAGCACACACACACACAAAATCATTTAACTTTTGTGATTTAAGCTATCCAAGTTAAAAAGATAAAATAAAGAGGCTATGAGAAATACGTAAGCAGTGCAGGCTATTCCAAGCACGCACACCCACCTCCTTTTACTAGAATGCACATTCCGGAAAAATCGGGGCTGTAGAGCTGACCTGCTGTTCCTCAGTGGCCTCGGTTCCCACAGCCTCTTCTAGCATGTTGTTCTTCAACGTGACCCCTCCACGCAGGCTAACTACTTCACCTAGTGTTCAACAGAAGAACAGCAATCTGTCCCAACACTGAAGCTGAGCTGAGCTTACTGGTATGCTCTTCTGCCTTCTTAAGGGATTTTCAAGTATAATTTTTCACTACATGTGATTTTAATTTTACATACTGACTTTAGAATTTAACTTCTCTGTAATATACAACGCCACCCTATTGCAGAAACAAAAAGAAATTCCTCTTGCAGGAGAGCCCACAATCAACATACCTTTTGAAAACAAATGACCAAAATGCTTTGATATTTTTCATATGGTCTATTACTTCACTTAGTAAGATGACTTCATTAAACAATTTATTCTGAGATTAATTTCAAAAATTATTTTTCCTTATTGTATTTAATAAATTGACTTTAAAATTATGACAACATGCAGATATGTAGAAACAACAAACATGTTAACTCTCTAAAAAAAAAAACAAAAGGAGGGGGGAGAAGGCAAATTCAAGCAACAGGACTCTAAGAATTTTTAGTAAAGTTTGTAGGTGCTAAACATCCAAAAAGAGGTATCACTAGGCCAAGCCATCTACTCGTCCACTTCAGCTGCCCAATCTCTGTAAGACAAAAGAGAAGTAGAAAGAATCCCAAACTTGGAAGTCCGCAGCCAGTCCCATGGGAGCCCCTTCACAGAGCTTAAACCTGGGTGAGAGCCCACCCTCTCCTGCCCATGGACATACTAATACCAGCTTCTGTGTCAATGCCAAGAGTCACACTGCCACAGTCAGCATACCCATGTAAAACCCACCTAACTGTGCTCTTACAGGGAGAAAAAGTTTAAAGACTGGGGGGGGGGGGGGGTGTTTAGATAAGACTGGGTGGTGGGTAGAGGATATACAGGCCTTCAGGGAATGGACAGGGTAAATGTTACTAGACCTTTGTACCCCAAATTATATGGGGATCTAACTTCAGTAAGTTAACATGACATCAGAGATTTTGGAGAAATGAAAAGAATCAGATTAAATAACTGGTGTCTGACGACACCAGTGTCTCCCACAGCATGTATAGTAAGTACTAATTAAAAAATCAAGCTCTAATCTGTATGTGCACAGAATATACATAATCTCACAGTATTCTTCTTTTTAAAAACTGCAAACTGTGACACACTGCTTAATTTCTCCAGATTTAATAAATGAGCCGCTACAAAATCATGAGGTGTTTTGTCATACTAGAAATGCTGTCATAATTTTAATTAAGTGCTTTTTAAAATGTTAACACTTGTCTGGGCTGGAAGGAATTACGCTTCTTTGCTAACTTACAGAGATGAAACTCTAACCGAAACATCTGGTTATCTATTATTCATTAGACATAAATCACCTTAACTCCCAACAACTGCACGACAGAAACACAAATCATGGGTAAATCAGACGAACTAGACAGACCTGACGCCCAAAGATGCCTGCCGACCTGCTCTCCACTTCCAGCCACACAAACCTGGGAGCTGGCTGTCCGGCTGCTCCTTACAGCAGAGGAAAATTCAACATTCCCAGGATCTGCATGACGTGAGTGGTTCTAATTTGAAATTTTTCTATGCAGCACATTTACGAACCATCCTTATTTTTTTTCAGATACTCAAAGGGACTAGCCTACTGAGGCAGTTTTCCTTCATAAATTCTCCAGTTTACTCCCTCACCTATTATAATTACCCTTTAATGGGAATCCCACAGGGTACCTGCAGGAAACAGCTCTGATCCCTACAAGAAGGGAGAGGCCATGTTTGCTGAGCTACCCCTGGAAAATGGAGTCATGTAATGACCCATTATTTTACAAAAAGTGTATTCAATTTACAGTCAACATTTTAAAAGGTACCTGTTGATTATGACAAGTAGAAATTTCAGGGCGAGGGGGCAGGGGAGGAATAGCCAAGAATGCTAAATGGTGCTGCCATTTAAATTCCTCATAAATCAAAGGATCCAACATTCGTTTTAAGCACAATCTAACATCAATGTAAGCTTTTAAATATTCAACAACTACACCGTCAGGCCAGTGGGGGAATGAGATTAACTACCAATTCCAATAAGGATTTCAGCGCATCATCTTTTAAGGACCAAAAGTAGATTATGCAACGCGAACCACTCACACCTTAGTTCTCAACCCGATTCTCGGTCTCAAACACCGACACCACGTCTCAATTTTAATTTTTCAAAGAAATGAAGCAGATTACGAAAAGCACTGCCTGCAAACCGATCCCTTTTCACAGCACTTTTCTTCGCACACCCCAGGGCAATTTTCGAACCTTTTCCCCATGAAGAGGCGCACCCATTCTCGAAAACTTCTGATCTGACAGCCCTGCCGGGGAGACCCAGGGAGGCTTCGACGAGCTAAGCCACTGGGATTATGGCCGCAGCGGGCAAATAATAGGAATGAACCTCCAAGTCCCTCCGGGGGTAGGGAGGTGACTTCTGCGGGAGGGAAATGGTCCTGACAGCCAGATCCGGGGCCCCCTGGCGACACGGGTACCTACGATTTCTTTGCTAAAGGCAAGATTCCAACCGCGAAGCTTCCAGCAGAAACACACCCAAACCCCCTCCCCCCACGCTCCCGGGGCAATCTCGCGGTGCAGAAAGCAGCCGCGGACCCGGGCGGGCGGGCGGGCGGCATTCCTGGGATGTTTTCAGCAAGAGGGGTCTCCCCGCAGGCTGCGGGGAACCCCGACCCCCACGATCGCCGCCGGGCGACCCGCGGCTCCAGCACCCCCGGCGTCTGGGGCTTTGGGCACAAAGCACCCCCCCACCCCCCAGTTCAGACACTCCCGGCTGCGCCGGGGAAGCCCGGAGAAAAAATCCCGCTTTCCACGCCTTCCGCCTCCCGAAAGGGGCCGCGCAGAGGCCCGGCCGGGCCGCGAGCAGGGGGCCGCGGCAGCCCTGGCCCCGGAGGCCGGGAAGGCTTCCCGGAGAAGGAGGGGATCCCTGACCTTCACCCAGCGGGCCCGCCACGAGCAGGACTCCCCACCCCGCTAACACCCGCGGAGAGACGGGAACAATGAGAAGCCTCCCTCCCCGCCATCGCCGCCCCGAGAGCGGCCGGGGGCGGCGACGCCATCTCCCCTCACACCCCCACGGACACACACCCCCGTCCCCCGGCGCCTTCCGCCGCCCTGTCCGGCCTCCGCTCGGCCGGGCCGCCCCCCGACCCCGAGTCCCTTGAGCTCCGCCTGCCCGACTCACCGGCTCCGGCCCCAGCCCGGGACTTGGCGGACCGCGGCGGGAGCGAGACTCGGGGACAGGCTGCTGCGGCCGCCGGCGCCGCCGCACAATATGGCGAGCCTCGGCTTCCGCAATGGAGCTCGGGAAATACAACAGGGGCCGCTCAATATTCATGAGAGACCGAGGGGACGGCCAGCCAGCGCTGCGGGGAGGGCGGGAAGAGGAGGAGGCGTGGGCGCGGGACAGGAATGAGGATGGGGACGGGGACGTGCCGGCGCGGGAGCGCCGCCGCGTGCTGCCCGGCAGGTCGGAGCCCCGCCCCGCCCCGCCCGCAGGCCCCGCCCCGCCCGCAGGCCCCGCCCCGCCCGCAGGCCCCGCCCCCACGCCCTCCGGGGCCCACGTAGCCCAGGGTAACGCCCGGTGACAGCCGTGCCACTTTGCTCCAGCGCGGCTGCCTCGCCAGCTCGCTGCCCCACCCGCAGCCCACACGGTGCACTTCCCTGGCCCGCAGCCGGGTTGCGCTCCGAGTTCAGCTCCCCCGCCACTGCCCCCAGCTCTTCCGCCTGTCCAGCCGGGTAGAAATCCTCCTCGGGGCGTCACCTCCAGTACTGCACCTGAACTTCGGAGACGCACTTCCCACCCTGTCCCCCAACCTGCTAGAACCATTTATTTCAGGGAGAATGACCTTCAGTTCCCGTCGTGTGTTGTTGGACGTCTGTGAGCGTTCTGCTGGTTCTCATCAGCTCTCACTATTCGCCTGGCTGCCCTTTTGTTTCTACTTTCTTGGTCGCTTCTAGTATTACCTTCTGAACTCGACAATGGAAGCATGGATTAAATACATGTAATCAATGCCTAAAACATAACCGGTTAGTCTACAAAAAAAAAAAAAAAAGAATGGATAAAGTTAAGCTATAAACTGGAAAAGTGGAACAAAACTGAAAGAGTTCCCTAACCTCAAGATGTACTCCAAGTGGGGTGTCAACTTCTCTTGAAAAAATAACTAGCAATACAGGGGTTTCCTGGCTTAAAGAAAAGGGCTGCACTAATTAGGCAAGCTATGTTTAGAACCTCCAGTGTGCCTCTAACTATGTGACATACATAAATTACATAACTCCTCTGGATTTATTTTTCTTCTTTGCAAAATAAGATGATTGTGTTGAATGATTCTTAGGTCTTTTCCAGCTTTTGAACTCTCCAAAGCTCTCCACAAGCAATGCCAAGTAAGTGGTATGAATTTACGTAGGATTTTGGAAAAGAAAAGGATCAAATCCAGCTGGTGTGTTCAGAGATGATTTCCTGAGGGGCTAGGATTTAAGTATGTAAAACATTAAAGACCGCACGTTAGGTATCCTACCTATCAATCCAGTAAAGCAAACAAGAGCAAAGTGTTACCATTTTTGAGTGATTTGAGAACTTTCACCTATTACCTATAGCTTTAAATTAGAAACTGTAATTCTCAGATTATACAAGCCCTTCTCCCAATGTGAAAAAGAAAATCGGTAATGCTTCTAAGTCTTCCTTCTGCTAAGGATCCACTTTCTAGAGACAGTGCAATTGCAGACGCATCTCCCATCTTTATTTCTGATGATTACGTGTATAGTTCAGTGAAGGATGTTTGTAATTCAGAGCCTTTCGCTCTAGTTAAAATGCTTATGGAAATAATGATGTGTGTTTAGATTAAGAAATTTAATTGATATTGAGAAAAGTGATCATTTCCTTTGTAGAAAGCATGGGATCTTTATGGATGAAAGTTAAATATCGTACTTAAAAAATTCACAGGAATTCTTTCTAGTGGGAAAAGGAAAACTTATGGGATATCTGTATTAAATGTGATTAAAAAGCTAGACCTCAGGCTAGCATCCTTAATATGGAAGCTACTTCTGACAAATTAATGGAACTCTTATTATCTATTTTTATCTCTTACTCAAAAACTTGACACCAGGAGAGTATTATGGGCTTTCCCTGTCTATATTAATTAGGAAAGGTTATGTAATGTAGTAATAAACATCTCCAAAATCTCCATGCCTAATACAACAAAAATTTATAATTTGCTCATGCTTCATGTTTCAAGTGGATCAGACTCACTCTGGAGTGACAGATGGTCCACCATCTTGAAACCATATCTCCCAAAAGACAATAACTGTGTTTCTGCAGCAGATGAAGAAAATGACTAAAGAATTCCCATGAACTCAGCACAGCCTTAGCCTGGAGACATATCACTGTTCACATTTCATTGGCCCAAACTAGTTACACATAGCCTTCCTCATCTGCAAGGGGACAGAGTCCTTGAACCAAGTTTAGGAGAAGAAGTGGGGATATGGTGAACAACACTTATGTCAACCACCAGGACACTCCCATTCAGCTCCTAGGTATTATGACAAGACTCCAAGAAGTTTGATTTCATCACACTGGATCTCGAGTGGCTTCCAGAAAGTTATGCTTTCGAAAATAAACTCTCTCTACTTGTTAAGAGTTGTCTATTATGTAAGTGAAATGGACTATCCACTTTCTCCCCATTTGTTTTAATTGTACAGTAAATCAAAGGCAAGTCCATAGCAGTGCATCAGTAGTGATTTGACACATCCAGCTATTTTCTTTTGGCTAATTTTTTGACTTGACATGAGGCATATTACCCTGAAAAATATTTTCTACAAATACTCTGTTCCCCACCTGTTGAATGTACTAGTTAGAAGTGATAAGCATATTTTAAGTAGGATATTGCATTAACATTATATAACATAAGTATCATAAGTGGATGGCTAGAACTTTAGTTAAAATGGGTTTTTTTTCCTCCAGACTTCAGAAGTAGTACCCTGTTCATTGCACAATGAATTAGGAAGGCATCTCTGATCACACAAATCTCCTCTTTACTGGCTGGCAGCTATGGGTAATGCTACAAAATTAGATTAGTTCAGCTCCATCCACTTTTATCGAGCATCTAGTACGTGCCTACACTTTACCAAGTGCTTGGAATAAAGATATTAGAGTAACTTATGTGATTAGGACCTAAGTTCCTAGAGAGCAGAATGTGTGGCACATATACAGTAGATGCTCAAGAAACGAATGTTAAGAGAATGAAAGGCTGGGAATCTTTGACCCCAAGGTGATAGAATGAGCTTGTTTTGCCTCAGTGTTATCATTTAAGAGTAGAAATTACTATCAAAATCACATTTCGTCCCTCCAGAAGCTTTCTGTATTTAGACGGTGTGTCCTAAATGGAAATTCATACCTGCCAATTCTATACCTACCACATGGATTTCTTTGCACTTGTGCTCCAAAAATCTAATTGCTATCAGCTCATCTGAGATGCAGATTGCAGGCCACCAGTAGGAAAGCTATGTATGTATCATCCCAGTTTACAGATCACTTTTATAGCCATTATTTCACTGAATCTTCACAACAATCCTCCAAGGTATTATTATACTTTATGACAATAGAAATGTGACTTCTGTCACATTGACTCAGCAAACCTAGGTCATCTGACTTCAAGTCCAAGATAACTTTCCATTAAGCCATACTTGCATTCTGGCTCAGTGCTGCATACACAATTCCTGCATTTTCCTTCTTAACTGGTAAACAGCATGTGAGACAAACAGCTCCAGTGTTTCCTCTCATCATTAGTTATTATTCCAATCCTTAGTGTGGCTTATTCTCCAGAAGCTAGAGATGGTGCTAAATATAACAGATACACACCTGATCCACTGACAGAAAACCGGCAAGTTCTTTTTTTGTTTTCTTAGAAAACTTGCTTTAAGCAAACAAAACAAAAACAAAAAGGTAGGTTCAAAGGTTAGAATAGCTTGGGATGTAATCACTATATATAAAACTTAATACACCACACACATGCACATATACTACCGTCAAAATATATCTTCTTTCAAAATATTTAGCATCTTATAGATGTGTTATGCTTTCTTTGAAAGGATTGAGTGAAGTAGGAATGTTGTAAAAAGGCCTAAGGAGGCATAATTCAAGGTGGCTTCAGGAAGCAGGTAACTCAAGATTACAACCTCTTCGGTTTAAAAAAGAAAATACAACTCTACGAACACGCTTTAGTCAAATTCTATGTGGATTTCAGCATAATGTATTTCTTTTTGGGCACTTCCCTTGGTGTTCTAGTTCATTGTTCCTTTTTTATATAGCAGCAACTGAAATAATGCTGCTTCTCTTAACTATCCAACTTAGAGAAGTAAAATAGATGAAATAAGATGGGCTAGTTAGACTTTTGAAGAGAGCCAAACAATATTGCTATTTCCCTCCTATGGTGACTTAGAATGGTATTTTTATATGTCCCAGATGTGGCCACATTCTGCCTAACATCTGTTAGTACATTTTATTAAAATAATGAACTAGCGTGTGTTTAAAAGTCAAAAGAATGAATAAAAGTTTTCATTCTGATGTAGCACAAATAGGTAACTGTTTCTTTGCAGTTAAAATAGAGTGCATAAATAGAAGATGTTATTATATCAAATTTCAAACATAAAGTATGATTTAATAATTAATGGCTTCAGTTTCCTAACATGAAGAAAGTTTATTCCATTCAAACAAGCTCTGATTTGTGTCTTGGCACCAATCTAGGAACACCAAGAATCATTCTGGAAACTAAACAAGACATAGTTAAGATTGAAATTCAAACCAAAATGAAAACTTCTCTGGGAAAGAAGGCTAGAAGATCCCAGAGGGAAAGTACAGATGAAGAACACAAAGTATTTGTCAAGTTACAGCTTGCTCAAACTGCTTTTGTGGGCATTTTCATTTTTCCTACTTAAAATAAGCATGTGTGCTAGAATGGTTTTTGTGGGGTGAGAGAGTGGAGGATAAAGACATCCCTTACCTTCCATATTTCTTAGAAATGTTTTTTAGTAAAGAGTTTAAAAGACCTGCCAAACCCCACCCATAAAAAGAAAGTTGTATTTTATTTTAGACTACATCAAGTTCTGGAAACCTCTGCAGTATCCATCTACCGACTGGTTAGCATTTTGCACTCCACAAAAGCAAACCATTTAATTACACATGGAATAACATACTAAAGTAGGTTATAATTTAGGTCAGTGATTTTGAACCAGTGCGCCACTGGTATGCCATGGCACACTGGTGTGCCAGAATTTTAAAAATGTGCCATAACTGACTATTTAGTCAGGGACACTGACCTCCTTTCCCTTAGATTGTCAACTTAAAAATATATATAACAGCTTTCACAACAATAGCTGACCAGTATGAATGAATGAAAATTATACCTGCTGGGGTTTTCTTTTTTGTTTGTCGTCAAATTGGCAAAAGTATGTTTTTTGGTGTGCCGCCATGTTTTAGTATTTGGTTTATGTGTGCCATGAAATGAAAAAGGTTGAAAATTGCTGACTTAGGCAAATCATTCTGGTCAACATAGAAAATGGAAGTTTTATGTGTCCCATCTAGGAAGAGATTTTCTAAGGAGTTTAGTCCGTAGAAAATTTTTGTTGGATCATTTTTTAAACAGGTTCTTCCTTAAGAAGTCTAAAGTCTGCCATTTAGGAGTAAGATGGGATCAGTGTAGCTATAAATGAATTGTTGTACAATAATTTGATGTTCATAGTGGAATTTCAATTCCACTTCTTGACATTTACACACCCTTAGCCTCCAATCTTCACTCTTGGATTTCATCACATTAGCCACTCTGGTTTGACCCTCTTGTAAATGTGAAAGACTGCTGTGGACCTGACCTCAACACCACCGCCTCTTCTTCCACATGACCCTGTTCTTACCTGTTTGCCTACCTCTTCATTTCCTGACTTAGCTCCTTAATTATCCTTGGCCTTACCTTCCCCCAGGCTATTGTTTCGGCTTGGCACAGAGTGAAAACAAGCTGCATTACAAAAAAGATGTCATGAACAGAACCTGTGGATACCACACCATTCATGGCACAGAAAAAGAGCCATCTCTATCAACAAACACAGGAGGCACAGAGCACTTTTGTGGAAAAGAACAGAGAAAGGATGAGGCGCTATCTTTGAATACTCCAGGAATGGTGTTGGGTTAGCAGAGGCCACGTGTTGGGAATGTCATGGGATATTTGCAGCTACCCAAAGTAACAGTGACCAACAGGAAAGTTCATTATTGGTATACTTTCAACAAGAATTGTACTTAGACATTGAATTTAAAAGCTGTTGTCAAAACATACTAACATGTTATACCAAGAATAAAAGTTAGCCGGCTTGTGAACCCAAAGGTCACAGGTTTGATTCCCAGCCAGGGCACATAATCAGGTTGCCAAGCCAGGTCTCCAGCCAGCTCCGTAGCTGGAGGCAGTTGAAAGGCAACCGTACATTGATGTTTCTCTCCTTCTCTGACTCTCTCCCTTCCCCTCTCTCTAAAAATAATAAAATCTTAAAAAAAAAAAAAAAAAGTTAAACTGCCATACAGTCCTAATATTCCAACTGGAACATGAAATTTGACTAGTCTTCAAACTACATTTAGCATCTATCTCTCTTATTTATCTGCTTATATTAGCAGTGTGCACTACGTCATTGTTCATCTTTCAACATCAACATCAGTCATTATTCATCTTTATATGGGCCCTAGCAATAACACAATATAGTGTATATGTATTAAATGTATGTATATACATCCATATATTATTTGCCTTGCTCCTAAGATAGATTTGTTATGTCTTTAATATTGAACATAATTACAATTTCATTTTTTAAAAGATTTTTTAAAAAGATTTTATTTATTATTTCCAGAGAAAGAGGAAGGGAGAGAGGGAGAGAGGGAGAGAGAGACATCAATATGTTGTTGCCTTTTACCTGCCTCCAGCTATGGACCTGGCTGGAGACCTGGCTTGCAACCTGGTTATGTGTCCTGGCTGGGGACTCCAACCAGCAACCTTTGTGTTCACAGGCCAGCTCCTTATCTACTGTGCTACCAGCCAGGGCTTTCATTACAATTTTAAAAAGCAGCCACTGAAAATACTTGCTTTATAGTTTTAAAAAATAGCATTTAGTTTAATCATATAATATCATTTGGAAAATGAAAATTTGAATAGGTATAATTTTACACCTACCATATTCACAGAGTTAAAATACTTATTGTTAGTCAATGTTTACGAGCATGGATATTGCATACATTATTGATGTGCGTGAAAAATGACACAAGCTATTGGAGGGCAATTTGGTAGTTACCTCTCAAATTTCTAAGTGTGTATATTTTTTAGCCTAAGAAATTCAATTCCAGGAATGTAACCTATGGAAGTACTCACACAAGTGTGCAAATAAATATATATATATGGATGTTAATTTTTACGTTGCTTGTTTTTGTAAAATACTGAATATAATCCACATTTTTGGCTAAATAAAATTTGGTGGTTTCTGGTCAAGATGGAAGTGTAGATGGATATATTTCACCTCCTTCCACAACCATAAGGAGGATTACTCTACCTCAAAACAAAACAAAACAAAACAAAATAAAACAAAAAAATTAGATCTACAAGAAAATTGAACTGCATAGAAGTCTAACAAAGATATAAAGAACTAACACTTACCCAGGCAGGTAGGAGGGGTAGAGCCAGGGTGGAGAGGTGCATTGTGGCAGTGGCAATGATGACAGTAGGCAGTGGTGCTGGCCAGCCAGCAAAAAGAGCGGTCACACTCTTTTTGCTGGCAGCGGGAAGGGACAACTGGGAAACCATCCTAGTCCCAGGCCAGTCCTCACAGCTCACAGATCCAGTGCCAGGAACATAAAGCCTCATTGCTTCTGACTGGGAAAACCAGTGGGGGTTAGGGCTGGGGAATAAACTGCCAGTCTCACAGGAGAGTCCGTTTAGAGGCCTCCATGGTTCTAGAACGTCTGCAGCCCCACCCACTCTGGGAACCATAACCAGGGCAACAGTTAGAGGGGCGTCAGTCCCATACAGGAAGCGGGTGAAATGACTGGAAAAGGGGTGAGTGCTGAGCAAGCAGCATTGTTCCCTTTCAGACCCCTCCCTGACCTACAATGCCATGAGGTGGTGAAATGGGTCATCCCTTTCTGTTGTAAGGCTCTGCCCCTTACAACATAACAGGTGTGGCCGCTCTACCTAAGACACAGAGGCAAACACAGGAGGCTGTCAGGTTAAGGAGAAAGAGAAATATGGCTCAAAAGAGAGAGCAGGTCAAGGCTCCAGAGGGAGACCTAAGTGATGAGGAGATAGCCAACCTAACAGAGTTCAAATCACTAGTGATAGCCAAGTTCACAATGCTCACGATGCTCACAGACATGATTGAGTGCAGCAAACACATAAGGAAAGAAGTGAAGGCTATTCTAAGTGAAATGAAGAAAAACCACACAAAACAAATGGTGAAGGGAAGTAAGCCAGAGTTCAAAGCAATAATTTGGAACATAAGGAATATATAAACAGTCTACCAGTATAGAATGAAGAAACAAGAATTTAAAAAGAATGAGGAGAGGCTTAGAAACCTCTGGGACAACTATAAATGTACTAACATCCAAACCATAGGGTTGCCAGAAGAAGAGGAAGAGCAAGAAATTGAAAACCTATCTGAAAAAAAGTAATAAAGGAAAAGTTCCCTAATTTGGCAAAGGAAATAGACATACAAGTCCATGAAGCACAGAGAGTCCCAAACAAGCTAGACTCAAAGAGGACCCCTCTGATAGCTAAAATGCCAAAGGTTAAAGGTAGAGAATCTTAAAAGTAGCAAGAGAAAAGCATAGAATTACTTACAAAGGAGTTCCCATAAAACTTTCAGCTGATTTCTCAAAAGAAACTTTGCAGGCAGGAAGGAGCTGGCAAGAAGTATTCAAAAGTGATGGAAAGCAAGGACCTACAACCAAGATTACTCTATCCAATAAAATATCATTTGAAATGGAAGGGCAGATAAAGTGCTTCCCAGGCAAGGTAAGGCTAAAGGAATTCATCATCACCACGCCATTGTTACATAAAATGTTAAAGGGATTCATTTAAGAAAGAGAAGATCAAAAGTATGAATAGTAAAATGACAACAAACTCACAACTACCAACAAATGAATCTAAAAAGAAAAAGTGAACAAACTAAGCAAACAAGTAGGAACAGAAGCATAAATATGGAGATCATATGGAAGGTTGTCAGTGGGGAGGGAAAAGGCGGAGAATGGGGGAAAAGGCATAGGAATTAAGAAGCATAACTGGTCGGTACAAAATAAATGGGAACATTAAGAATAGTATAGGAAATGGAGAAGACAAACAGCTTATATGCATGATCCATGGACAGGCACTAAAGGAAGAGGGTAATTGCTGGCAGAGAGGGGCAGAGGGGAAAATGTTAGGACAACTGTAAGAGCAAAGTCAATAAAATATACTTAACTAATTGGTATATTCGCACATATAACTGTTAAAAATAATGAGAGCTGCTAGTACTGATATAGAAAGATATCAAAGATATATTATCAAGTAAAAAATCAAGTTTCTCAGTACGTACCATATATTCCATTTTTGTAATACAAAAATATTCAAAAGAATATACACCAAACTATTAAGATGGGTTATATTCAAGGAAAGGAAAACTTGTGATGACTCTTAGTTTCTAAATTATTTCTTAATTTTTGTATTGTTTGAATGTTTCACAATGGAGTAAAACATGTTTATTATGAAAGCAGCAAAGACATAATTGCATATAAAAGTGTAATAAAATGAGTGAAAATTTCAACAATATCTACCTATTGTTAGCTGAAGGACTGAGAAAAAGAACATAGTTGTTCCAGATCAAGCGTCATTAGCCAAAACACACAGAAGCTAGAACTGGAAAATTCTTTACTCTGTTTATAGACATCTAGTTGTACAGTGGCCTTAAAAATAAGGAATTCAAGTGGCTTATTACTAGACCTCAATGACCATTTCCATAAACATTCCCAACCCTGCTTAGTAAGAATTTTGGCTAAAATAGGAACCAACCAATGATTTATATATGCCTCAAATAGCAACCCTTTAAAATAATTCTAGGACCTATATAATTATCTCGGGATTCTAGTCTCCTAATTTATGTCCCACTAATTTATGTCTCACAACCTCTAGGGGAAATATAAGGTGTTGTTTGCCAATTAGACTCCCTGGTACTCCCTCAAGAAATTCCTACTGATTTGGCATGTGATTGCTGAAAACAAGTACTGATTGCAAATATTTGTATTTGCCATTTTATATACCTTTATCCCAGGGAACTTTTAATTTCCAGACTTTGGGATCACCATTATGGTAAAAAATTATATATATATATGAAACAATATATTCGGCTGGGTTTAGGAGAATTGACCTTCCTCTAAATATGGCTCAATTGTCCCAAGGGTTCACAGCAAAAGAACCAGACATTGAAGATGGGGTGCGGTGGCATAGGGTTGCACAGATATAAAAGGGACTCAAGAATTGGCTGAAAAGAACAGGCTGGTGGGTGGGGAGGGGGACAGAGGGGAGCAAAAAAGGGATGCATGTAATACAACAACAATAAAATTAAAAGAAAATAAATAAATAAATAAAAAGAACAGGCTGTTTGTCCAAATTGACCAAACGCCCAGAGCTGGAGCAAGAACACAATAGAGACACAAGAAGAAAGTCCAGAAAAACAGAGTTCAGGATAAGTTAAAGTGGGGGCAAAGTTCCCACCTGGAGGCTGAACCAGGGCATCTGCAGCCAGCTGAGAACATCAGGAGTAGCTCTCTCTCCTTCTCCAGTGGAGAGGATGACACGTGAGGTGAGCAATGAGGGCGAGGTATAGCCTGTGAGCTGAGGCTGGCACAGGGACACCCCTGACCTTGACCCTAGACCCTAAAGTTACAGGTGGGCCAAATATGAAAACACATGCAAAACTGAGAATCCCTGAATGAGAAGCAGGGAATCATGTAGGAACACTAGAGGTGTAGGTGTAGAGCCCCCAGAAATACTCCTGAGAGCAGTGGTGGGAATCAGAGAGGGAGATGGAAGGGAGCCAGGGACAATGAGAGCTGAACACAGGGTGATGGGCCCTTTCTTGGTTCTCGTAACTTCTCTGACCTTCTGATCCTGTCTGGCTCAGTCTCGTGGTTTCTCATCCTCACCCAAAACTCTAAAATTTTGGCATTTCCCAGGGTTTAAGTCTTAGGACTTTTCTCCCTCCTAATTTATATCCTCTCCCTGGGTGGTCCTTTTCAGTCACGTGGCTTCAAGTACAATACTATCCGTATGCTGACAACTCCCAATTTTCTCCAAGTTATGAACTGCTTTAAGTTGTCAGAAACTTAAGGACCTCTCCCAACTTACGTCCGACTCCCTAATCACACCCTCCACTTGGATATCTAATAGGTGTCTCAGCTATAATATGCCTAAACTGGGCACTTTCTTTGAAATGCCAACAAACAATATATGAGGGTTAACTATTCTTTCATTTGAAGCTTTAATACTTATATTGCTTTACTAGACCCAGTTAAAATAAGTTATTCTTGAGTTACTAAAACCACATCAACAATGCAAATTTAAAATGAATGTTTCAAGACCAGTTGTATACATGTTGATTTACCCATTGCCTTAGCAAGAGTCTACAATTAACCAGGCTGAGTAATTCAGAGGCATGAGACATAGAATCTCTCCTCAAAGAACCCAGCATCTGGTAGGGGAAACAGACACACACCAAATGTGGGAAGGCCCATAAGAGAAAGGAAATAGGAGGAGCTCTCCCTTGACGCCACTGTTAATTATACACTACGGGATAGCATTTCTCATAGGACTCCTGTCTTGGCAATATTAGCTTTAATTAGAAGAGTTGTAGGTAAATTCGCAACTGTGCTAATAGCTAACAACTTCACAAACTCTGTCTGCGTCAGATAGAGCTATTTTATGAGCATCATATCATTTAATCTTTACAACAATCCTCTGAGGGAGTTATCATCATGATTACCACTTTATTTGATTAGAAAACAGAGGTTTAAAGCAGTTCCATACTTGCCTAAATCACTTCAAGTTATAGGGTGAGCAAATCCATATCCTTAACCATTATTCTAAATTGCTTTTTTACAGTTGATACGTTAATAAAAATGGTGCTAGATTTTTTGACTACCTTAGTAAATAAAATAATAAATGTATGAATAATCCATATAACGACTATCCGTACTTTTAGTAATAATTCCCAATTACTAAACACAATTGGATAAAAGGGATTGTAGTATGGGTAGCTGTGAAATGGTAGATTCAGTTCCCAAAGCTCATGAAGACACAGCAGCACCAGGGATATTATTTCAAGTTTCCTGCTGATCACCTTTGGAGATAAACCCTTAGATGGAAAGTACAGTCTGTGCTTGGGGCCTTCTCTTATTACCATAACATAGATAAGCTGAGATGGAAAAATCATCAAACTTGCAAAGACTGAGAGAATAGAAGCCACAGCCTATAGGAATGTAGTCTTTTAAATTTATGACCTATTATGCGTTGATTTATCACATATGGTGGGAATTTAAACCAGATGTACGAGTATGCTTAACAGAGGAGGTCATCCCATGATGAACAGGGGAGAGGAAAGGAATGTGGCCTCATCTTGGAAGCAGAGAATGAGAATTTACAGGTGGTTCGGAAGTGTCCTTTTATGTTAGTTGCATAATAGAGTAAAAGTTCTCTGATCATCTTTTCAAATTAACTAGGACTTCATTTCTTCATCCAGAAGTTGTTGAAACTTCTGCCTTCTGAAATGCAATTATTTTCATTTTGAGAAAGACCTATTTTCAGAGTAATCTAGTAATCTAAAGCAAAACATTCTTTATTAAGTATCAAGCAAAATACAGCTTGATACTTAAGTATAAATAGCGACACATTCCCATTTATTTATTTTTACCTGGGATTTAGACATCACATTTTAATAGCTAGAATTCAATAATGCATCTTTGTCTGCCATCTTGTTTTTAACTTGTTTTTTAAAAATCTAGCTTTTGCCGTGGCTGGTGTGGCTCAGTGGATTGAGCACTGGCCTGTGAACCAGAGGGTCACCAGTTTGATTCCCAGTCAGGGCACATGCCTGGGTTCAGGACAAGTCCCCATTTGGGGGATCGCGAGAGGCAACCACCCATTGATGTTCCTCTCCTTTTTTTCCCTCTCTTCCCCTTTGTAAAAAAAACCAATCTATCTTTCAAGTCATATTTAGGTATTGAAAGTTATTTTGTTTCAAGGATGTACATCTAAGAAAAAAATATTTGTCCACATCAGCCTAACATAAATTATCAATCTATAGTTATACAAATTTTTTCAAAACTTTAAAGTTAGTGGAGAAAATATATCTCATAATAAAAGCTTTTGTTTTGAAATAGTCTTGAAACAAAAAAAGTACACACTATGAAATAACTTTGTAGTCATGACTCTACTTCTGAGGGGAAATTTTCTTGAAAATCATTAATTAATTGAGCAAAGACATCTTTCGTGAAAGTACTTGTGATTAAGTTTTCAGTTTATTTTTACTGTACAGTCATGTGACAAGACTATCTTTTTTCAAATTAGTCAATTTAAATAGTTTCTTTTTTAAATTATATGTTATTGATGATGCTATTACAGTTGTCCCAATTTTTCCCCTTTGCTTTTCTCCTCCCAGCCACTCACCACCTCAGGAAGTCCGCATACCAATGTCCATGGCTCATGCATCTCTGCTCTTCAGCTATTCTATTTCCTGTGACATACTTTACATCCCCATGACTATTCTGCAACTACCAACTTGTATTTCCTAATCCCTTTCATTTTTTTGCTCACCCTCCGACCTCCCTCCCATTTGACAGTCATCAAAACCATCTCTGTATTTATGATTCTGCTTTTGTTCTGCTTATACGTTTATTTTGTTTTATAGGTTCGATTATTGATAGAGATATATTTATTGCCACTTGATGGTTCATGGTTTTGATCTTCTTTTTAAAGGAGATCCTTTTTACATTTCATGTAATACTGGTTCGGTGCTCATGAACTCCTTAATTTTTTCTTGTCTGGGAAAATCTTTATCCTTCCATTTTAAATAATAGCTTTGCTGGGTAGAGTAATCTTGGTTTTAGGTCCTTACTTTTCATGACTTTAAGTGTTTTTTGCCACTCCCTTATAGCTTGCCAAGTTTCTTTTAAAAAATTAGCTGACAGTCTAATGGGAATTCCTCTGTAAGGAGCTGTTTTTCTCTTGCTGTTTTTAAGATTCTCTCTTTTATTTTTGGCATTTTAATTATACTGTGTCTTGATGTGGACCTCCTTGGGTTCATCTGGTTTGGGACTCTGCTTCGGGGACTTAGGTGACTATTTTCTTCACCAAGTTAGGGAAGTTTTCTGTCATTATTTTTGCTACGCTTCCAATTCCTTGCTCTCTCTCCTCCCTTTCCAGCATCCTCGTGATGGGAACTTGGAATGTTTGAAGTTGTCCCAGAGGCTTCTCACACTACCCTCATTTGGGGGGATTCTTTTTTTCTTTTTGGCTGTCCTCATTGGTTGCTTTTTGCTTCTTTATGTTCCAAATCTCTGATTTGATTCTGAGCTTCATCCACTTTACTGTTGAATGCCAATAAACGGTTCTTCAATTTAATTAACGTAGCCTTTGTTTCTGACTGGATCTTTTTATACTGCTAAGGTTTTTACTAAGTTCCTTGAGCATCCTTATAACCAGTGTTTTGAACTCTGCCTCAGGGAGCTGGCTTATCTCCATTGTGTTTAGTTCTTTTTTTTTTTTTTTCCTGGTATTTTGCTCTGTTCTTTCATTGGAGCCATGTGTCTCCTCATTTTCGCAGTCCCCCTGTGTCTGTTTGTATGTTAGGTAGAGCTGCTACATCCCCTAGACTTGGTTGAGTGGCCTGATGGTTGGAGTAGGTGTCCTGTAGGGTCCAGTGGCACAGCCCCCTATCACCTCAGCTTCACACTTGAGGTGCACCCACTGTGTGGGCTGTGTATACCCTACTGTTGTAGTTGAGCCTTGATGGCTGTTAGGACGTCCAAGGTCAGCCGCTGCCTGTGTTCTGGCCAGTGTCACACAGCATAAGCTACAAAACAGTCTGAAGATAGTTCCTACTTGTGTTGGGCTTGGAGGTGCCCAGGCGAGGCCTGTCTGTGAATCAAGGCAGGGTGCCGCTAGTGCTGGGCCTGGGAGGACTTAGCAAGAGATATGGGGCTTACTGAAGCCAGGTACTACTTGTTGAAGAGAATTTCGGAAAATCTGAAGAATGGGCCAACACACATGTTCACATACATGTAGATTGACTGCTAAAGACAGGTAATTTGCTAAAAGCTGGCACTATCATTGACAGTCTACGAAAAACACAGGAGGGTTCCCCTCTGTGTAAGGAATTTTTGTAAAACACATGCCTAAAAAGAGCTACTTGAATGTTCCATTGTACACTTATAAACTGCCTAAACAATTTTTTCATTTGTCTAATTTTTCTCACACAGGTATTGAGCACTCATCACATGATCTACTCCTAGATTTATTACTAGAGAATTTAGTAGAAGTTCTCCATGGACACTTAAAAAATATTTCAGTTGATGTTCAAGTGCCAAAGCTAAGAAGAGAAGAGAATTTCAGACCACGTTTAACGACAGGACTGGTCATGGAGGCTGAAGAAACTTCACCCTAGTTTATCTGCACTAGTGCCACCAGGAGTCACTTGAATGCTATGGGAATGGAATGCACATAACTATCCCCTGGGGCTTCCCAGAAATGCCTCAGGAAACCTGGGAGACACAGCGGAGGTCTCACAGTAACCTAGCAAGAGACTAATAAGAAAGAAAAGTTGGGCATTAATATATTCATACCAACAGATTATAAGATGTTTTGAAGTATGCTACAATTGCAATCATTGTTTAAATCTTATTATATTGTAAACATTTTTTCATATTCTGAAAAAAACACTTAAAATACAATATTTCTCAAGTATTAGTGACTGTGTGTTGAGAAAAATACATTCTTTCCTTTAATTTTTATAATATCAACATGAAGCTGATACCACTCATATTATCTCTCCTTTACAGTTGAAAAATCTGAGGCTAGGAGATACTAACGTCACATAGAAAGTATCTAATTGAATTGGGAAGGAATCTTAGTGTGTCTGAGTTGAAAGCCTATCTCCTAACTAGTGTATTATAATAGATGTGCTTGTGTCAACAATTCATAAACAGATCCCCTATTATTGAATATTTATATCGTTTCAAGTTTTTTTAGTATCAGTAATCTATGGTAAACATTCTTGCATATAAATCTTGTGCACACGAGCTTTATGGACATCCTTACATGTGAGTCTCTTCAACTGCGCAGAAGATACTGATCATTGAAGAGTTTAATCATTTTGATGTTTTTGATGATAACACATCTTCCAACTGGAAAGTTTTATTAACTATACATTCAGCTATATAGTGCATAAAAGTGACTTTTCCTAAAACCTCCCCCACCGTGGATACTAAACCTTGACAGCTTTTTGTTAGCCGAACAGCCAAACCTTAAGAGCTCAGAGTTCCTCCAGACTGCCTAGCCGTGCGGTGATGTAGCCACCCTCAGTGGTCCTCATTTGGTGTTAGTCATCAGTACATTAACAGACGTCGCGTTAGTTCATTGTAACCCATTGCCTATTTAGCATAGCCCCTCTTGAACCACAATAACAAGTTAACATGAAGCATTTCATGTGAAGTCACCGAAATGGACTGAACTCAGGGGCAGCAGCATTGCTCAACCGAAGGCAATTACTCTGCAGGTCAGGAGACTTTCCATGTCTGAAATTCCTTCTGTAAAGGTCAGCGAGATAAAACAGCTCTGTCCTTCAATGCTGGCGACAGAAAGTCCTGGGAACTCGGGTGCCTGTGGGCCTGGTATGCGTTTGTACATGTACCAGCAGGAGCGAGAGCAGGGACACTCCAGTAGCATGAATGGGATTTAGGAAAACACAAGGCACGATGAAAACGAAAAATTGTCTTAATCATAATTGTTAAGAAATTAGTTTTCTTAAATGATTGTGTAGTTCCTTGTTTTGGGGCGAAAAATGAAAACCAGCCATAATTCAATAAGTAATGTCTGGAAAATTTATATGATTCATCCACTAAAACATAAATAAGGTTGTTATTTGAAAAACAATTTAAACGTTCCTTGGAAGCATTAAAATTACCTAAAACTAGGGGCCTGTTTTTTGTTAAGTAGTTTAAAGCTACCTTAGTCGTATCCTTTCAGCTCCGAGTCCAGCCACGGTACCAAGGAACATGCCTGAATTCCTAATTTCAAATAAAGACACCCAGAGTGCAAAATGTATTATATGAAAGTAAAAAAGCAGTAGCTTGCGACAGATCTCAGTGTATTAAGATCATAGGCTTTTGAGTCAGAAAAATTGGGTTTATACGAAGTTCTAGCTGTTTAATTTGGGGTGAGGGATAGCCTCATTTCCTAAACTACAAAATAGGGGTACGCGCTCACCTGCAGCCAGGCTGTGAGGCTCGAAGAACATGCATCTGAAATGCCTGGACTTGATAGATGGCTAATAAGTGTTACCTATTTTATTATTCAGCAAGTTCTTGGTAGATAGACCAGCGACCTGATCTGTAATTATCCAGCTCTCTGGACTGGTCATGGTCTGACGTGAGAGTAATAGGATTTGTTTAGTTTCACGGAACAACTTGTCTTTCTTGCTGAGGGTACTGTCAGGTGGGAAGGAAACAATCTGTAGTTCGCTGTTTTCAGCAAATAATAATTTAAGCCAGGCTCCAGAAGATGAAAAACAGAAAATAGAGATGGAATGTCTGAGGGCACTAGACAAAAAAAAAAAACAACTCATGGACAATTTGAGACAAATGGATTGTTTCAAGGCAGACATTTACTTGAAAATGAGACACAGCAGTAGACCTACCTGGGTAGTGTATTTTGTGTTTTGAGCGGACATAGCTTGTGCTAGATAGAGCCTTTCATATATTTAACAACCTTATTATCTGTTAAATAGTTAAGTGATATTTAAAACTGTATGTGTTTTAGGCCCTTGGCTGGTGGCACAGTGGATAAGGTGCCAGCCTGCAAACCCAAAAGTTGCTGGTTCGATCGCCATCCAGGGCACAAGACCAGGTTGCAAGCCAGGTCTCCAGCCAGGTCTGTAGCTGGAGGCAGGTGAAAGGCAACCATACATGGATGTCTCTCTCCTTCTCTGCCTCTCTCCCTTCCCCTCTCTTTAAAAATGATAAATAAAATCTTTTTAAAATTGTATGTATTTCATACAGCAAAATAAATGGCTATTTAAGTTCTTTTTGATGTGGGAAGCAATGTACTTGTTAATTGCCACTAGTAAGTGTCCTTAATTTGGTGCAATCCCTCCCCTGTGTGTTGGCTTTGCTTCCCTGGGCAACAAACAAAGCATCAAAGGCAATCCTATGGTTGACTACCCAGCCTAGGGAAGCTCAAGTTCTTCACTGGACATGCTTGGCTCTAGTGGCTGAGGAGGCTATTCTGTTAATGATTCTGGTTAGAGTCTGCATCACTGTCTCTGCCCAAGCCGGTGCCAAGACCCAACCCTGAGCCTCTGATTCCAAGGAGATGGGGAAACCTGTGGGTAAGCCCCACCCAACAGAAAGACCACAAGAGTCATGTTCACAGCCATCTATTATTGACAAGTCCTCTTTTTGTCTCAGGTGAGAGTTAGGAATAAAGACTATGATGATTTTGAGGATAGTAAAACATCTTTTCACAAATAATGCAAAAAGAATAACCTTGTACGAAAGTCGTATGACAAGTATACAAACAATTCTGTAGGATACGTTGCCATAGTGGAATTACTTTCTCAGGGAGGATGCACATTTTTAATATTGATGGAGATATAAATGATTATAATCTGCACTCTGGCCAGCAATGTGAGAGGCCCTGTTTTCTGCACTTTGCTTAACATTAGATGGAGTCCAAGAAATAGTATCTCAGTATAGTTTTAATGTGAAATCCTCTTTTGTGAGTGCATTAGCATCTTCACCTACATTAAATAGCCATTTGTTTGACAACATACAACACACCTATTAATGAGTATCATTCTCTATATTGGTGTTGGTGTTTTTTTATAGGCTTAAAGGAACCCTTTATCTATTACGTTCATCTCTGGTTCAAATTGCAAGTTTTTCCAATGTTTCGTTTGTCTTTTGACTTGTGACTTTTTTTTTTTTTAATGGCAAACTTAAAAAATTTATATGGGCTTATCAATGTTTCCTTACATGGCCCCCAGGGTTTTGTTTTTTTTTAAGATTTTATTTATTTATTTTTAGAGAGAGGGGAAGGGAAGAAGAAGGAAGGGAGAGAAAAATCAATGTGTGGTTGTTTCTTGTACACCCCCAACTGGGTGTCTGGATTGCAACCCAGGCATGTGCCCTGACTGGGAATTGAACTGGTGACTCCTTGGTTTGTAGGCCAGCACTCAATCCACCAAGCCACACCAGCCAGGGCCAGGGTTTTTTTTAATGTCACGTTATATATTGATAATGAATTTGACATCTTTCAAACAAATCAGTTATCTGGGACATTTTATAGTAAAATAAAAAATTAACCCAATGGACGTAGAGTCATAATCTTACACTAAGTATATATCGTGTGTACATGTTGGATATCCTCTTTTTTGGTCCCCCATAAACACTGCAACATGTCTTAAAGTATCATGGTTTACTCAACAATTATTCCATCCAGATAGATCCTCAAATTTCTTGTGACGTACTTGAAAAGGCTTTCACTAGCTCAAGATTATAAAAGAATTTTCCCATAGTTTTGTGCAGTACTTTTAAAATTATATTTTCATCTATGAAGACTATTTTTATATAAAGCTTGAGGGTTTTCCCCCCAGATGGCTACCAGTTGTTGCAATAAAATACAGTTATAGTGCTGTTAGCTCGAAGTGACAAAAGGCAACCAAAAAGCAGCTTAAAAATTCACGACATTTATTGACTCACGGAACAAAAATCCAGGGTAGGGTCATTCCAGAGGTAACTCAGGGGTTCAACAATGACTTAAAGGACCCTGGTTCTTTCCACTTTGTCAGTGTGT
The DNA here is from genome assembly GCA_004026585.1 of Noctilio leporinus. NCBI lineage: Eukaryota > Metazoa > Chordata > Mammalia > Chiroptera > Noctilionidae > Noctilio > Noctilio leporinus. The sequence goes on along the minus strand of PVIW01000273.1, from coordinate 394,036 downwards.
TGACTTTATTCCTTTATTCAAACTGAAAACTGGGGGCTGTGTCTTTTTCACAATGCACTCAAAACAAGCTTAGTGCTATAAACATTCATTTAGCAAGATAATGCAATTTTAGTACCACTAGGACCAGGTTTGCAGAACATTTTCAAGCTGTTAATCAATCAAACCACATCTTTCGAGAGTTTCAGCTATTGTATCTCATACCACAAATATGACCTTACTGTTCCAACGGAGGCTATGTGGTCACATTCTAGAGTGGAATTTGGGAAAATTGGTTCAACCACCATGGACCTAGCCATGGACCACCTCAGTATCCTGTAGCCCACCTGCACCTGAACACAGGCCCCTGTCTTCCCCTTGAGTTCTTGCGGGAGACCCATCCTTGCTCTATCATAGCCGAAGTCTAATCTTTCCATGTGTAGCTTCGTTACTCCCTTGCTCTCCTTGATCACCCACTACTTTCCCTCTACTGGACTGTTTCCATCAGCAGTCTAACATCTCTCCTGGCCCTCCCATCTCCCCCCAACCACCACTCCATCTGTTCTCCCTCCTACAGTGGAAACGTTTCTGAAAGCTACTTTTTGTCCTCACCTCCCCTTCTCATTCCTTCAACTTCAGTCAGGCTTTTCTTCCCACATTGTCCCAGCCTCACATTGGTAAGAAACAACTCATATTCAGGTTGCCTGTGTAGACACCCATGAAGTCAGACTCTTCTGGTTTTCCTCTGACTTGCTAGTTGGGTCTTTTCCAGACCCTTTCTGGCTCCTCCAACCCCAGCAGACCTTATACAGGTCTCTGGGCTCCGGGCTCCAGGCTCTGTTTGCTTCTCTACCACCTGCACTTTCTCCTTGCACCATGGCCTTAAATGTCATCAGTTTCCAGATCACTTCCCAATCCATGCTCTTTCTCCTGTCCTCTAGCCTGAAGTCCATACTGACTTATCCAACTACCTTCAGGCATTTCCACTTGAGGTCAAACCTAACATATCCAAAAGAGAACTAATCATTTCTCCTGTCCTCACAATTCACTCTTCCCAGAGTCTTCCTCATTACTGTAAATGACTCTTCATTTGCCCAAATGCTTATATGCATTTACCAGAAAGTCCTATAGGTACTTAGAGAACAACGTCTTGAGTCCAGTTACTGCCCTCCTAGGTCAAGTGACCACCACCCAGCCTGGATTACTAGGACAATCTCCATCAGTCTTACGACTTCCCCTCTTTCTCATTCTAGTCTCTTCACCACACAGCAGCCTGTGTGACTTTTCTAAAATGAAAATTGGGTTCTATGACCCCTCTTCTCAAAACCTTTTAATGGTGTCTCAGCACCCTCTGTAACAAAACCCAACTCCTTTTCCTGAGACACAGGACTCCGCAGCACGTGGGGTCACCTACCTGACCCCATCTCTGTCATTTTTCTCTCCTCCTTATTTCAGGTGAAGCACTTTGGTGGCTCCTCTTCCCACCAGGCAAACCCAGCTTGCTGCTCTCAGCATCTCTGCACTAATGCTGGGAACACTCTTCCTCCACACATTTGCATGGATGTGTCCCCTTTATCAGGGCTCAGCTCAGGTCCTTGGTCCTGTGCTTAGTAACCTGCAAATTCAATTGTGTCTTTCTTCATCCTCCATCCTTCTCCACCACCATATTCTGTGCTAGTATTTACACAGCATCATGGTATAGGACCTGAACTTATCTTACTGATTTATTGGCGTGTTAATCATCTCTCCCTACTGGAACCTAAGCTCTTTGGAAGGCAGACACTTCGGCTGTCTTATGCTCTGCTGTACCCCATTGTCTGGGACTGTACCAAACATGCATCCAGCAGTGAGTACTCCGCAAATGCTTGTTACCTGATTTATTGCTCCATCTCTGCTTTGTGCCGTTGCTTTACCGCTGCTGGTCTCATTTTCTTCAATATTAAGATGAGAAAACTTGAAAACAAAAAAACAAAAAAGGTTACTTGAAATTCCTTCTGCCTCAATCTACTGTCTTAGAACCTACAGCAATTACATGAAAAATGTTGTTCCTCCAAAGATTTGTATCTGTTGTAGGACATTCATTCATTCCTTCATTCAATAAGCCCTTCTTGAGTGCTGAGCATAAGCGTGGTACTGTTCTAGATGTTAGAGGCTAGCCAACTCATAGCCGTCAAGATGATGGTGTATCAACAAACACACAAACACAGAAAACCCAGAAGGCTGATGCTATTCTTGTTCTCCAAGTGGTTATTTACTGATACCATACTTTCAGGACAGCTTTCTCCATATTAACTTTCTCTGCACTGGACTGTCTCTAGGTTAAGTGATATAATTTATGTGGCTACAACTTTAATAAAACCATGTAAGACTTAGCTATTCAGGCTGCAAAATTTCTGCAAATCTGATTCAGTTTTAATTTCAACTCTGTCATGCTTCCTAATTTAATTTCAGCATGACTTGAAATTTAAAAATTTGAATTTTATGAATCTAATTTTAAAAAAATGAATAAAATGTGAGTAAGAAGGGACTCTATTTATACACATTCAGTTCATGATATGCAGAAGGACTGCTAATTCTCTTGCCAAAATTTGAGCTGATTTAAAATCTGAATTGGAATTAATGTGTAGGTAGAGACAATACTTAATCAAATGGTCTAGAATGAAAATAAATCACTTTCAGAACTGACCAGAGAGAATTGTGCTTACTGCTATTTGTTGGCATTCACTGCACATCACATAAAAAGCAACGTCTACTTACATTTGCTTTAATCAATTACATAAAGGAACATAGTATAGTTATAGAAGGCTTTAATCTTGTATAGAAGCCCTATATGTAGAGCCTTATATTGGTCAAAATGCTTTTGGTTGGTAAGGAATACAGAAATCCAATTCAAATTCATTTAACCAACAAAACTGGGGAGCATTTCTTTTCTTCATATAACAGGGCTAGCCAGCACTCAGCTACTGAGATGTCATCGGAGAGTTATTTTAATCAGAGGGGCTCTCTTGTTGGTGGACAAATATCCACCATGCAGCTCAGCACTCATATCTGATCAGCTTATCAAATAGAAAGTCTTTTGCAGTAGCTATAGGAAAGGAATCCCAGGCAAGACCCTGATTGGAAGAAGACTAACCAATTGTATTTAAAGGCACCTATCCACCTAGGCAATGTATTTCTCCTTCAAAAAGTCTACTCCTGTAGTGAGCTGATTTCCAGCTAAATTTTAGGAGTCTGTAATCAGGTTAAATGGATTCACCTTGAGATATTTACTGTGACAGCTTTATTACCCGTAACCTAAATGAACTGGAAATTGGCACAACATCAAAATAAGAAAAGGAATTTAAGGTAGCGTGGATGAAGACAGTTGTAAGCAGATACAATAAGTCAAACCAAGGTAGAAGGTTATATTCTTTCCATTCACAAGGCATGTACATCTGGACACCTCTGCCCTACTCCCTATATCTGTGAGAGCAAATATTTGGAGTTGTATTGGGGGATGCTGTAGAAAGTGGTCTGCTCTTGGTTCAGGGACTGTCTATAGAGAACAGAAAAGCGATAATAAAACTAAGTCAACTTGTCTTACTGTTATCATCATGTACAGAAATTCTAAACAATGCCAGTGATATAATATCCTCCCACCTTGATGGACCAGTCCCACTGTTCCTGCAGCCTCTTGGGGTTGCTTCCCAATACTTCCCTCTCCCCACGCAAGCACAGTAGAATAGAAGTTAGAGCTTCAGCATTTTCTTTTTCACAACCATTGACACCCGACTAAGAGAATTAATGTGTTGGTGACGTGCACTACAAGGAAGAGAATGAACTGCAACTCCAAGAAGAATTAATCCAAAGACTATGCTTCACAAAATGAATTCTAATTAATGTCAAAATGGATTATAAGCAGTAAATAGAAAATAATAGAATTAGCCACTAAATTAATTCTGCTGAGCAGAAGAAGCTTGTAACTAATAACTGAATAATGCTAAGTAACTGTTAAATGAATTAAAGTGCAAGCACGTGAATTTGATATGGACCAGAAGCTATGTCATTACCCTCATGACCTTGTTAAGTCCTGCCCCTGCATGGAGTATCATTACTGGCCCAGCAGGTGGCACTCTTCCCCTTGTGCACTTGGACTAAACCAACAACTTGCCCAGAGCAAGGTAGTTTGGAGTTTCCAGTCCCTGGAGTCTGTTATCTACGGCAACATTATGGCTTCTATAAGGGAAACTGCTGATCTGGTCTTTGTCAGATTTGAAGGTTGGTATCTACTGATCTAAATGCCCCCTTGGTTCTAGAGTTTGTCATTCTTGGTTCTAAGCCTCTATTGTTTTTTGATAAAATGCTCGGACTCCGTGTTTAAGGTCTTATGCAATGCTAGATAGAGATCTACATAAAAGTAAGTGTAAGAACTCATAATTTAAAAATATGTTGAGCAAAAGCACTGTTTCTCAATTTTAAAAAATTACATCTTTTTCTAATACAAATTTCACATACCCTTGGGAGCTCCCCCAAGAATCACTGATGAGCCCTGAGCCCTGGCCAGTCTGGCACATTTGGTTGGAACGTCATCCAGTGGGCCAATGGGTTGCAGGTTCAATCTCCAGTCAGGGCAAGCACCAGAAGGCCACAGCTGGTCGATGTTTCTCTCTCTCTCTCTCTCAGCAATGAAAAATGTCTTTGGGTGAGGTTTTTTTGGTTTGTTTTGTTTTTAATAATTGGTGAACAGAACTTGGATTCCACCTCCTACATATTCTCCCTAGAGAAGCTTTTATCGGCTTAGTTTTCTATAGTTTGTATTAGGAAAACAGCTTTTTATGTCTTTCAAATATACAATTTAAATATAATAGGTACATCTTTTTCCTTTTCAAAATTGATCCTAGTGCCTTGCCTCCTGTAAAGTGTGATTTGCTGGTTACAAAATAAAGGTACTAGGATAAGTGTAAGAAGAAGAAGAACAGACATTAATATGTTAATAAAACAGTTAATAAACAACCATCTTTTCACTTATTCTTGTCATGCTGGCTTTATTGGTAGAGAATGCTAAATATGGGCTATACATAGTAATATGAAACTAATGTATTATATAGATCATCTCATTTAACTTTCACAGAATAGCCATTTAAAAAATAAGGAATATGTCTTAGAACATTTATGTTATTTTCCAGATCATGTGGCAAGTTAATATTAGAATGAGGACTGGAATGTATAAAGCTTATGCCCTTGAGAAAGAACATGTTAGATTATTACAACAACCTTGTTAGTAAGAGAAGGAGTTCCACTAAAATAAAGTTATAAAATGACTTTCAATAGTTAACCTTTTTGGAGAGCAACCTATAAAATATATTGTTGATAAGGACAGGTATTCTTTAGACACTGTACAAAGAAGATAAAGGAAGGGACTGTTAAGGAAAGATGGAAGGGCATCAGAGAGAAATTTAATTGATTTTACACTTTCCCTATAGTTAGCACCATCTTCAAAGAAGAGAATTCAATAAAGAACATAGGAATATACATTTTAATAAGCAAAATATGTTGCAATATGTGTCACAGTAAGTGGGTTAATGTTTTTAACATATAGAAAGCTCTTTCAAATCAATAAGAATAGGAAGTAATAGCCCTGACTGGTAGCACAGTGGATAAGGTGCCGGTCTGCGAACCCAAAGGTCACAGGTTCGATTACCCAGCCAGGGCACATAACCAGGTTGCAAACCAGGTCTCCAGTCAGGTCTGTGGCTGGAGGCAGGTGAAAAGCAACCGTACATTGATGTCTCTCCCCCTCTCTGCCTCTCTCCCTTCCCCTCCTTCTAAAAATAATGAAATAAAATATTAAAAAAAAAAGAGAAAGAAGTAACAGAAGAGTGGAAAAGTACAAGAATGGTCACCAGGAACATGTATAACCAGAAAACTGACGGAAAAAAATTTAATCTTTCTCAAAATTAAACATCAGGTTGTACTACCTATTTTGACTCCCAAATTGCCGAATATTAAAAGGAATAATGAAAATAATGATCATAAGAAAATAATAAAAGATATGAAAATGTCCAATGTGATTGAGGAACAGGGAAAGAGGCATGCATAGGTCGCTGGTAGGTAAGTGAATTAAGTTGCATTTATACAATGAACTATCATAGACCTAGGTCTAGATATTTATTTAAGTGGAAATATTCCAAACGAAAAATTATGACACAAATTACAGAATACATATATAAAGCATCATTTTGTTTTGGTAAACATGTAATTGTAAATAAGTTTGTGTATAATTATAAAATATAATTGCACATATGTTAATCTGTAGGAATCTAAACCAAATTTGGAGTTATTGGTAATTAGGATTACCTAAAGGTATTGATGTTGGGTAATTTTTCCCCCATGTTCTTTTTGTTTATCAACAGTTTCTAATTTTCTATAGTAAAATCTAGATCACTTATGTAAATAAACAAAAGCAGGATTTAAGATAAAAGAAGCAGTAGGGTGGTTAAGAAGATCAACTCTGGAGTCAGATAAGCCTGGTAATAATAGATAAATCCCTTAAACTTATTAACTTTGGTTCCCTCATCTATAGAATGATGACTACAGTGCCACCTCAGTGGGTTTTTTGTGCAGATTACAGTAGATAACTATAGAACTCCCATACTTATTAATCAATCAAGTACATACAAAATTCCTACTCCTGTATTACAGGGCAGTGCAAGGAACTTGGGGAAGTGCAAAGAATTTTGAGATTGTCCCTCCTCAGCAGGTAGTTAAATAGACAAGGACTAACTGCCCCAATAGACAGACGTCACGAAGTCAAATGAGAATATGGCAACCAAGAAATGCATAGTTCCCTGGCATGCAAGGGAATCCCAAAAGATACATTTTAAAGGTACTAAATGTCTATTTAACTAATTTTCTCCTTTAAAAACAAGGTAACCTAAATGGGTGAACTTTATGGTATAGGAATACATCTCAATAAATATGTTTTTAAAAGGCAATTATTTTACCTGGCTGGTGTGGCTCAATGGATTGGCACCAGCCTGAGAACCCAAAGGTCCCTGGTTCGATTCCCAGTCAGGGCACATAACCAGGTTGCAAGCCAGGTCTCCAGCCAGATCCTTAGCTGGAAGCAGGTGAAAGGCAGCTAGCTGTACATTGATGCGTCTCTCCCTTTCTTCCTTCCTCCCTGCCCTTCTCTCTGAAAATAATGAATAAAATCTTTAAAATAAAATAAAATAAAATAAAAGACAATTATTTTAGTATGTGTCAGTTACCTGAAAGAAATGGTCTTAAGATTGTTTCAATACAAAATACACTGACACAGTACAGAATCTAACATTGCATGGGAAATTTTCTAAACTAGCTGATTTGAATCATCTGAAGTTGAATCTGGTTCATAAAATTATTGAATTGCTTGGAGACTCATTTTTAGTGTGTGATTAATAAAATGATGCCCACATAGGATTTGCAAATGTTAAATACTATGACTAAAATAATGAATTCCTTAATTTTTTTCTGTAAACCGATTGGGAAAAAAAGTGCTTTATTTGTTTGGGCGAACAAAAAGGAACAGACGTTCTTATGATTTTCAAGGTCTAATTAAAATTCCACTTTCTCCAGAAAATTGCTTCCCTGACCCCTCTTGTCCTTATTGATAATAATAATCCAAGTTTCCCTTTACTGAACACTACGTTCCCAGGAATAGGGTAAGTGCGTCGGTTATCAGGTTAGGCTTCGAAGCTGGAACTGCTGGGCTACAAAGCTTGTTAATAGCACATACAAGTCCTTCCTTGTACCTCATCCCATCTGTGAGTGCCACCAATGAGCAAAAGATGGTGATCAGAACAATTGGTCTTTTCTTAAAGTGTTCCCAAACCAAAGGTGACAAGCTAAAAGCATATTCTGGCAGGAGGCCCAAATTAGTTCCCTTTAATAATTATAGTATGCAGGAACACATTTATAGCAATTTATATAATGAAAAGATTATTACCCTGAGAAGATATGCTTAATCATAAAAGCCAATACCAAGAAAAGAATCAAACATTGAAGAGCTTAAACACTGAGTGTGTAATTATCTGGAAATGTTCTTTAGTCATTGAGATCACAGCTTTTGTTGAGCCCAGATTCTTATATTTTATAGTTCATTCATTCACTTATGCAATGGTTATTTACTGAGTAACTCCCTAGGCATTGGAGATCCATCAGAGAATACAATGAATAAAAATCCTTGCCCTTAAAGTGAAATGATAATGAAACAATTTAAAAAAACAAATAGCACCACAAAGAAACCAAGAAAACCCCTGACCTTCTGGAGTTTCCATCTCAGTGGGTGGAGACAGAGAACTATGTATCAGATGATACGAAGTGATATGTATAGACATATGAAGCATAAGGAGCAGACAGAGATGAGGGTTCAAACAGGGGGTCAAGAGAAGCCTCTCTGAGGAGTTAGCCTTTAGGTGGAGGTTTAAATGAAGCTTGAGACTTCGCGAGTGAATGTGAGGGAAGAGTTTCCCACGCAAAGGAAGAGCCTGTGCAGAGGCACTTGGTGTGGTCCTAGCAGAGCAAATAGACCACTAGGGCCTGGAACCGAGAGAAAGGGGAGAACTGTCATAAAGACACAGAAGAATTCAGGCCTACTATCAGTGATAGACTTTGTGGCCTTTTCTCTGAAGAAGAGAGAACAGATAGGAGGTTATTGTAATTATCTAGGGGAGAAATGATGGGAGTGGTAACAGTACAGGGGATGAGAAATGATTGGATAGTGAAGATATTTGAAAGCACAGTTGGCCCTTGAACAATACAGGGGATTAGGGCGTCAATGCTCCTAACTGAAAAATTCACGTATGACTTTTGACTCCCCAAATGCTAAGTATCTACAGGGGATTGGTTATAAGATTCCTGCAGATACCAAAATCCATGAATCTGAAACCAGGGGATACCAAAATCTGACTATATATTTATTGGGAAAAAGTCAGCATGTAAGTGAGGCTTCAACCCATGATGTTGAAGGGTCAACTGCAGAATTGAGAGAAGTTCTGGATGAATTGGAATGCAGAGTGGGAGAGACTGGGTGTGAGGATCGCAGGTTAAAATCCAAGCGAATAATCTTTGGAGGGAAGAACCTCTGAAGTCTGGTTCTTGTGCCTCTGGACCATTTGACCTTGGAGGTTAAGTCAACAGGAGTCATTCAAATTCTAACTACTGAGAATAGGAAGAAATGAGCAGTGACCCTTCTGCCCAGGCTGGTTCTTATTCAGGAGAGGCTGCCAAGCTAAATAGTGTCTGTGGGAAAAGAACAGATGCCCTTTCTTGTTTTGTTTTTTTAATTTAATTTTATTGTTGTTTTATTACATCCATTCCCTTTTCCCTTTCCTCTGCCCCCTTCAGATGCCCTTTCTAACGAACTATTTTCAGGTCATTAAGGAGAGGAACGACCCTAGAGGTGTAAGAACAAACTGATTAAGAAGTTTGGGGGCTGGAAGCCCATTGCAGGACCCAGCCCTGGGTTTTCCCTAAGCTTTTCAATTTCTCTTTCTTTCCCCCCCTGTTATTCCCCAACTCCCTCCCTGCCTCAGCTTCTTGCCTGCAGGAAGGTACAGTTTACCCTTGGTTCTCAAACTTCAGCAGGTGTCAGAACCACGTGGAAGGTCTGTGGAAACACAGGTTAGTGGGCCCCTCTCTCAGAGTTTCTAACTGGGGCAGCGTGTGTGTCTACGTGTGTGTGTGTGTGTGTGTGTGTGTGTTGGGGGGCAGAGACGGAGAGCTGAAATTAGGCATTTGTAACAAGCTCTCAGGTGATGCTTGAGAAGAGCCGCTTCATGTACCACAGGGCGTGCAAAGCAATGACCTCCGGATGTTCACCTGGCGGGCTCGGAGTGGGGAAGGTTCCAGGTCGCAGAGGTCTCCTGTGACCAGGGAAACGGTCCACTTACCCCACGGTGCCTCTGGGCTGCCCTGCTCTGCAGAGAAGGAGACGCAGACGCCCACGAAGTTGGCTGAGGTCCTTCCCGCCTACACGCCCCCTGGGCGCCCAGCGGAGAGGCGAGGGCGGGGGCAAGGCGGGGGCCAGCCCCCCGCGCCTTGGAGGGCGCGGACCTGCAGGAGGCGTCCCAGAAGGCGGCGCCTCTCGGAGGAAGTTGGTCCTTTAACTGCCGAGCCGCGCAGCGGGTCGCTTCAGCCTCCAGGCGAGCAGCGCGCAGGCACCGACCGCCAGCGCCCGCGGTGTGGGGCCGGCCGCCCGCGCGCTCGGCTCCGCGCTCCCCGCAGCCATGGGCGCCTCGGCCTCCAGCCAGCTGGACGAGGGCAAGTGCGCCTACATCCGAGGTACGCCTCCCGGGACCCTTGGGCCAGGAGGGCACGGACCCCCGAGGGGAAGTGCTTAGCAGGTGTCCACGCCCCGCTCTCCCCCTGCTGGCGCGGGGGTCCCCAGGTCCACCCGCGCGGTGCTGCTGGCGGCGCGCTCGGGCCGGGCGGGACTGGGGATGCTCGGCGCAGGGGCGCAGGGGCGCTGGACGGGGGGAGACAGGTGCAGGTGGCTGGCTGCGCAGGACCCCCTTTCCTCCGCGGGGCCTGCCGGGGGCTCTGACCCCCACGCCACCCCACCAGCCCAGGAACACCTGGCTTTCCTGTTCCTGGACTCCGTCATCCTGAGCTCTCTGAACTTAACGCAGAACACAACGGGGTTATCCCTCGCTGCTATTTCCCTGGGGATTCCCGGCCTATCAAGCAGAATTTCCCTCCTGGGCCTGCTGACCCGGTGGTGTAAAACGCAGCCTTGCCACATCTACACCTGGACTTCAGAAGGTCACTTGGGGGAGGAGTTCATCAGAGGCAGAAAGGACAGTGTCATTACGCTCCCAAGATGTGGGGTTCCCTTCCCTCCCTGGGGAAGGGAGGAAGCAAAAGAGGAACACGAATATATTTTGTAACTGTTGCTAAAGTCATAGATAGGGAGAAACTCATTTTGAGAAACTTTCAGAGATGTGATGATTCAGAAAACAGTGTGAGGCAGAAGAAAAAATAAAAAATAAAAAACACCAGACTGAACTGAAGCTGCAGGAAATCATGACTGTTTATCTCCTGGGTACTTGGCCTCCCTGGCCTTTCCCCCCACAACCTTGCCGACAACCACCACCTAATATTTGGTTATTTTGTGAATTTAGTGTTTCTCTGGGTTTAGAAATACCTTCTAACATAGGCATGAAACTCTAGGGTGAAACCCTAATTCTGTAAAGAAATGATTAAGTCCTTCCTGTCACCTCTCCTGGCCCCTGAGTCTTTTGCTAAGAAGCCAATTATTTGCTATTCTTAATCTTTAAGATTAACTTACTGTCACAACCCTTAAACCCATTTGAAAAGTAAGGGCACTTGAGCGTGATGTGATTGATTCTGCAGACTCCTGCTCTAAAGTTTTTGGTACTAGAAGGTCATCCACAGCCCATACTGTCAGGGCATAAAACTCGGTTGAGTGTCCCTTCACTCTTGTTTATTTAAAATGGGAACCAGATGGATGACTTGTTTATATTAGTAAAGGTGCTAAACTAAGACAGTCTTAATCTCACACATTTGGCTGTAGTCTTATTTTCATCATGGTACGGGAGACTGGAAGAACAATGTAGTAGAACACATGAGAAGGGGCTTGCACTGAGTTATTAGCAAAATATGTTTCTGGCACCCATTTTTTAAGACCCAATCTCACTGAAGAACTTAGAAACACCTATAATTGGAGCACGGCCCCCTATGGTAATCATTGGAAGTCCAGGAATGAGAGAGATTATCTTGTTTGAAGAAGACCTCATAGTCATGACTGTTGTGGATGCAAACATTGTACGCGTGCTAAGAAAATGTGTTCTATTTCTGAAATTAGATGTTTACCTGTACAGAAGTATGAGACAGCTGGCCCCCAGGAAGAACTTATGGGACAGTCACTACATCCTCTAGTTTTGTTCAGTTTTATCTCCTCGTTTTTTGTTTGGAGAAGGCACTTTCAGGGTGTGTAGGGACAGAGGGAAGAGAAGAGTTAAAGTTAGAATACCTTCAGAGAAAATGAGATGCAGCCTCACTTGAGCAGACAAGTCTTGCCAAGGAAGAAAAGTGCGTTGGAAAAATGCATGGTGTCGTGGACAGTTAGTGGATGAGCAAACGAAGGTCATGGGGCGCTGATTTCCTGATGGATTTGAAGCCCCAGATTCTGGGGAGAATAGTGCAAACAAATCATAACCCTATTTTCATGGCTTTGCCCATCCTATACCCCATAAATTTCTCAAGCTGTGATTCAATTGTAAGCAGAATGATTGAAAGGATGACAGTAAAGTTTAAATACGATTTCATGACCCATTTCTCCTAAAGTAGCTGCCAAATATTATAGATTTGAACGCTCTTTTAGCTGAGGCAATAACTTTCTTTCAAGCTTGATCAACTTGCTAACATATGGAGAATAACTAGTCAGCATACGAGTATTTGGAGTGAGTTTTGTTAACTTAATCTTGTATGTGTTAGAAGCAGCTGTCTCAGTCAACATTTACTTTTAGATGAGTCTTTTAACAGCTGCCATTTGGTTGGTGTGCCTCAAAGCTTTGTGTTACTAGGGATCTTGGCACGTGGATGTTTTGAAAGTTCATTATTTCTTAGGATTTAGTAACTCTCTAGGTAAAGGGGTACTAGAAGTGTTGAGGACTGACTTCATTTCTCAAGATGCTAGTTTTGAAAGTTACTTCCACACTCATGTTTCTTACAACAAAATACATTTTTAGGAATGTTTCTAGAAGACTTTCAGTGGTTTCCCTTGATAAGATGTTTTTATTAATGAACAATAGAGGCCAACGTATAATCACCTGGGCAGTGTCATCTGTTTCTTTTCAGTGATGACCTGAGAGTGTCCTCCTTTAATGAGAAAGAAAGCTCAGATAATCTAGTGTCAGTGGCCAATTTAGGACACTTTTCTCTTTTTATGTCTTGCTTCAAAAATACAATGTTTTCCTATTTAAGCAATCTTTTTTTTTTTCTTTTAAAAATTACCATTGAAGCCCTGGTTGGTGGCTCAGTGGATAGGCACCAGCCTGCAAAACCAAAGGTCACTGGTTCGATTCCCAGTCAGGTCACATAACCAGGTTGCAAGTCAGGTCTCCAGCCAGGTCCGTGGCTGGAGGCAAGTGAAAGGCAACCATACGTTGATGTTTCTCTCCCTCTCTGCCTCTCTCCCTTCTCCTCTCTCTAAAAATAATAAATAAAATCTTTTTAAAATTACCATTGAATTATAATTCAGTAATGGGTAGGCGCTAGTGGACACTTCTAGGCCTGGTAGCAGCAAATAGCAGTTAGGAAAACTGTCACACTTACCCTGTAAAGGGCCCATTGGCTTCCTCTGAAATGCTCATCAGGGATCTGATGCTTTAAAGTGAGAAATGAGTTTCTGCTTAAAAACAACATGTATTTCTCTTGGGGGAATTTTGTCAGATTTCCACCGTAAGGGTTAACTCAGGTAAGTGTATGAGAATCGTAGGTGGATAAGAGTGTCTAAAGTGAGGTCTCCATAGACGAGGTACGTGGAAGGCAGGAAGGCTGCACTCATTTGCAGGCTTCTTAATCTAAATGTGTAGTGCTAGTCCACACATTTGCTTATTCTTTAGTCATAATTTGTTGATAGAAGGTGGGCATAAGACCTGATCTGCTTTATCTGGATACTTATGGTAAGATGAGCTTAGAGTTCAATTTTTCTGGCTGGTAATGGTAGTAGGAAGTGGATAAAGATACCATTGCTGTTTGTCTCAGTTCCTAATTTGTAGAAATGGGTGGATTCTCCTAGGAAATGAGGACTTGCCACTCTCCAGATGGGAAGAGTAGAGATGGGCGAAAGAAGGCAAGGAATCGGTAAAAATAACACACAAATATATATTGATCACATTATATTTTGATTAAAAATAATGCCTTCAAACATGCTAAACTACTGATGAAGCTAAGTGGGAGTTTTAAAATTAGGAAAATGTGGCCCTGGCTGGCGGCTCAGTGGATAGGTGCCAGCCTGTGAACCCAAAGGTCGCTGGTTCAATTCCCAGTCAGAGCACATAACCAGGTCTCCAGCCAGGTCCGTAGCTGGAGGCAGGTGAAAGGCAACCATACATTGATGTTTCTCTCCTTCTCTGTCTTTCTTTCTTCCCCTCCCTCTGAAAATAATAAAGAGAAATCTTAATAAACAAATAAATAATAAAATTAGGAAAATGATTTCAGATTGGAAATTTCTAGTGGCAACAATTACCTTCTACCACCTTTAGTTTTTGTGACTGGAAGTCAAGACTTTGGGAATTTAGTGCAAATTGAGAATTTCTTAGGTTCAACCAAAATCAAGGACACGAAACTCAGATGGATTAACATTTTCTCCTGGACTTGTGGAAGGAATAGTGGCCTCTTTCTTGGATCCCCATTCACGTTTTGATGAACTCGTAGGGCCAGACAATAGGTGAAGATCTGCTGTTGAGGAAACACCTTTTTTCTATGAGCATTGGCTGTGAGAGGGCCACTTCATTCAGGGTACTTTAGTGGTAGTAAGTCCTAACATGACAGGGGTGATTCTCGTGTGTTTACATGTAAGCTACTGTTGCTGTGGACCTCTGAGCTGACTCTAGTTTTCCTCTAGTGTAACCTTTGGGAAGGTCTGAGCTGGGTGCCCAGGTAGAAAATGCAACTGCAGGAGCTCAATTTGTTAACAGTAGTTTCTAAGACAACTAAAATAAATGCACCATGAAAGTTTTACAAAATATGCATTGTGTTGTGAATTGTGGTGGTGAATCTTAATCTTCTAATCAGAAACTTTCTTCTCTCTCTCTCTCTCTCTCTCTCTCTCTCTCTCTCTCTCTCTCTCTCTCTCTGTGAAGCTAGGTGATACCAATGAAAGAAAAATGGTATACACAGCCATTTGCTTTGTGAAATGGGAAATACCATAGGGGTGAGTAGAAAAGAATAATGGAAAGGGAGACAAAGGAATAAAGAAGCGTAATTTATCTGCTGCAGTGTGTTCAAACCACTTTAGTAAAGCTTAGGACTTGAGGGCTGAAATTCTAACAGTTGTAAACTAAAATACACACATATACACTGACACACACACACCACCATCACCACAACCAAACAAAACTCTAAATGCAATACAGATTTTCTCCTTGGAAACTGAAAATTCATTAAAAAAAAGACAACAGCAAGCTGCTGCCAATAAGAAAATGCAAGCCAGCCTATAAAAGTGCCTTTTTTTTTTTGGTACTACATGTTTTTTCTCACTTAGAGGAGAGATGGAAAGATTTTAGGGATGTGAAAGCAATTAATTCAATTTTGCACATGGCAAGGTCCAGGACCCAAAGTTTATATTTTTATGCTTGACGTTGTTTGGATGTTGGTGTCTGTGGGATTAGAATACATTAATAGTTTTTACTAGGAGCCCCAAAGTGATTTTGAAAAAGCCCATGGTCTGAAGGAATTTTGGAAGAAGAGTAAATGTCTCTTTGCCAAACCATGTGGATTTTTCCTTCCCATTTTTTTAAAATAAAATATAGGTTTGGAAAACCACATGAAACAAATACCGAGCTTAGTGAATCATTTTAAGGAGAAAATCCTTGTAGCCATCACCAGGGTCAAGAAATGGAAAGGACTGGAATAGCTTTTGCAGAAGGCTTCTTTCAGGTGCTGCGTTCCTGACCCTACACCTTTTTGTCCCTCCCCAAATGGCCACTGTTTTCAGTTGTCTTTTGCTGCCCAACATGCTCCCCCAAAAGAGAATCACTCTTAAAACAATTGATTGCCCACAACCCTGCTCTGTCCTAGGTTCAGTGGGGCAGTTTTACATCTTATACTTCCCTGGTGGGCATTTCTGTGGCTGATTTCCATGGGCAGGTGGGCTGGCAACCCTCCCCAGCTTGGAGGCCTTCTGTTCCCCCAGGTGGCCTTCTTACCTGTCTCTGCAGCAGGATACTGGACTTTTAAAATGATAGGTCATGATTTGTAATAGGACAGAAGCTTCTAGAAGCTGCCAGGATTTCCTATGCTTCAGGCCTGGAGAGGCTCATCCTGTTGTGAAATCAAGTCTGGGGCCAGCCTGAATCCAAGGGAAGGGGATTCCACAAAGTCAAAGACACCAGGAGTTATGGCTCCTTAGAGGTGACCATGGTACGGTAACAGACTACCTACCACACCGCTCACGCATCCTAGAATTGATAGTAATGACATCCTAATGGTTTTCTCACCCTGCAGTGCATCTTCAAGCACTGTTAGTGTTGCCCATTTAAAAAAATATCTGTTTTAATTTTCTTTTAATCTACAGTTTCCCCCTCCAGTTCTTTTACTTGCAAATTGTCTGTTGAAGGATCTGGCCTATTTGGCATGCAGTTTCCCATAGTCTGGAATTTACTAATGAGGCAAGTTCCACATATTTCTCCTATGTTTTTAATGAGGGTGATAGGGAGACTTGGTCAGACTTGAGACTAACAGTTTTGTGAAGACTATAGGTGGTACTGTGTTCTTCATCTGGGGGCACTTACCACCCAGGTGTCTCTTTTTGTGATGTTAGCAACCACTGATGTTCATTGCCAGGACCCAAACATTCACTGGGGGTGTAACTATGGTGATACTCTAATTATGTCATTTCATCTTCATTTATCAGCTACTACACACTTATAGTTACTTTCCTTAACTACTATTTGATTCCTTTGTATTATAGTTCATCCAGGAAAGGCAGGATTAAAACTGTTATTTACTGGTTTCAAGATAATTTATTGCTTTCTTGTCATCTTCTGAAGGTGATCAGTTAACTTAAAAATATTATGATGAATTCATGAACTCCGTTGTAGTTCTTATCCTTACTGAAGCTCAGATTTTCCATTGGTAATGAAAGACTCTTCAAGTTGACTTCTGAGTCCTTTTGAAAGAACCCTAGTAGTATTGAATAGCTTCCTTGCCATCTGGTAGGTCAGGGTGTTTTCTAGGCTCATCTTGTTTATTGTCTATCATATATCTACACGAAGGAAATGGTATGTTTTTAAAGTATATTTTATTGATTATGCTATTGTTTAAATTTTCCCTCTTTTCCTAGCCGGTACCCCCCTTCCCTCCAGCTATCCACCTCCATTTAGGTCATGTCTGTGGGTCATGCATATAAATTCTTTAGCTTCTTCATTTCCTATACTATTCTTTTTTTCTTTTTTTAAAAAAGATTTTATTTATTATTTCTAGAGAGAGGGAAAGAGAGAGAGGGAGAGAGACATCAATGCATGGTTGCCCTTCACCTGCTTCCAGCCACGAACCCAGCTGAAGACCTGGATTGCCACCTGGCCATGTGCCCTGGCTGGGGAATTGAACCAGCAACCTCTGGGCTCGCAGGCTGGTACCCTATCCACTGAGCCACCAGTCAGGGCCCTATACTATTCTTAACACCAATTATGAACCTTTTCCCCCAATCCCTCCCTTCCTCTTCCCAGCTGATAACCCTCCTAATGATCTCCATACTTATGATTCTGTTCCTCATCTAGTTGTTTGTTTAGTTTGTTTTTCTTTTTGTTTGTTTGGGTTTTGTTTTTTTTTTTTTAGTCTCAGTTGTTGATAGTTGTGAGTTTGTTGTCATTTTAACGTTCATAGTTCTTATCTTCTTCTTTTTCTTAAATAAGTCCCTTTAACATTCTAAATGATAGCTTTGCTGGATAGAGTGATCTTGGTCCTTGCTTTTCATCACTTTGAATACTTCTTGCCAGCCCCTTCTTGCCTGCAAAGTTTCTTTTGAGGAATCAGCTGATAGTCTTACAGGAATTCCTTTGTAGGTAACTCTCTGTTTTTCTCTTGCTGCTTTTAAGATTCTCTCTTTATCTTTAACTTATGTCACTTTAATTATGATGTGTCTTGGTGTCATCCTCTTTGGGTCCAACTTGTTTGGGACTCTCTGTGCTTCCTGGAGTTGTATGTCTGTTTACTTTGCCAAATTAAGGAAGTTTTCTTTTATTATTTTTTCAAATAAGTTTTCAATTTCTAGCTTTTCCTTGTCTTCTTCGGGCATCCCTACGATTTGGATGTTGACACATTTGGAGATATCCCAGAGTCTTATTATACTCTCCTCATTTTTTTGCATTCTTGTTTTTTCTTTCTGTTCTGGTTGAACGTTTATTTCTTCCTTATGTTCCAAATTGTTGATTTGAATTATAGCTTCCTTCCCTTTACTGTTGGTTCCCTGTGGATTTTTCTTTATTCCACTTAGTGAAACCTTCATTTGTTTCTGCATATTTTTGCCATACTCAGTGAGTTCTCTGAGCATCCTGGTCACCAGTTTTTTGAATTCTGCATCTGATAGGCTTGCAATTTCTGTTTTGTTTAGTTCTTTTCTGGGGTTTTGTTCTGTTCTTTCATTCGGGCCATATTTCTTTGTCTCTTCTATTTGGCAGCCTCCCTGTGTTTGTTTTTGTATAGTAGGTAGAGCTGCTTTGACTCCACTGAGCACACCCATTAAGTTGTATGAGGCCTTAGATTCACCAGTGTGAGGCAACCCACTTCACCACTTTGTGGACAATGCTGCAGCCAGGCTTCTGGAGATTTGCCTGTCATTCTCCTGTTTCTCGTCTCTTTACCTACTTTCTGTATGCGACCGGCACCCTTCTAGCTGTTGTTCTAGCGGTGATCCTCAGAGTGGGTGGGTTTGTATACATTCTCAGTCCATGCATCCCTTTAAACGGGCTCTCCTGAGAAACCGGCAGTTTCTTCTGCTGCTCCAACCCTTACTGGTTTTCACCGCTGCAAGTGATGAGGCCTTGCCTTCCCCGAGCTGGAACCTGTGGGGTCTGGTTTGGGGCTGGGATCCTTACTCCCAAGGTGTCCCTCCCGATTTCTCTCCACTGCACGTGAATGTAGGACTGTCTGTTCTGCCGCTGCCTCTCTGTGCCACATTGCATCTCCACCATGACCCAGGGTCTCTGCTTCTCCTACCCATCTGGATACACACGGCTTCTTTCAGTCCTTGGTTGTCAAACTTCCATATAGTTCTATTTCCTGGCAGTTCTGGGTGTCTTTTGTTTTGAGGTTTGTTGTAATTCTTGTGGTTGCATGAGGAGGTGAAGTGTGTCTACATACACCTCCCTCTAGACCTGAAATTCCCAGGAATTAGTATTTAAAGGTGACTTTCTCTCAGTGGAAAATAATATTTTAAGGTGACAGTTGGGGTCTAGGGAGGCTCATTGTCCAGAGTGGGTTGACCATTATATTTGGACCCTTTTAGTATATATAACCAGGAAAAAGTGTTCATTTCCTAAATTATACTTACTTTTCTTGGTTCTAAAGCACAGAATGAAAGAATTACATAGTCCCACATTTTCATTTGCTTTAACCTACCTAATATATACAAGAGGATCAGACAACAACATGAAGACTACCACCATCAGTTATGATGGCAGAAAACTATTGAACTATTTTAATAATGGGTAAAATTTTTTTGTATATCGGTCCCCATTCACCTCCAATTTTCTTTTATGATTTTACTATGTCAGAGAATATAGCCATCATATTATATGTCTTTCCTTACTCTTTTTTAGAAGTAAGCATTATTTAATACATCAGTCCTTATGTTGTAGTCTTTCTGATGTTTGAAGTTCAGAATCTAGAAGATTCCTCAAGAAGAGCACATGGAATCATACAAAAATATAAAGCTAGACTAATTTAGTGGCACAACAATATCACCAAAGGTCAGCTTATTTTTACCTTTCTACTCTCTGTGGACTAGCTCTCCTTACGGTTGAAAGATGATTCAAAGTGTCACATTCTAGTCTCAGAGGCTGAAAAGAGAGCTGTCTCTCCTTTGAATCTCTTTATGAGAGTAAACCTTTCTCAGATGCCTTGCTAATAGACCTCCACCGACTAGAATTGGGTCACTCATTCTTTCAAGCTGATCCATCCCTGGAAGAGCATGGAATTATCATGATTGGTTAGGCTGATCCAGATTTACCCCAGGGCTGGGGCTAAGGGCAGCCTTTTCTTTTCCTTCCTTCCTTCCTTCCTTCCTTCCTTCCTTCCTTTTTTTTTAAGAGAAAAGAGAAGGGAGAGAGGCAGAGAGGGAGAGAGACATCAATGTATGGTTGCCGTCCACCTGCCTCCAGCTACGGGGCTGGCTGGAGACCTGGTCTGCAATAAGGGCAGCATTTTCTGAAGCACATGGCTTCAGAGAGGATCATGGATACCTGAGCAAAATCATGTTTAGTTAGCAAGGAAGAAGCTCTTAGGTAGGTAACCAATATCACGTTTAAAAAATATTTTATTTATTTTCAGAGAGAAGGGAAGGGAGGATGAAAGAGAGGGAGAGAAACATCAATGTGACAGAGAAATATCAGTTGGCTGCTTTTCCCACACCCCTCACCAGGGACCTGGCCTGCAACCCTGGCATGCGCTCTGACGGGGAATTGAACCAACAGCCTTTTGGTTCACAGGCCAGTGCTCAGTCCACTGAGCCACACCAGCCAGGGCCCAACATTACAGGTTTTAATAAATGTCATGAAGGGAATGAAAAAGGTACTGAGACAGAAAGCTAATGGTAATGATTAGGGCAAGGAGATGAGATATACTTAACGTAGGATGCTCAGGAGGATAGTAAGTTGCTACTAATGTGAAGAACCAGGGGAAGAATACTTTGAATAGAGAGAACAGTATATAGAAGGGGAAAGAAGGGATTGAACTTGAAGGAATCAAAGAAAGGATGGTAGGACT
This sequence comes from Noctilio leporinus, assembly GCA_004026585.1. Lineage (NCBI taxonomy): Eukaryota > Metazoa > Chordata > Mammalia > Chiroptera > Noctilionidae > Noctilio > Noctilio leporinus. The sequence continues at coordinate 373,369 of PVIW01000273.1, read as the reverse complement.
GGAGTGCAGGAGCTTAGTGAGCAAGAGGGAGAGGGTTTGATGGGAGGGGATGTTACCAATAGACATGTGATATGATGTGTTTATTTGTTAATTTTTTCTTTTAAAAAAGAATTTACTTATTTATTTTTATAGAGAGGGGAAGGGAAAAAGAAAGAGGGAGAGAAACATCTACGTGCGAGAGGTACATTGATAGGTTGCCTGTCACGTGCCCCCAACTGGGGACCTGGCCCACAACCCAGGCATGTTCCCTGACTGGGAATCAAACTGGCGACCTTTCAGTTTGCAGGCCAGCAGTCAGACCACTGAGCCACACCAGCCAGGGCTATTTGTTAAAGTTTTATTGCCTTCCTACCACCACTAGAATATAAGCTTCATGAAAGCAGGGTCTTGATTCATTGCTGTGTTCTCAGCAAATAGACCAGTGTGTGGTACATGGTTTGTTACCAGTACATATTTGACTAATGAATGAAAAGATAAAAATTTAAAAACTATAATGAACATTCTAAAATATAAGAGAAGCATTGGGTTTGTAAAACAAATTTGGGATGCAATGAAGAAATTGCTCTTGGAAATTAAAAATCTAATGATCAATATTTTATAAAAACCCAGCTTGCAGAAAATAGAACAAGCAATATAAAAAACAATTAAAGGGTCAATATAAAAAATTTGATATCTGACTGACAGAAGCCCCAGAAAATGGAGAATAAAGAAAATGAAAGAGAGAAAATTATCAAAGGAACAATACATAAATCTTCTTTAGTACAGCAAATTGTGTGTGTCTGGATTTATAGAGCCAAATGATTCCTGGCACTTATCCAGAGCTGAGAATAGGTCATGTTCCCATCATCCACAATAGAAAGACCTGTACTACATAGGGCATCGTATGGAGTCCTCAGTAGGAGTGAGCAGAAATTATCCTTTGACTTCCAGACTATTTTGGATCTGCTCTCATAAAAAAAATAAAATAAAATAAAATAAAAGCAAATCTCAGAAGGACCAAACTGATCCTAAATAACTTAACTGCATGCCTAAATGAAGTCCAACATTCTTTATAGGAATACAACAAAATACACATTCAACAATGTAAAATTCACAGCATCCAGTATCCAGTTAAAAATGAAGGCACACGAAGAAACAGGAAAATACCTTGAACTCTGAAGAAAACTATCCATCAGTAGGAACAGACAGGAATTGCAGACATGAAGAAAATGTGCAAACAAGGATGGTAAGACAGTTTTTAAAATACGTTCCATATGCCAAAGAGGAAAACATGAACATGGTGAGGAGAGAAATGGGAGGTAGAAAGAACAACTCTTTTCTCCAGTCTTTCAGAAAGAGCAATATGACCACTGTGCTTTTGAAGCCTGTCGGAACCTGTCTCTGCTGGACAGTGTAGCTGCACTACATGTGACCAACATTCTCAGTAGAGCAGGGTGAGGAACAGAGCTCACCTGCACGTGGAGCTCCTGTTACATGCTGTTCTGAGGCCAGAGCAGATGAGCAGAATCAACTCAGGAGGAGAAATGGTGATGCTCTTTCAAAGAGACATTGTTGGTAATGGTTATGCACCATTATCTTTGGAAATCACACAGGACAAGTGGTAATTGCTGTGATCAGCCCAAAAGAATTCAGAGGTTCTCCCCAATTTCAATTGAATGCATTTGTTTAAAAAAAAAATTATTTCCTATGTGAGTTATGCCAAATGAGTTAGATATGTCTGGATAATTGCCTGAACAAAACAGACGCAAGCTTGGAGTTGGATTAAGATAAATTTTATTATCAACAATGGAAATATGTGTAATATCTGCAGTATAAACATCTAAAATGGTTTCGTTGGAGAGGATTACATTAGTAACCTTTATTAAAAGGTACTGTTTAAACTTAAAGTAAACAATAAGAATTTTATAGCATAACTAAGACCTAAGATCATGACTGGGATGTCAGTTCTTTTTTTTTTTTTTTTTTTTCTTTTTAAAGATTTTACTCATTATTTTTAGAGAGAGGGGAAGAGAGGGAGGCAGAAAAGGAGAGAAACATCAAGGTATGGTTGCCTTTCACCTGTCTCCAGCTATAGACCTGGCTGGCGAGCTGGCTTGCAACCTGGGTATGTGCCCTGACTGGGAATCGAACCAGCGCCACTGGGTTCACAGGCTGGTGCTCAATCCACTGAGTCACACCAACCAGGCAATTCTTTTTATTTATTATTATTTTTTCAATTATAGTTTACATTCAGTATTATTTTGATTTAGTTTCAGGTGTATAAAATAGTGGTTAGACAATCATATACTTCACAAAGTGTTCCCTCTGGTATTTCCAGTACCCACTGGCACCATACATAGATATTGCAATATTACTGACTACATGTATTTCTTTCTCTTTTTTTTAAAGTCTGTAGTTAGTTAGTTTTTTTTTAATTTAATTTTATTGTTGTTGTATTACATCCATCCCCTTTTTGCTCCCCTCTGTCCTCTTCCCCACCCACCCTCTCCCCCACAAAGTCAATCCCACATGTTGTCCATGTCCATGGTTCTTCCATACTAGGTTCTTATATTTCTTATGCTGTACTTTACACGGGGTGTCAAGTTTTAATGGCAAATGATGGAATGATTATAAGAATGAGAGTAAACACTAATATTTATTGAATGCTTACAAAGTGCCAGAAAGTAAATGTCTCTGAGAAAAGTTAATAGGGAATCAAATGTTCTTTCAGAAATATCAAGTCTTGTCTACGTAAATTTTTCTATAGTGGAAAGGAATATCCACTATAGGATTTGAACAGTGACTAACTTTATGAACTAAAGCAGTAATTTATTTCTTGGTATAAATGAAAACATTTACTAAACCCTTGCTGCTATATCTTACTTATAAATAACTGGACTATTTTTTGAAGTGAATATTTTCAGTGGATGAGATGATAAATAGCTTAATCCAGAAATTAAGATTTATCTAAATGTTAGCAAAACATCATGTGGAATTAACAAATAGGTGAAAGCAGGCCTGGTATGTCACTCTGAAACTTTAAGTAAAATGGTGGCTTTAGGTACCTGCTTCATTAAAGAAGGAAATACGTACACTTGTGAAGCAAGGCACGAAAGGCTCATAAATGGAGCTTTCAAACTTGAAAATGGGGCAAGATAATCTGCTGAGGACTCACTGAACCAGAAGCCGGTTCTCTGTAGCTGCTGCATTTGTAAACTGCCTGCCTCCAGTTTCTTGTATGTAAAATGGGGACAAGCAAGTAGTGCCCAGTGAGGTGAAAACAGCTCAGAAACGAAGGTGCTGTAATTCTCCAATCCCTCAATCCTACCATTACGCTAATAAATTTGTTTTTACTATCAGAAATGGCATCAGGCCTTCCCAGAGCGAATAATTGGCTTTCAGATGCTGCCAAATAATACCTATCACACATTTGTTCTGCAGACTAATTACTGTTTCGGAGTGTTTAAACACAATGCCCCTGCAGAAGCAATGGCATTACAATGTGTTGGGACACTCTAGGATTGTAATTAGTACTAATTAGATTCTTTTCAACAGCGTGCTGCCTTTACAAATTACTGCATCGAAGGTATTCTGCTTTGTTCATTGTGAAAGCGTCAGGGACAATGGTTTCAACAGGAGTCTTCAAACAACGATTCTCAAGATTCTGCAATACTCCTCCTCTCCAATCAGGGGATGGCAGCAGTCACACAGCTTTCTAGGACCTGTCATCGGGGACAGCAGCTCCCTGACCCGACCCCCTGACCCAATTCCTAGGTAGCCAGGAATTAGGCTCACGCTGGCTGGCAAGTGCCGAATCTGGGCCGCATCCGTTCCTAATGCGGAGTTTAGGGCCATCACACAAGGAGCTTGCAATCAGCCACGCTAGGTTCTGTTTCGTTTTGTCTGGAGGCCCAGTTTACCAGCCTGTCAGCACTGGACTCCAGTTGCAGTGAGAAGAAATTGCCAGGGGCCTGAAACCAGATTTGCGTCTCGCCTGAGAATGTACAATGGGCTGACTGCTGAAAAGAATGCTCCCCAGATCTCAGTAGCTTGATAGGATAATGATTTATATCTCACTCCTGACACAATCCAGTATGATCCTCTGCGGGACAGAGGTGGGGTTGGGTCACCCAGGGACCCAGACGCAATCTGTCTCATGCCTTGTGCCAATGACCTTCTCTGGCAGTCTGATGAAACCTATGGATTCCTTCTCAAAATAACATTATTTAATTTAAAAAAATACACAGAAGTATGAAAGAAACCAATTTGATGAAAGTGCCGTTATCAAAATATTTTTTAAAAATCCGTGGTATAATACTGTCTGTGCTTCCTGATGCATTCAACGACAAGGTCTTATGCTGGGCCTCGTAACTGCTGTCATCTTGCTCTTCTGAGACATGCGGCACGTGAAATGTGCAGTGGAAATATCTGTGATGCCTGCGGATGTCACAGGCACTGCCATCCTCTACTATGGTTTGTTGCCTCCATACCGTATTGAAGGAAAAGCTGAAGTGGAGTTGGAAGTTAATAAAAATAATGGTTGTTTCCCTCCATTGCGCTTTTGGTGCATATGGTGCAAGTGAAAAAAATGCACACTGGGCCTTTAAGTCTTGGCACAAAGGAAGGAATGTAGAATGCCTCAGTAATATTGTTTAATAGCAATTACATGTTAAAGTGATACTATTTTGGGTCTGGTGGGTTAAATATTAAAATGAATTTAATCTGTTTAAAAGTATAACGTGCTACAGAAATCTGAAAATTACCCTCGAGGCTCACATCTGTGGCCCGTGTGGTACGTCAGGCTGTTGCTTCTGGGTGAAGATTCGTAGAAGATTCAGGGAGCTGCAAGGGACTTGAGGGAGAAGCATTTAACCCAATCTCTCCATGAGAATCTGAGGGACTGAGTGAGACTCCCCTGTCTGCATAGCTAGCTAGTGACGGGCGATTCAGGACTGGAACTTGGGTCGTCATGCCCAGGTTCGGAACTCTTCATTGTCCATGGCATTTCAATCAAGCTGAGCCAAATCAAAAATCTCCAGGTGCACGTTTCCAGCCCCAACAGAATATACCCTAATCCAGGGTATATTCCTGAAAATGCCAAGTCATTTTTTTAAGCTGATGTATTATATTTATCAGCCCTATATTTCAAACTTAGATATAACTTCCCCTTGGTACTGAAGAAATGCGTGCACAGGTGGGTAAGCAGACTGGCTGGTCCTGAGGCCATTTTCCTTTGCTGCTGGTCTCCCGCGTTTCCCTCTATTGAATGTTTAAGCTAATAAAGAAATGCTGAACTAATCCTATTTCTTCTAGGTTTTGTCTGAACGGGATGGAAACAACACGTGGCACCCTAGTACTTAACATGACCACCCCCTTCTCTTAGCCTGGAGGTGGCAGAGTAGACAGCAATGCAAAGACATAAATGAAAATAAATAAATAAGTGAAAAAGAAAAAATAAAGAAAAGACATACATGATGGGCTTAATTTTCTCTTCGTCTATTTTCTCTTCTTGGCTCCTACTCCGGACTCTATGGCCAACTTTAAGAGGATGTCTGGAATTTTTAATGACCACTTGGTTCCAGAATATTCCTTCCCATGGGTTTTTCCTCCCTCCAACTCACTTTCCCTCTTTAATGCACCCAATTTCATAGGATTGCATTTGGGCTTTTTGTGTACTTAAATTATATTTCGGATAAGAGTTAAGATTTTTTTTTAAAGCCCTCCTTTAAATGATACATTGCCAGATTTCCCCTCTTAGGACTTTATAATAATATAAATGATTTTGAATCATATAATTCGCTGTTGAAATGGAAATAACATAGGACCTTACTCAGACTATTTGCAAAGGACTGTATGTCACCTACAGTCTGGGATGTTGCATTCTCTCTGTACTTGCATTTATCTGCATTCTCAATGGTCTCTAGGATTCTAAGTTCTGACCCATGCCAACGGCCTTGTCCCACTCACAGCATGTTTCATGTTTTGTTATTTCCTTCTTCAATATTATTAGACACTTTCACGAGAAAGTCCCAAGGCATACCATAACTACTTTGCTTTTTTCAAATCGCCACAGCTATTGGCATTGATGGAGAATGCCAGCTCTTGTGTGTTTCCCTATGGTTTTTGTGAAAATGCACGGTGGCTTGAGATGTACTGAGAGTCACACTCAGCATTTCTCTGGGAATATTTTAAAACTTTTTCATTGTCAATTAAAAGGAGAACTACACACACACACACACACACACACACACACACACATATACACACACATGTATGATGTATTTTGCAAATGAGGGTGAGACATTAAGATTTGTAATAGAAACTTTCCAAATGAGATGATGATATTACGTCTGTCCCATTTTCAGAAAAATGGACGAAATCAAAAGAGCTTACAGAGCAGATCAATCCTTACGAAACATGCATTATGAAGGCTAAATGCAGAGCCTTCTTGATGTAACAGAATATCGACTCTGCAGGTGTGCTCCCCACGTTCAGGTACTGGCCTCATCAGTTGATAGCTGTGCAACCTAATCTCTTCTAACCTTAGTTTCTCCTGCTGCAAAATGGGGTTCACAGCACTGCCCCGAACCAGGACTAAGCTGATACACATTTTCTATAATTTAAGGAGACGAAACCATAGTATGCTTCAGACTCAGTAGAAAGCATGGACTTGTGGGGCAAGTACATGAAACTGGGTGCAGAAGAGGTTGTGCTCCAACACCCCCCATGTGACTTTGGGCTTGTCTTTAGGCCTCAGTTTTCTGCTTAGTGAAAATGTTGCTTAATAGATTAAGACTCTCCAAAGAATCTTACTAAGGAGGAACTTGTAAAACTTCGTGGGATGCACCCATTTCTAATGGTGAGACATTCATGTCATACCTTTCATCCTCATCATCAAATAGAATATGCCATTCTGTGAACTGAGACAACAGCACAGACTAAACTGCTCTTGGGGGACTTCATTATGGGGGTGGTAGCTGGGAGAAAGAAAATAATAAGAGGGTGTTTGCTAACCAAATTATGACGAAACATAAAAGCAGAAAAGAGGAAAGAGCGTGATGGGGGCTGCCACCTCGGACAAGGGGTCATGGAGTTCCTCTGTAACATTTGAGTGAAGGGTACGGGCATATCTGGGGATGGTGTGCCCTGGGCAGAGGAAATAGGAAGTTCAAAGGTGCTGAAGGTGCAAAGGAGCTCGTCTTGCCTTGGGAATAGCATTCTTGCTGTTCTTAAGAGGTACGGGCCTTGTGCACTAATCAAGAGGGAGGGCAGGGAGGTAGGTGGGGCCACATCGCCCAGCGACTCCCAGGCCATTATAAAGACTTGTGTTTGAGAAATCATGGGGATTCTGAGCCCAGGAATGATGTGATTGGATTTCTCTGGCCACTGGGTAGAGAACAGACTATAAGATGGACAAGGGAGGAAACAGGAAGCCAGTTAGGAAGCTAGAGCCATAATCCAGGTCAGGGGTGGCTAAGGCAAGGGGGTGGGCAGCCAGAGGTGGTGAGAAGTGGTTGGTTACCGATATGTTTTGAAGACTGAGCGAACAGGTCTGTGGGATTGGGGCAAGTACGGTGGCTTCAACACCATCCAGAGTTTTTGATGAGCAATGACAAGAATGGAGTTGCCATTTATTGAAATAGGGAGGACTGGGGTGTGGGGAAGGAGTGTGTGAAAATAAGGAGTTCAGTTTTGGACATGCTAAGTGGGATATCCAAGTGCAGATATCAGATAGGTAGGTGCAACAATAATAATGATAATGATAATGATAATGAGAGTAATGATGATGATAACTGTTGTTTGTTAATCCAGGCCTTTAGATGGCAAGGTAGGCCCAGGGAAAATAAGTCTGTGGTTAAGGCCACACATGTAATACTAAATGAATGACCTTCTCCCTGAAGCCAGTCCGGGTCTTAGGTATAATGTCATTGTGCAGCCGCAAGAGGAGAAGGCTGGACTTACAATAACTGAGCTGACTTCCTCTTTTCAAAGGGATTTGGCTGAATGGCTGTGTCTCATGCTTTGACCTCTCTGTGTCTTAATTCTTTCAGGCACCTTGAAGGTGGTTGAGTTCTGGTCAGAAACATCACTTATTGTTTAAGAGCAGAAAGATGCTGATGACCTAGCATTTACAACATATTTTACATCCGAAGAACACAAATAATTTTTACTGCCAAATACTATAATTTCAGGAGAGCAGTAAGAACTGTCATCTGATGAAATTATTGTTTTCAAAGGCAATAAGTGTGGGTGCTGATCTATGCCCATTATTGCCCTCTTTTATAGCTGCATTAGGCACTGAGCCATGAATTTTCATTTCTAACCTGTCCTCGCCTGAAATCGGCTTCTTATTTGTGATGCTACAAGCAAGTGGAAAATTTCCTTCTATATATCATGATAGCCTTTCGACGAAGCAGAAGTCTAATCATGATGTTCTCATTTGCATAGGCATCTCCCTGACAGGTCATCAGATATCTTTATTGTTCTTGCATACATTTCATGGGCCGCTGAAGGCATACATAAACATCTCCAGCAATTCATCTTCTTAACTCATTTAATGGCCCCTGTCACATATCAGGAGAATGATGGAGTGGAAAGGCAGTGTGTCCAGGGCCTGCCTGCTTAAGAAGATGTGGAGTAAATCACTGTGGAGAATCACTACCATCAGCTCTTTCTCATTATTCAGGTACCTTTTGCAAATTTCCCCTCACCAGGTTCAACATTCCAGGATGGCCTGGAAAAAAAATATTTGTGCATCTTCTCACCAGTAAGCTCAGATTCCTTGTTCAGCATCAAGCTAATAAGTGATCAATCATGAGGCAATAACTTCTGAATGGAGGAGGAGAGACTCCTCTACACTAGTGAATGGGGACGGGTGAGTGGGCTCCTTACATTACAACCCTGGACTTTAAAACTATTTTGGAGATAAAGCAGATAAAAAAAAAATTGTTATCTTGATTGAGTTGTTTTAAATCAGTACTCCGTTGAACAATCTTGTTCGTTATTGCTCCTTTCTTGGCCTCCACTCAATAATGACCGTAGCAATAATGATGGTGACGTTTCCTGTGTGTCGGGTGGTCATGGCTGGTCTGTGGAAGAGCAGAGGCCCCAACATTGTTCCATGTAATTTTCTATAAATGTGATCACCCTCAAGTTCCAGGATAGGAACTGAGAAACTGAGACTTAAACTCCAGTTTGGGACTTGACACTTGAATATGTGCGATTTATGCCCTAGCTCAGTTTTGATAGTCTAAGAAAAATGTTAGCATAAGGTTGATAACTGCTTTGTTTTGAGAGGGAAGTGCAGTGTGCTGCCTCCCTGCATCGTATTTTTATACAAGTCTGTACACAGCTACTATACACTGTATTAGAAACAATTCCCCTATCACTACTTCACTAAATATTCTTCTAAAGCACAAGTTTTATGGGCTGTGGAGGGTACTAGCTCCCATCTAGCCCATAATTTACTTATCCATTCTCCTTTTGTTAGACATGAAGGTCATTTTCACATTATTATTATTATAAATAATACTTAGTGAGCATCCTAATGCATACATATTTATGTGCATCTGTGATTATGTTCTTAGAAATACTTCTTAGATGTCAAAGAGTGTGAACAATTTTAAGAATTATAGCTTTAAAATGAAAGGCACAATAGCAGTGCCATTTATCAGTCACACAATTTCTGAACTTCCTGGAATACAGTAACTAATGAGCTCTTGATCGGAAAATTTGTCTTAATTATTTACCCACTTTGTGTCCCATGATCTGTCCTCAATACTTGTTTGTGGAGTGAGTGAATAAGTTAATAAATATATGCTTTGAACTGGAGTTAACTGAATCTGGACCTCTTTCAATGCACATGTGTCCGAATTAGCCCTTTCTCAGTACCATGTTTACCTATGGATCCCTTAGAAAAAAAATTCATAAACACTTGTGATAATGATTATTATATTTCACAATTCTTAGTTCTAAGGATCTTTCCCTCTTGTCCCATATGCGTGAATATCTTGATTGTGTTTACCTGGGAGTAGTTGAATAACTAATTAATCTAAGAAAAAAAATTCCATCCCCATTATTTTTCCATTTCATTACCATTTGGGGTCATCACTCTGTAAGTCTCCTAGTTTAAGGAGATTTTGTTAAAGAATAAACACCACTTGCTTGCCCCTCTGGAAGGGAATTTAAAGGTAGTTAAAGGTCATCTTTGATGGAATGCCCTTATTCAACCCATGAGTGATGTTCAATATAGTTAAGTCCATTGGGAAATTAATTATCTCCTAGAGCCAATCAATCCTTATTTGGATAGCTTATGTTGTTAGTGAACTGTACCAGAACTGAACTCTTCCTAGTTTCCACTCTTGCTTCTTGGTTCACACCTAGCTCCTGGCCCAGGTCCTCTGCCCCTCCCTGCTGCTCAGTACCAGCCAGCTGTCCCTCCCAAGTCCCTGGTCAGCTCCCAGGCTCCTGGGCATGTGGGAAGGAGGCTCAGTCTGTCATTCTGGAACTCACACCTGGGTCTGTCGGTCAAAGCCAGATCTCTTTTACTTTTATTGTGGTAAAATGTACATAATATATTATTTATCATTTTGACCTCTTCTAAGTGTGCAATTTGGTGGCATTAAAATAGTCACAATCTAGCCCTGGCTGGTGGCTCAGTGGATAGGGGCCGGCCTGCGAACCCAAAGGTTGCTGGTTCAATTCCCCAGCCAGGGCACATAACCAGGTTGCAAACCAGGTCTCCAGTCAGGTCTGTGGCTGGAGGCAGGTGAAAAGCAACCATACACTGATGTTTCTCTCCCTCTCTGCCTCTCTTCCTTCCCCTTTCTAAAAATTAATAAATAAAATCTTTTTAAAAAGAGTAAAAAAAAAAAAAGTCACAATCTTGTGCAACCCCTATTGCTATTGACATGCAAAAATGTTGCATAATTCCCAGTGTAAATGCGTATAGCATTCAATAATAATCTTTATTTTACTTTCTGTCTATGAATTTGTTCACTTCATATCAGTGAAATTATATAAGATGTATGATTTATCCTTCTTTGTCTGAAGCTGGGCTTATTTTTACTGCAACACCCCACCTTCCCAGTGTTGTTCTCTAGCACAAATGCATTTTGCTTATTTAGGTTTCCTCAATTAGTTTGCTTCCAAAAACTGCCATGCTTCTGCAAAGCTCTTAAAAGTTCTTCCTGAATGGAAGGCGAGGTAAGAAACACAGTGCATCCCTTTGTCTTAAACTCTAAACCTCTCTTTAGGCAACTTCTGTACCAGGTTTGCTTTTATGAAAAGATGAAGAATGGAGAATATTGTTCTCCCATCCTGGGTAGCAGCCATTCTGGTTTTGGTCCTACTTATTTTTTCTTTTTTAAAGAAATAATGCTTATGTTTTTCTCCAATAAATTTGATTGCTTTTAGTTTGAAACATGCTATTTATGATCTATTTTTTATTTTGAAATTTCAAATCATCCCATTAATAGCAATTCTGTATCTTTCCTGGTATTAAAAGTAAGTTCAGAGGCCTGTAGGTAGCAAAATCATTTATTTCTCTCTCTCTCTCTTTTTTAAAAAAAGAATCAGGTCTGCATTTGTCTATTCAGCTCTTCCAGAGCCTCTACTGGTTGGTGATAGTTTAGCAATCTTATTTGTGAATTTTCTTGACACATTGGATTATAGTTACTTTACAGTGTCCTGCTGGTCACTTGAAATCTCTATCAGTCTTGGGCTTTCTCTTTCCCTTACCATATGTAGTCTTCTATTTTGAGTACAAAAGTCACTTTTTAAAGTTCATTGATTTTACAGAGAGAGAGGAAGGAAGAGAGAGGGTGGGGGAGAGGGAAACGCCAGTCCGCTGCTCCACGCATCCGTGCACTCACTTCGTCCTGGTCCTCGTCTGTGCCCCTGATGGGGGGGCGACCTGCAGCCAGGGCAGTGTGATGCCCCAGCCAACCGAGCTGCCAGGCCAGGGCGAAAAGTCATTCTTCACGGAAGAGAAGACGAGGATAAAAAGAACAGTGGAGCAGTATTTCTTCCTCTGTAGCATTCCATCAGCATCCTGTTGTCACTGCCATCCATCTCATTTATCTTTCTGTTATTCCTTTTGTTTCTAACGTAGGTAAAAGAGCACACTGTTGTACTTAAAAACTGTAGGGCTCCACCTCTCTGTCGTGATTTTTGGAGAACCCTGCCACTCTCTTTACAGGTACAGTAGACTAGCGTGTTCCAGAGTGCGCCCCCAGAAAGGTGAACAGCAAGCATGCCGGACCAAATCTTCTTTGCATAGAGCCCTTAATACTCCCAGCTGGGAGTGGTGACCATTACCCACCCCGCCCTTCCCAGAGCAGTAGCAGGCTTCCTCCTTCCTGGGGTGCTTGGATGTCTTCCGCATGTGACTCCTGATGCACAAGACAGCAACTGGCAGGGTCCACAGAGGTCTAGTGATTGCTGTACAGCGAGGCAGGGATAAGAATAGTACATAAGTTTTCCATATATATATATATGGAAAAAATATATATATAGCCATAAGAATAGTATATAACTTTTCCATATATGGAAAGAGCAGCCTGCTCACTCAACCTCTGGTTTTGTTATGAGCTTCAGATCCTGAGTTTTCATCCCCCACTTTGGGTCATACACTGCCACAGTGAACTACACACCCTTTTGTGTGGCCCACCGTGTCTAAGATAATATGCTAGAGAGTCCAGCACGAAACAAATATTTTTAAGGTTAATTTACGTAAGAGCAGAGATGTTGGAAGTCATTTTTGAACAGAAATTAATTTGCAGTTTGCTGAGTTAATTGGTTTTGATTTGCTACATTGTGGTTCTTTATAGCAAGTGGCAAATATGCGAGCAGCAAGATATGTGGTCAACTTCTAAATAGTCTGATTGGTTTCTTTAAAAATATTTTATTTATTATTTTTAGAGGGAGGGGAAGGGAGAGAGGCAGAGAGGGAGAGAGACATCAATGTATGGCTGCCTTCATCTGCCTCCAGCTACAGACCTGGCTGGAGACCTGGCTTGCAACCTGGTTATGTGCTCTGGCTGGGAATCGAACCAATGATCTGTGGGTTCACAGGCCGGCACCTTATCCACTGAGCCACCAGCCAGGGCTGTTTTTTGTTTTTATTTGTCATTCAGCAATAAACATGTGCTAGCTTTATAAATAAATCAGATACAACCTCTGCTTCATTAATAATGTAGACATTTCTCTCTAAGACGTGGCATTGATGCATTGGTGTATTATAGCTGGAGTGATTGCAGGCCTATTAATTCCAAAGAGTCACCATTTTAAAAATTAGATCTAAGTCTTCACTGAAACATTAAATAAATTTAGATGTACTCTCCTTTCTTCCTTCACTCTTTCAGGGCAATGCAGGCTAATGCAGGCTTCCCACAGAACTCAACACATGCTCATCTAATTTTCTAATGGAGTATTAGCCTTGCGAGCTTCAGAAGGCTTCTTCACAGACATCTCAATCAAAGTGTCTTGAAGTGGGCTCAGGGAATTTGAAGTGGTGGAGTTTTGTGTCTTTATTCATTTTTCTGGCACCTAACGCTTCAAGCCTGTTACTAAAAGGGCCCACAACCCAAAAGCCAAACTGTTTTTTTTAGACATCATAGGTTACAAGAAGATCTATCTCTTTCTTTTTCAAAATAAGCAAAAACACTTAGCTCACATTGCCGTTGATGTTCTTATCTTTGTATGTTTATTTTTCCTGTTTTGGGTTGAGGCTTTTTCTGAAACATCATTTCAAGTCACCTGGAGGTGACAAGTCTCAGAGGCTGGTGCATCAGACATGAGAGTGAGAGACCGCTCCCCTCCCCCGTCATTGCCTTGGTGCTGACTGCAGGCAGTTAGCCAGGTAGGGCAGTAGACTGCATCCAGGGGAACTAGAAATCTTTCAAAAATGGCAGCTCTTGCAAATGTTGAGTGAGGATACAGGGACCTATAAGGAAGGGAGAGAGCATCATTGCATCTCTCGGGGGATAAAAACTATTAGTGCCTTGGCTGGTGTGGCTCAGTGGATTGAGTGTCAGCTTGTGAACCAAAGGGTTGCTGGTTCAATTCCCAGTCAGGGCACGTGCCTGGGTGCAGGCAGGTGAGAGGTAACCACACATTGATGTTTCTCTCCTTCTCATTCACCCTCTCTCTAGAACTAACTAAATAAAATCTTTTTTTTTAACAAGATCACTTTATTTATTTATTTATTTATTTTTCAATGTATGGTTGCTTTTCACCTGCCTCCAGCCACAGACCTGTCTGGAGACCTGGTTTGCAACCTTGTTATGTGCCCTGGCTGGGGAATCGAACCTGCGACCTTTGGGTTCGCAGGCCGGCACCTTATCCACTGTGCTGCCAGCCAGGGCCCTAAATAAAATCTTTTTTAAAAACGAATGAAATTAGGTTATTTTAGAAAGCAACGTCAAAACTAATTGCGCATGTAGAGCCTGTCCCAGGATTCCTGGCCCTGAGTGTTGCCCCTGCCCTTTCCGCCGGATTATAAGATACGCTCCCAATTTTGAGAAGTTGAAATGTGAAGGAACTGTGCATTTTAGGAGCAGTGCAATGCACCAACTTTAAAACATGCCCAGGGACTAGCCTCCCTCCGCTGAGGTATTGCCTTTATCACTAAAGACTAAATTGGCTGAGCCACATCCCTTTGTGGTTCTTGATGCACGCTGACTTGTGTCCTAAAACCATAACGTACCTTTGGTGGCTACAGTCATATTCTCAAAGGGGTCTGCTAGCAGGGAGGCTCATGCTGAGCTCTCGAGCTCCTGAACGCTGTTTCCCAAGTTGTATGTTTATGGGTGGAAGCAGCATAGGTATATTTGCTCTTGCTCCCTTCCATCTCTAACATGAGTGCACCACTTTTATTAGGCTTTAAAAATTAGTTCATTTACCCAGACAGCAGTGTGGGGGGAGGGGATGGGAGGAAGTGGAGGAGGGTCTTGGGGGATAAATGGTGATGGAAGGAGACTTGACTTGGGGTGGTGAACACACAGTACAGCGTACAGATGGTGTGTTGTTGGACTGTGCACCTGAAACCTGTATAATTTTGTTAACCAGGGCCACCGCAATATGTTTGATAATAAATAAATAAAAATTAGTTTACTTAATGGATGATTTTGTGCATTTCTTTTTCTTTCTTTTTTTTTAAGATTTTAAATTTATTTATTTTTTTAGAGAGAGGGGAAGGGAGAGAGGCAGAGAGGGAGAGAGGCATCAATGTATGGTTGCCTTTCACCTGCCTCCAGCTACGGACCTGGCTGGAGACCTGGTTTGCAACCAGGACTGGGAATCGAACCAGCGACCTTCAGATTCGTAGGCTGGCGCCTTATCCACCAGCCAGGCCTATTTTGTGCATTTCTTATCTGACTGATTTTTCAGTGGTCCTCCCTAAGGTAAGCATATTTTCATGTAGACACAGGAAGCGAATGTTGAAATCATAGAATTTATCCCTGAGTCGGTTTCATTTTTTATCACACTGAGCATGCTCATTTCAGGCATCCCTGTACTGTGGGCAGGGGCCCTACAGATTGAGATGTGGGAAACCTGCCAAAAGAAATCAAACCATCAGTCTCTTTTATGTCCCAGGCTGCAGATTGATAGATATACCTGTTTTGGCAGCCTTCACCCTGAATTGAGCAGATTTCAAACTTTTCCTCTCAGTAGTCTGCCTAGATTTCATCTCTGAGGCCTTTTTTTTTTTCATTGCTGATCATTTAAAAGATGGATAGAGTTGCGTTTCACCCTATCCTTTTTCCTCATTATTTTCTGGTAAAGGAAACCCTGAGTAGGAACTTATGAAAGAAGATAAAGCAACACGCAGCCATCTGAAGAGTCCTGCAAAGTCTGTGAGAGACAATGTATAAAGGAGCCAGTGGTGGCCTTGGTGTTTGGCAGTCAAGGTCATTGGAACATGAAGAGGACAACTTTAGATTAGGACTGGAGGTGACAATTCTGTGGGCATTGTCTCGCCGGATGAAAGTGTTCTTGGTTCTTGTTTTTGACCTTCTATTACTATCAGAATCATGTGTCAAAATTGTAATATAGCAGCAAAAATGACAATAGAAACAGTTAAGCCAAAATTATTATGATATAATTGCTGGTTCTTTAAAATTGTGGCCACATACCTAAAATAACTAGAGTGCAGAATCATACTTTAGGTAAACCTATTGCTTAATTTAACTGTGTAAATATTCTTGAAAATGATGGCAGCTTTGATGATGTTTGGGAGATTATTATTGATTGTTTATACTCTTAGCATGATTGGATTGATTTTGCTGGGCTTTGACAGTAATAGGACACCATTTACCTTGATTCTTAAAAACGAATTTAATAATTCGTAATGTTTTTATTTGAACTTGCTAGGTAGGTTTTTTTGTTTTTTTTTTAGACCTATCAAAGTCGTTATTACTTTTTCTGTACTGTTTCTCTGGATAAAGGTTGTTTTTATTTTCTCTCCCCAATTTAAAATGAAATATGTCTAAAAAGCATAGGCCTTAGAAAAATAGAAAGGAAAAAATCATACAGGCCAATTACTTAGTGATAACCAATTGTTTTAGTTTTGTTTCTTCTAGTCTTTTTTTCCTCTGCCCAGCCAGTTTTGTTTCTTTTATGTCTTTGTGATCAGACTATATTAAAATCTGTGGGCACTTTGGTTGTTGTTGCTTACTTTTATGACTTGCATTTTTAAGATAGTTTCTTTTCACAAATGTATTTTTAATGATAGCATTCAATTTAAAAATACAGCATGTCTACTTCCCTGATCTTACCACTTTTTAATATTTTATTTACATAATTAAAATAAAATTTGGCAGAAAAATTTTATTTGCTTCAAATTTTATACTGAAACTTTAGCATCAGATAAACTAGCATTTTATAATAATTAAGATACCTATGGGCTCTGGCTGGTGGCCCAGTGGATAGGCACTGGCCTATGAACCCAAAGGTCACTGGTTTGATTCCCAGCCTGGACACATAACCAGGTTGCAAGCCAGGTCTCCAGCCAGGTCTGTAGTTGGAGGCAGGTGAAAAGCATCCATACATTGATGGTTTCTCTCCCTTTCTCCCTCCCTCCTTGCCCTTATTTCTAAAAATAATGAATAAAATCTTAAAAAAAAAAAAAAAAAGATACCTATGGTCAAACTACCAAATTTTAAATAATCCCAGGTGTGTACATAATTTAAAAAGAGATGTTCTTATTTCACATTTAAAATGTTTTCTTTAGATGTTTAATAGCTAAATGATTTACATAGTTTTGATGGAAAATTTCTAAGGCTTTGTATGTAACACACCTGTCTTTTTGGTCTCTCTTGATTATCTTTTTATATCTTCAAATAGCCATGAAAGACTATTTGGTTGGATTGTGTACATTTTTGTGATCGTTTAGTCATGGGTTTTGAGTTTCTTTCTCGAGATGAGGCCCTTGATTTTCCATTTTTACACATCTGTGGGTTTCCTACTCCTCTCTCTCCTCCGTGGCTGATGCAAAGCCACTTCCTCTTAAAAGCTTTGCTTCATTTCCTGTCATGTATTCCCTTGGCTTTGGTTGGCAGGTCTTATTTACTGAAACCCATAACAACTAAGATGTATGTGTGTGTGTGTGTGTTTTTCTTTCTAGCCTACGGTAACTGAATGAGAAAAGACTTCATTTCTTTCCCTCCTAAAGGAAGTTCCCTCAATCTGGAGGTATTTTTGAGAATGTGTGGTTAAATTTTTTTCTGGTTATTGTTTCATATTTGGTTGGTTGGTTTGTTTCCCTGTAGATAGAAGCCATCGTGGATTCAGATGTAGTTTGCACTACCCCTTTTTACTGAACTGGATTAAGTTGGCCAAGTATTTTTGTGTCACATAAACATGGTCTTAATCTACATCTGCACCTCACAGCTTGCTTTGTAAAGGTGTGGGTGTCTTGATTTGTTCCAACAGCGCAGTAAACGTCAGCTTAGATTTGGAGAAAAGAGAGAAAATGCTCCTTTTGTGAGGGCCCCCCAAAGCTCCCAGCTGCTAGAGGCTGGTCACCTTGATTCATCAACCCATCCGCAGTGCCCAGTTTGCACCGATAACTAATACTTAAAATTACCGATTTTTTTTTGGCAATTTGTCTCATATGAAATCACTACATGGCTAAACATATTGCTTTAGGACAAATCTTTCTGACAAATTATTTATTTGCAGTCCTTCTGGTTGTCTAATAAAGGGAAGACAAATCACAGCATGTGAAAAACAGAACGGTTTGGAAATAGAGTTTTTAAAGAATTATAGAAATACAAGTCTAAATGGAGGGAGGGGGAGAATATGAACTCACAGGAGAAAGGAGGAGAGAATGTTGTAGGCAAGGAGTGGTGTGTTCATATGTACCCATGTTCATTTATTCGGTATAAGTATTTGGTTTTGCTCTGTTACTATAAATATAAAACATCTATATTTTCTTATGTTAAACGGCATAAGCTTCCAATTTTATTTCAGAAATTAAGTATTTTATTTCTTAAAAAAAACCTCTCATGTTAGCCCTGGCTGGGTAGCTCAGTTGGTTACAATGTCATCCCCATATGTCAAGGTTGTGGGTTTGATCCCCAGTCAGGGCACATAGAAGAATCAACCAATGAATGAATAAATAAGTGGAGCAGCAACTCACTGTCTCTCCCCTCTCCCTCTGTCTCCCTCCATCCTTCTCTCCCTCCCTCTCTAAAATCAATTTAAAACAAGACTTTTTAAGAAACCCACTTATCAAGTTATATGTAATTTATTTGGTTTCCTTAACATAATCAATGACCCAAAGAGGATAATTTTACATTTCTGCACCTAGCTAAGTAATCTTCTATCTGCTATAGTAATGAAATACAAGTCAAATTTTGCAGGTAGCCAAACATTATAATAAACATGTTGCAATTAAATAAAGTGAAATTTGAAATGTAAACCCAAGTGAAGTTCCAAGTCCAGGCTTCTTTTAGCTTTACCAGCATATAATGTTTTTGCCTTGTGGTAGCTTTCTTCTTCCCCTTTTGATCATCCCTTTAGTCCCCAATTCCGATTTCTCTACCACAAAGAGCCTGAAGCGTATCTATGTGATTTCAGATCCATTTTCTTGATGAGAAGACCTATGGAAGCCATAATAGACCCATTTTTCAGCTCATGATGTTTCTGCAGCTAACAACTTTTAGTTTAATGTTTGCTCCTTTTGTTTGGAGAGCTTCAAGTACTCGGAAAGCATCTCATTATATTCTTTTAAGGAGAGTATTTGAGCAGATGGCTTCTACATCTACAAGATGGGGATGTTCATGGATCTCTGAAACTACACTGACATTTTAGAATTCCCTGTGGTGGTTACATAATATGTTCCTTGAACCGCAGCAAATTCAGAAATGGGCTAGAATGCAGGCCATTTGTCCAAAAAAAAAAAAAAGACATTTAAAGAAATCCTATTGAGATCTTTCTTTTCCCTAGTTCATAAAGTTAACAAAGCCTTCACTATGCAAAAAAAAAAAAAAAAAATGTTTTTTTCAACCTTCTTCTCTTTTTCTCTTTTACCTCTGTTTTTCAAATCACCTTGATGGTGTAGTTAGATGTTAGTATTTTCCTGTAACCTCCCAAGTTCCCAAGATCCTTCACCAGATTTCCAATGAAACATACTCCATCTAATAGAGTCTAGATCAACCAGTCTTGAAACTACCCATCACCAGATCCACAGCTGATATTGTTGTATTTCTCCTCATTGCAATAGAACAAAGGAAGACTGATCACATGCCCCCAGCCTTCTGGACATTCTGACACCCAGACATTTTATCACTAGACTATTTCACCATACATCAGAGACCTTTGAGTTGAGTGCCTTCCTCTGCCCTCTTAAATTCAGTGGCTGGAACCTGTGATTTAAACTGGTAAGAGGTAAAATAACAGGAGAAAATAAACATGTACTTATGCATACAATGCACATACACATGAGAGTGATCAGTATCTCAAAGACGTGGATAGACTTTGAGACTTACACCTTCTTCACCAAGAGTGATTAATTTGTGGAGAAATGACCTGACACAGGAAAAGGATTTGTGCTTCTAGGGGCAGTGAATGGGGTAAAGGTAAATATATGGGGGAAACTAATGGAAGGTGAGGGTCATTTTCGTAAGATTTGTTTGTGCAGTCCCGTCTGGGCACCAGCCTTCTGTCCCCAGCAATAATGGTGGTTTTCTGCCTCCTGGTATGGGAGGGGCGAGGGAGAACACAGTCATAGGAGAAAATGTATGTCCTGTTTTGAGGCAATGTGGGAGGGCAAAGAGCTCTTTCTGCATTCGCTGCTTCTTAACTGCCTTCAGCTCAAGTACCCCTATGTGAAACTGCATAGTCTGGGGTTGAATCTTCTGATCCTCTTCAGTACTTTATACACCACTGAGCACTAGGTTAGCACGGCCAACTGACCGCTGCAGAGCAGGTGCCTCTTTCTCTGGGGTGTGAACTGTGCTGGGGGCCTTGGACATACTTATGAATATCAGTATCTAGTTTTCATTACAATGCTGTCAAATTCCTTAACTGTCATAAGAATCAACTGGAGCCACATATTGAGAATGCAGGATTTCTAGTCTCCCTTTCTTGGTACATTCTGTCTGACTCAGTGTGCCTGATGCAGGGAATGGAATTTGATCTATTTTTCATCAGGCAGCCTAGGAGTATCTTGACCAGTAAGATGAAAGGGAACACTGAGATATTTTATCCCCATTTTAAGATGAAGATGTGAAAGTTTTCTAGAGCTTCACTGCTTAGCCAGTAGCCACATGTGGTGGTTAAAATTCAAGTTAACTGGAACTGGCTAAAACGTTAGTTCCATTTCTCAGTCCCCCTTCAGTCATTATACTGTACAGAACAGGTGTAGAAGTCTTCAACACGACAGAAATGTCTATTAAACAACACTGTTTAATAGACTGAGATAAAGCGACTTGCCTGAGGTCATATAATAACTTCAAAGGTATTGATTGGGTCTTAACATCTCTCGTAAGTCCAGCTTGATTGGTCCACAGAGCAAGCCTTGTTCAGATGTATCTGAAACCACGGATTTCCCCGCTTTGGGGTGTCGGTTTTGAAACCAAGTGGGTCCCCTGAGAGTGGTTGGTGTGAACCTCAAATGCTGCGATAGTTGAGGCCATGCAGACAGAAGACAGCCCCAGTGTGGCTGCACAAGTCAAACTTGCAGCCACCCGAGCACCCACCCCTGACCTACATGCAGCCGGCGGCCGGAAGTTCACCTGATCCAGGACAGCATCTGCTTCTGACATGTTTCCCTTTTGCAACTTAGCATAACAGTCTCTCTTCTCATACCTGGGCAACCCTTCACGTCAGTCAGATGTTTCAGTTGTGTGCGTGGTTGGGATTTTGGAATGCCTTTTCCTGTACAATGTTATAATGTTGGTTGGTTGCTAGGCTGGCCTACCAAAAAAAAATCTGCAATGTGCATAAAAGGAATGATCCCTAAAGTTAGTATAAACATAGTATTAGTTATCCTTAGCTGCCATTTACTGTATTGGTTATACTCCATTGCTATTTACCACTCTTCTTTTGTGACCGTTCAATAAATAGTTCCCGAATAATTAGTTATATGTGTGGAAATGTATTTACTTCTAAATCATACTCTACACAGAAATTAATTCGAGGTTGTAAAAAGCCTTGCTGCTAAAGCACTTTTCGAAGAAAATATAGGA
Organism: Noctilio leporinus; assembly: GCA_004026585.1. Taxonomy (NCBI): domain Eukaryota; kingdom Metazoa; phylum Chordata; class Mammalia; order Chiroptera; family Noctilionidae; genus Noctilio; species Noctilio leporinus. Next base: position 351,695 of record PVIW01000273.1, on the reverse strand, counting down.
GAATATTCTAATGAAAAAAATAAGGGAGGGATTCCTAAGCTGTAGCCTATAAATGCAAACCAGAGAGAACAGGGTGGTTAAATTTGACTCCACTGAACTTTAAAACTGTTGTTCAGCACTAGAATCAACAGGAAAAGATAAGCCAGAAATGGGGAAAAGACAACTGCAATGTTTACATCTGAGAATAACCTAAGATTTAGGTTCATACCTAAAATTGATAAGCAATGCCTACGCATCAGAAGAAGACATAAGGGGAGAGGACGAATTCACAGAATAAGAAACCCAAATAGCCAATAAATGCATGAAAAGATGCTCAACTCACTAGTGATCAGATACATGTAAATGAAGGCAGTATTTTTTAACCCATTAAAATAGACACAAATGTGTAAGCAAGGCAATACCTAAAGTTTCTAAGGATGTGGGAGGAGGAAACTCTCAAACTCAGCATGTGAATTTCACAGCTACTTCGGAGAGAAATTTGGCATCAAGTGCTGGTGGAGGTCCTTTCTCTTTGTCCCAGCATTCAGGACACACACTGTAGAAAAACTCTCCCATTTATATCCCATGTAAGTTCACAATCGGTATTGATGGTAAGAGCAAAAAGAGAAGAAACGTGTGACGTCCATTCACAAGGAATTAAATAAATTGTAGCATATATTAGAAGTATAGCTAGCAGTTTAAATTAATAAAGATCCCATATATAAGTACATGATATCTATCTATCTGTAATAATATGGGTCATAAAAAAGCAAGATACAGAATGACAGGGAGAGTCAGGTTTGAAAATATGCTTACCAATGCTATTAGATATGTTTGGATACATACGTATATGGTAAGGATCTAAAATGACTTATAGGAATAAATGTCACTTTGAGCATAGCCATGCCTATTAGTGATGTGGGGCAGGAGAGGAGGATACAAACATAACTGTAGAGTTTTGTTAAAAAATTTTTTGATGCAAATATGATATAATGCTAAGATCATATTTAGCTGGATCCTAGAAATGTATGTTATTCCCTTTACTGTTCTGTATGTTTAAAATAGTTCCTAATTGAAAAAAAAAAATAAGCACAGACATATACAAAACCCTTGTTTTTAGTGGTCTATAATTCAGCATATCTCTTGTCTCATATAAAATAAGATACAGCCCTGGCTGGTGTGGCTCAGTGGATTGAGTGCTGGCCTGTGAACCAAAGGGTTGCTGATTTGATTCCTAGTCAGGGCACATGCCTGGGTTGTGGACCCGGCCCCCATATGGGGGCAAGAGAGAGAGGCAACTACACATTGATGTCTCTCTCCCTCTCTCTCTCTGTCTCTCCCTTCCTCTCTCTAAAAAAAAATAAAATATAAAATAAAGTAAGACACAAAGAAGAAGCTAGTGAAACTTTGTAAAAGACATTTCAAATATGCGGGTGACTGGGCTGGTTCATAGCAATACCTTTTAACTTTAATTTGGTGCAAAACCCATTCTTAGTAGATAAGAAAGTCTACTTAGTGCATTTCCCATGGAGCCTCATATTAGCCAGCAAAGGCTGCAGCTTTAATACAGATGGAAACACCACTTAATTGGGACACATGAATGAGATTAAGGGTGTTTCGGACAAGGGCAGCTCGGTTTCCCTGTGCCTGGAGCGTTGCTGGGTCTCTGCCTTCTTGCTGGCAACTTCTGTCAGCTGGGAGGAGCCTGAGTCAAGGGCTCATACTTGCATCTCAGAGTGCATTCCGAAAGGCAGTCGCAGGCTGTGTCTACCCATAAACTGAGAACTCATTACGTTGAAGCGCTGCACATTTGCATTGCATTTCACTTGTTATTGATCCAGTAGTTGAACAGTCGTTAAATAAGTTGATAATTGTGATGGGACTCAATATGTATTTCAAATGGATTGTATCTGTCCATAAAAAGGAGTGCTTGAATACTCCCACAAAAAATGAATGTAATAGTAGACAGAAAGGCTGTTAAGAACATTAACATTGTTTTTTTTCTTTTCATAAGTGTTCCATTATTAACTAGTTTTGTGACCAGGGGCCCGTTTATTTCTTGATCTGAAAATAAGAGGAGGATGGAAATACGCATTACTATCCCACCCAACTCTAGAAGTCTGTAATCTTTGGTATGTTCATCAGTATATGGAAGCTGGATTGACACTGGCATTTCTGTGCTGCCATCCGGACACACCCATGCTGCTTTCTCAGGGGTATCGTGGAAGGTTTGTTCAGTTACTTATAGTTCTACTTCCTTAGTGCGTGTAATGACTAGTTTAGAGTAATTGAATGTCACTTGTGAGGCTTGGACTCCAACCAGAGCTCATCTTAGGAGGTTCCAGCTCACTTATATGTACCATGTGAACCCACTTTATAGAAGGGCAATTTCCATAGGAAAGAAAAGGTGGTTTTAAAGAACTTGGGAACATCTAAGGAGTTGGTACTATTGGTGATTTTGGCCTCTCTTGCTCTCAGGCTGTTTTTTGAGCATCAGATAACTTTTGGATAATTTTTCACTAATGTACAAGTCTGTCCAGAATGTGTCTAGCCATGTAATAGGAAAAATAGCAAGAAACATTGTTTGTAGGACAATGACACCTCAGTCATTGTCCCAAAGTAGGCACCTTGGGACCTCACACAATTCTCCCAATTGCCATCAGCTGCCCCGTTGTATTTTGCTGAATCTCACTGGGGGTCTGAAATCTCTTCCCTTTCAAAGGTGATTTTGGTTTGGGGAAAAACCAGGAGTTGCAGGATGCCAAATCTTAGCTGTAGTGGGGCTGAGTCACCTGGGTGATTTGATGTTCCATTAAAAAATTCTGTACAAGATGTAATGCATGAGCAGGCATGTTGTCGTGATGAAGCTGCCAATCACCAGTTGCCCATAGCTGTGGCCTCTGAATCATCTGAATAGATTCTACGGAGGAATGTTTAAGCTTAATGCAAAATCTGATGCAGATTCGTTGCTCTTCTAACTCAGGCATTTTGAATGTGATGGTCACATAGGACACACACTCACTCAACAGCATCTACCGCCCCACTGACTAGTACAGTGAGGTCATCATTGTTCACGCATGTGCATTCCAGTCCACTGTCCTTGGCTGCCAGGTTACATCGATATCACCGAAACCATTCTCGTTATGTTAACAAGGGCTGGAATTTTTCCAGACAGACCTTGTTCATTATGCAAGAATTTTTAAATGTGGCGATTAACTGATCCACTGACTGGTAATCCTTGGACTGTCAAAAAAAGCAAAATCTGACTATGTGATGAGCTGAACTTGGACTATGCTAAATGGGACCTTCCTACAGGTGGTGTTCAGGTTGTTATCAAGAAAATGGTGTTTGGAGGACACAGAGCCTGGCTAAGTCAAGTGGACAGGAGTCAGTGGCAGTTCTTGCATTCTTATGAAGATAAGTTAGTGCCTGTGAAGATAATTTTCACTAACGAGTACCTTATCTGCCTTATAAATAGTTTCAAAAAGTCAGCTGGTCTGCATATATGTTGAATAGTGTATGAACTTTTTTCTGCACTCCCAGTCCTCCTGCTCCCCAAGCCTGGCATGGCCACCTTTCATTTTCCCAGCCACATCCACTTTCATCTGTATCCCCAGACTAACACAACACAAGCAGAGTTGTCTAGAAATGGTTTTTTTTTTTTTTTTAATGTGAAATTATAGCATTTTTTAAATAAAGATTTTATGTATTATTTTTAGAGGGGATGGGAGCAAGGCAGAGACGGGGAGAGACATCAATGTATGGTTGCCTTTCACCTGCCTCCAGCTATAGACCTGTCTGGAGACCTGGCTTGCAACCTGGTTACATGCCCTAGCTGGGAATTGAACCAGCGACCTTTGGGTTCACAGGCTGGCGCCTTATCCACTGTGCCACCAGCCAGGGCTAGAAATGTTTTAGCTTTTTGGTTGTTTTTTTTTTTTTTTTTTTTTTACTTTTATATTAATGGTATATATTCTTGAGGGAGAAGTAGCAACTATAATAGAAAGCATTTCAGACTAATATACGTCTGTACTTCTGTGGAAAAAGAAGAAAAGTGGAAAGTGGAATGGAGAAAAAGAAAGGATACGGTTAGGAAAATAATAGAGAAATCTGGAAGAGACACCAGAACTTACTGGGTTGGAAGGAGAATCGCTTAGTAAAATTCCTAGGCTTTTTGCCTGGTTTATTTTAAGTCTGTCCTGATTTCTTTTAATGCGCCTGTTGTGTTCATCTGCATGGTTGCACTCTTAAAACAAAGAATATTTTCAGGCATTTAGAATAGTCTGAGAGCCTCTGATAAAACATGTGCAGAAAGACTTTAGTAACTATAATTGGTCTGAAAAAAATCAAAGTGAATCTCATTATTTTTCAGGTTTTAAATTTTAGTTATCTATTTTCTTCAAAACCAGAAAGGTTGTCTAATGGGCAAAAATATTATTCCTCTTAAATTCATATTAATAGCTGTGTCAGATTGATTTAATTTTAGTTTTCACGCTCTTCCCTCCGTTTCTGTAAAGGAAAAGGAAACCAATCTTTAGCTTCCTTGGAGGACATTAGGCAGCTTAGAGAAGGGGCAAAATGAACACAATTTATTCTCATCAGTTGTGCCATGAGAACCTTGGATGCACGCTGGGAGCTAATGGGAAAACAATCTTGAAAATTTCCAAGCACTGTTTCCAAATAAAATGGAAGCAGGTTTCAAGTTAGCTTCCATCTACCTATAGCTAAAGAAAGATGTGTGCCTAGGAGTACAGGCATATACATTTTTTCCAACAATACTATTGGTTTCTTTCCCTAAAAAGGAGGAGGCAAGACTTCAGGTCTTCCAGTTCTAGAAAGCTGTTCTCTGGAATAGCTGACCACAGTGAAGTTTTAATTTTTTTCATAGAATAAGGTCAAGGGAACTGTAACTTAAAAAAATAATAATAATGTAATTTTCCTTTTTAAATGCCTCTTCCCATGTCTCATACTTTTATTAACCTGTGAAGGTATTGTTCTTCTAAATATGTAGTAGGAGACGGGAACCTTAACTTAGTTCAGTGACTGTGATCATTGGTAGAAAGTGTTTCAACCTCCCGCCTCAACCACTGGAGCTGGTGTAGCTTCGCCAAGTGCACATGGGTTCACAGAAATGCTTTTAATGGGTTAAGCTTTATGGCCAAATTAAAGATACTGGCCTGCTTTTAGAATAGGACTTGGGAAACAGTGAGGGTCTCTTACAGCCCAAGGTCAAGTGCACTTGCAAACCTAACTCAGTTTTGGTTCTCTGCGAGCATGAGTTTTGGAAACCAGGAAACAGTCTTATTGTTTCTTCCTGAACAGCCTGCTTTCAGAATCTGGAGAGGGTCCCAGCAGGACTTTGGTATATGTAATGTAAGCCCTGGGAACATAAGTATTTACATTTCTCTTCAGTGGATTAATATCTGAAGTAAATCACTGAGCATGGAGGTTGGTTTATATGTTTCTTATTTTTAGCTCAAAGTGAAGGTTCTCTCGGGTACAATGCAGGGACTTACTGACTGGCCCCAGAACTGCTCAGGAAGAATTTTTGACATTGCCTTGTAGAGGCTGTTCAAAACCGATCACTGAAACACCAGTAATCAGTGTGCCTAAACACACACACATACACCATTTATTTCAGTTGTGAAGAAACTTATTCCCTAAGGCAGAGTCCCAACCATTGCGCCTGAGCACACCTGTGGGCCTCAAGAAATTTTTAAAATATGCAACGCCTGACTAGTCAGGGTGTCTGACCTCTTTTTCCTTATCGTCAAATTTAAAAAGTGACAATAGCCAACATAACAATAGCCGTCCTGTGTACATGAATCAAAATTATACCCATTTTGTTTTTGTCAGGTTGGAGAGACATTTTTTGGCATGTTGAAGAATTTGAGTGATTAGTTTATGTAGGCCATGAGATGAGAAAGCTTGAAAATCACTGTTCTAGGGCATTTCCTAGATGAAAGAGAGAATCCTTGAGCATTGTTCTGTGTAATTAGATTTTTGCACCTTTGTGTTGTGAATTGGGGTTTCTGGTTTTTCCACCCAAAGGTGCAAAGTGATGGCGTTTAGAAGCTGAGTCTAAAGCTGATGCTATAATTCATCAGGACTTTTAAGGTTTTATGATCTGAGAAACTCTTGAGAAAATAAACAATCGTGGAGCATATACTCTATTTTATAATACGCTGTATTAAAAGTATTTTTAGAGCCACTTCTCTTGTTCCTCCGAATTAATCTTCACCTGAGGCCTCAGCAGGTTTTAAGAAGCTGTTCCAGAGGCCTTGTTCGTGCCCTCTTCCATATGGGTTTGCCATCATTCCTGGGAAATGGCCACTTTGTTAAAATAAACCTACATTTTTTATTGTATTTTTCTCTTCCATAGTAACCATAAAAATGTCATGTCTAAAAAATGTTCATTTATTTTGGTAATATCATACAAAAAAAAAAAAAAACCCCAAAAGGGAAATGTTATATAAACAAAACTGGATACAAAATATAATAAACTCAACTATTTAAAATAATTGTAAAAAGTATTAGAAGGAAATATAGTAAAAATAATGCTTGGATTTTTTATTTTTATAGCTCTCTGGGCATAATGGGAGAACTAGGAACACTCTGCCATGAACAGTGTCCTTCAAGGAAGAAAACTAATGAGAAAGACTACATTTGAGTTGAACTACTACAAAACTATTAGATTAACGAAGAACCTTCTAGAATAAGAAACTATGCACATGTTTTAGGTTTTTCAGACTTCCTGTTAGTTTTACCTAGACTCTTATGTTGTATCATTCCCATGTTTACAGACTGGTCAAGAAAAACAAATAAGAAGGACTTTAGTTTGTAAATAATGCCCCACATATAATTTCATGGACAAAATTCATTTAAAAACTTGAAAGGAATTAATCAGTAAGAGTCTGAATATTTTTTTCCCCAAAACAAATAGTGGACCTTCTAGAGCACATTGTTGTAATAATAAGTAATCAAGCTGAGAACTGGGCCTCTCACCTTTCTTGGAGTATTGACGTGGGCTCCACCATCACCATGCGTTGTACTTTGCTTTCTCTTAAATATTTACACAGATATTCTTTTGTTCATCCAACAAATATTTGCTGAGCACATAAATACAGTTTAGCCTTGGAGGAGAGAGAAGCTGTATTTAAACAGCTGTAGCCAATTGGTACACAGTTTCGGGGGAGTACAAAGGAAGGTGAGACCGTTTTCACCTGGGGAGAACCAAAAAGGCTTCTTCTCCATTGGGATTACCTTGTGGGCCTGAAGGTTCTGAATGTGGCTGGCAGGGCGCTTACAGGGAGATGGAGGGATGAAGACGTGGGCATGTCCAGGGAACCAGGAGTATAGTCTGAGTAGGAGGGGTAGGAAGTAAGAACAGTGGGCCCAGGTCACAGGGCCTCTGATGCTAGGCTAAGTGGCTCCTGCTGTGGGAGGGGCCATGACATCCTTGAGGGAAGCTTGGTGATGGGGCAGGAAACCAGCTTTCAAGGCTTTGTGGAGCTCATCATAAAACACACCCACCTCCTTTCATTGAAATCCAAGTTTTTGCAAGAGTGCAAAAATTAGCATCAGAAATGAACAGGCTGCTCTTCTACTAGAGAACATGGTGGCGACTTGGATCCAAAGGGCAAATTTTGTTCATTGTTTATGTTTCAGCGATGTGAGGCTCATTCTCATTGTGGGAATTCTCAAAGATGCTCCTGTATGAGCAAATTATAGGCAAGGGTGTTGAATTTTATTTCTTATGCACTATATAAAAGCTGGTGAAAATACTAACCAATTAGACAGTTATAGAGCATGAGTATATTAAAGTGTTTTGCAAATATTGATTAATAGTAATACCATACACTCACAAAGCAAGCAAAAGCACGCCTGCTTCAAATTATAGGAGCTTTCATTTGCATTTCCAAAGAACCTATTATTAGTGGGTCTCAAAGCACCTTACAATTAACAATTATTAAAGCCCATAAGTAAGTACGGTCATTTTATTGAGGGAATAAGCCTCATATATATAGTGAGACCTAAATGTCTGAGCTGAAGTAGACTTCTCCCTAGAATTTTCATACATTATAGGTGTTTTGGGCTGTGACACTATAGGTTAGAAGTTGACAGCTCTGGATTCAAAATGATTGTATTGAGTATCTCAATCTCTGTGGTTAGAACTCTACTTATTTTTAACTTTTTATATGTGCAATAGCACTAGGCAAATCTTGCCCATATGTTATACTTTAATATTTCTCTGTTGATTGTAATGTCAACTTTGAAAACAAACATTATGCCAAGTTCACATGAAAGTATTTAAAAATATTTTGGATTGTTGTATCAGGTTTATTTTTTCTCAAGCTAATACCTTACTCCAAGGACCAACAGCTTTTAATCACGAAGGGACGTGTATTTATTTCTATACTCCGTTGCAAGTCCTCAAAAGATTGTGAAGATTTCTAACCTGCTTTAGGATACCCCTTTGTCCTTTCTCCCTTATTTCTCCTCTCCTTTCTAAATATAAGCATGGGTTGGGTGAATTCAAGTTTACTCTCAGTGCCTGACTCATGCTCTCATCTTGAGTTCTCAAGCTTCCCCCATGGGGTGTGTCTCAGCTTTATTTTCTTCCAGTGCTGAGATACCATATTGTAGTCATTGGTCACTATTGTGAGGCAGTTGTACATCCACAATTATACTTCACAGTCATATAGATTCCAAGAACAGCGTGGACCAGTGGGCACTTCCCTATACAGTTAGGGACATGAGAACCTGGAGGGAATGAGTGGCGTGACTGGGGTCCTGTCTTAGTAGAATTGGGACCAGAATGCCAACTGTGGGACTCTTACAGCTTTTCTCTCTACCTCACTGTAATTACACACAAAACATTAAACCAGAAACGGGGAACCATTACTAGAAGAAGTAGTTTGCTGATATTTTACAGCAGGGCGTGAGGGTGGAGCCGCAAGACAAATGCAGCAAGAAGAGTGCAGAGCTGAAATGGGCCCTGGGCTGACTGACAGAGGTGGAGGCAAATGAGGAGCCGGCTGAAGGGAGAACAGGATGAGGGAGAGGGGGAGTCGTAGAGGTTTAGAAGGATGTTGAGTTTGTGGCCATGGCAGTGGGTGGTTGGTGTAAAAGGAAGAGAAATTCTGTCGGTTACTGGGTGGATGGTCCTTGGGGATGGTCTCAGAAGGAGGGAATAAAGGTCTGTGTAATGGTTCTCAGGGCCCATGGACTAATGCATTTCTGGGCATGTGTCTGTTCTGTGAGAGAGGCTTCATTTCTGAATTCTGACTTTCATGCTTTTCCAGGAAAGACTGAGGCAGCTATCAAAAACTTCAGTCCCTACTATAGTCGCCAATACTCTGTGGCTTTCTGCGATCACGTGCGCAGTGAAGTGGAGCAGCAAAGAGATGTAACGTCACAGTTACTGAAGACCAAGGTAACCCCTGGCCATTTGCCTTGTGCATCCCATGAGTTAGGCTTTCTCACTTGCAAAAAGATCTGAAAGAAACAATCATTTGCATGGCAGTTTTTAAAAAATGTGTCCTCAAATCATTTCGTGTTCAAAACACTATTTCCCTGGGAGTTAGAACATACGATCGTTTTGTTGATAGTGTAACCCATATCTTTTTTAGCATGGTCCCATTTTATTATGTGTTTCCCACATTGCTGCTTTTATATTGGGAAATTTGACTTGCTATAGTGAAGATCAGTTTTAAAAAGTCATAATTTTAGTGCCTTATACTACAGGCATTTTTGTTTTAGCTATTGATCAAATGTGACTTTCTCTTCTAGTCCCCTAACTTATTCATTCTCCTTTGCTCCATTATAATAATTATCCACAATCTTGGCAAATAATTATTGGCACCTACTATGAGCCAGGCCCTATTCCAACAACTGGGGAGCAAGACGACTTCTCTGCTTTCCTATTTATATTCAAATGTAGCAGACAGACCATAAACATAGGAATAGCAGGTGATATCAGGGGAGGACAAACGCTACAAAGGAAAATAAAGCAGGAGTCTTATTGTAGAGCTGTCAGAGAAGCCCTCTGTGGAGGTGACATTTGAGCAGAAACGGGAGTGAAGTAAGCATAGTCTGTGCACATGCGTGTGTAAGAGTGTGTGGCACAGATGGTACGGCCATTCCAGAGACCCTGTGGCAGCCACAAGCACATCAGGAAGGCTGGTTTGCAGAGAGCAGTATAAGCAAGGAAGACGAGAAATGACTGTTGAGTGACAGGTAAGGACTAGACCATGTGGGGCCCATAGCCCACAATTGGGTGTTTAATTATGGTGGGAAGTTATTAGAAGGTACTGAATACACAGTGACTCACAATTTTAAGTGAGCTTTTTGGCCTCTCGATAGTGAAAAGACTATGAGGAGGGGCAAGGGGCGAAATGAGAGACCAGCAAGGAGGACACTGTAAGCGGTCAGGAGAAGGATGATGGAAATGGCACTGGGTGGTGATGGTGGCAGTCATGAGGAAAAACCCAGGTCAAGGTGTTTGAGATAGAACCGGCAGAACTTGTGGAGGGACTGGCTAAGAGATAGCAGAAGAAGCGAGAAATCGGTGATGACTTCTTGGTTTCTAGCGTAAGCAAGTAAGTGGATGGAGTTGCCTTTTGGGTAGAAGAGTGGGAGGTGGATGGAAAACAGGAGCTCACTTTTGGCATCTTAAGTTGAAAACACGTAGTTGATATGTCCTCGTAGAAATGTTGAGGTAATTCAGTGCTCTGATCTGGAGCTCAGTGGAGAGGGTGAAGCTAGACAATAGAAATTTGAGATGTCTTAGCTTGTAACTAACTAGTAGCAAAGCCATGGGACATAGTTAACAGAGAATATAGAGAAAAGAAAGGTTTTTGGACCAACCCCTGGCCCCTTCAGTAGCAAGAGAGCAGCAGAAGAAGGATCCAACCAGATGGGAAAGAAGAAATAGCCTGTGGAGTAGGAGAAAAGTCAGGGAGGTGAAATGTTCCAGATGGCAAATTAAAAAAAGGGAGGGTTTCAAGAGGTTGGGAGTATACCTATGAACCCAAAGGTCACTGGTTCGATTCCCAGCCAGGGCACATAACTAGGTTGCAAGCCAAGTCTCCAGTCAGGTCCATAGCTGGAGGCAGGTGAAAGGCAACCACACATTGATATTTCTCTCGCTCTCTACCTCCATCCCTTCTCCACTCTCTAAAAATAATAAATTTTATTTTAATCTTAAAAGAAAAGAAGTTGGGAGTATAAAATAGGTCAAATACAGCAGAGAGGTCGAGTCAGGTGGACCAGCAGATTTAGCAGCACAGGGGTGTGGGGATAACTGACTGTTATTGCCCTAAAACAGTGATTCTCAAAATTGAGGGAGCCTGTTACAAGGCCAATTCTGGCCCGTACTCCCAGAGATTCTCACATAGTAACTCCAGGGGGAAGCCACATTTTAAACAAGCATATCAATTGATTTAAGTGGCCCAGGCTTAAGAAATGCTACACAGAACCATTTCTGTGTAGCAGAACTATGAAAAGTTCAGTGTATACATGGTTTCAGTCTCATTTAGAAAGAAGAGTAAGGTCCTCTCTTACCTGTTAATGGGGCAGGATAAGAGACTGCCTTATTATGTTTGAGGACAGACCATTAAGCCCTGAGATTTGGAAGGGAATTTATCTCAGACCTCAGACCATTCTTGAGAAGATTAGCCTATCTATCCTCTCAGTATGGCTGCTGCCAATTTTGCTTGAAGTGGAGGGATAAGTTACTCAAGGCGTTATGATTTTTTTACTAAAGGGAAAGTAGGTGTACATTCACTTGAAAGGCAGAAGGTCCATCTCTATATTTGGAGCTAAAACAGGAACTGCACTGTGAGGCAGGATGGAAATGATTCCGTACACAGCCCAGTAGGAGACCAAACTGGGAACCTCCCGGGGACTCCCCTGTAGCATGAGCCATCAGAGTTAACGAGAAATCCTCAGACGTGGAAGTACACGAGGCAGGGCCGAGCTGTGCTGGCTTGCCTGCCTGTTCTTTAATCAGAGAGCCAGTGTGCTCTCCTTGAGAACAGGTACGGATTCAGTGTGTGCGGCTTGAGGGCCCCGGGATTTGGGTCTGGGAAAACCACTGGGCACTGGCTTTTGAGGCTTTGGGGAGGTGTCTGAATGGGGAACAGCCTGGTAATTCCCCTGTTTCCCAGGACTCCCTCCTGAGGCCTCTTCCTGGTGCTGGGGTAGATATGGACAACTTACACATAACTGCTTCGCTCCCCCTCTTCCATAGTTTATCAAGGATTTATTAAGTGCTACATGCATACCAGCCATAACCTTATTGCTATAGCCCTGCCACCACTTCCTTCTGTTCCCTTAGCATAATGGAGGGAAGTAAAAACCACAAAAATACCAGTAAGACAAGTAAGTGCATTTGGATGGCAAGAGTAGGAAGGGACGTGTGGAGGGAAGGAAAGAAATAGCCATTTCTCCAGGATCTCAGTCCAAGACAGGTTCCTGTGAACAGCCTTTGACAGGCCATGGACGGGCTTAGTGGTAGCACGTTGTGTCACCTGCTGTTGTCATAATTAATTGTATTCATCTCCTTCAAAGCCACCGTTGGATCCTGGCACCATTTTGTATGAAGCAGAGCTATCCCAGTTTGCGGAGGACATAAAGAAATGGAAGGAGCGCTATGTTGTGGTTAAAAATGATTTTGCTGTGGAGAGCTATGAGAGCAAAGAGGTAAGGTATTTCCCTGTTACCCTTGGTGTTTGCCATATCCCTAAAGATTGGGTGGGTTGGTCGCCATGCCGTCCTCTTCAGGACTGATTGTTGTCACAAGCGTTCCCTCGGTGGCCAGCACTCATTTCAGTTAACAGATGTCCACTGAGTACCTCTTCTGTGCCACATATCATGAGAGGTCCTGGGCTCATGGCAGTAAGTCAGACAGATGCTTGAGTCTCGTGGGCAAGAGAGACTTTGAACAAGTAATTGCAAGTGAGCGTGCAAATACTTTATGCCGGGTGACCAGCGCAGGAACCTGTTTCTATGCTCCTTCGGCTTCAAGGTCACTGTCCTCGTTTCTCTGCCTTTGCTCTGTGTGTCCATGACTCCCCATTTGTGAGCCTCCTTCAGGGCAGGTGGCTGAGGAGTTATTGCATAAGGCTGTGATTGAAGTTGCAGGAGTTTTTAGGAAGGCAGGACACTTGAAATACTTATTCCACTTATACTTACGGATTTTGTCTTTTCAGGTATGCCTGGTTATCTCATTATTAATATTATTATTTTTATCTGTGAAATGTGGAGAAAATGAAATAGCTTATGTAAAGTGCCTAGCCCCTGTGAATTTGGAAAACTAAAATTCAGTTTGGGCTTTGATTAAACTGGAAAGTTAGGCTGAATGATCGCAACCAATTCTTCCACTTCTCATAATGTACATATTCCAGACCTACATAGATCCCCAAGCTGCCTTTGACATGATGGCTATTATTTATCAGTTAAAAGTCGTAGCGGATTTAAAGCTGTGCTAAGTTCAAGAGCGGCCTGGACAACCACCACTGACGCCCTGAGCAATGATACCCTGATGCTAAACCTTTAGAAGGGGGTTTCAGGCTGTTTCTGTCCCAATTCTGGTTGTAAATAGAAATAAAATACAATATAAACATATTCCTCAGTCAACCAGGTAATTCTGTCTTGAGCAGTCTTACTCTCTTCAACACTCATTAAGCTGATATTTTCTCTGTTTACATTAGGCTCTTATTCAACACTTGATTTGCTCTCTGCAGCAAATTCCCAATACACTACAGATAATAATGAGAATAATAACAGATCATCTTTATTTTGTTTGACATGTTACAATGTCCGCTCTGGGAAGCTTGTGTAGAGGCAGTATTGCATAGTGGTTAATATTGTGGAACTTTGAATCACACCTTTACCAGGGACTAGATGTGTCCTCGCTTTAGTTATAAATCTCCTTGGGCCTCACCTTTATCATCTGAGCAATGGTGAGCATGGTCCCTTGCTCACAGTGTCGTGAGGATTAAATAGACAAGAGCATTGAAGCCCAAAGCTCAGGCAGAATGCAATGCTGAGCACCTGTCAGTGTGATTATTACTAAATCATTGGGAGGAAACACTTAGAGAGCTTCCCCCTGGATTTATTGTGGCTTTCACCATATTTGGCACTAAGTGAAGTTTCATTTTGAGTCAAAATTGGTGTTTTTCCTCTTTTCATTTTTAAAGCTTTCCCCCTCAACTTTCAATTTATTGGCTCGTTATTTTAAAATGAATTTGTTCGGATTTTAAAGATATGGTTACTGAATTAGATGATAACCAAGTATAAAAATGTTTTTGGCTTATTATTTTCAAATGATCCTATTTAGACTATTAAGATATAGTTACTGAATTTGATAATAAACAAGTATTAAAGAACCTGGGAAATTAAAAATAAAAGCCATGCAGCTTGCCATAATTCCTTTAACTTTTATTAATGTCTTGTTTTTTTTTTTTATTTACAGAAAAGTATGTTTTTTTTTTTTTAATTATACTTAAGAGTTATATATTAAGTACCTAAAAATTGCCAGGTATTTTATTGGGGGTTCAGGCTTGGCTGGTCATTAAGCAAGAAACATGAAGCAGACTCATTTGATAATCATTTAATTTGTACTTCTTGTACACTTGCACTGGGCTGGACAGACCCAGGTATGAATCCAAGATTTGTCCCTTAGTCACCGGTGGGCCATTGGCAGGTCATTTAATCTCTCCTCTCATTTCTAAAATGGAGATAATAACTAATTCATAGTGCCATTTTTAAGAGTAAATAATATAATGTTTATAAAAGCCCAATTGGGGCCTGTTATAACACATAACCCCATTCAGATTTGAGGTCAGTCTATTTGAGGTCAGATTTGAGGAAGAAACTTTTGATTCTTCCCTTATGCTCAGGTTCCCTGATGCACTTAAGCAGAGGATTCGTGGTTTTTACAAGCAGGAAAACAACCTTCTTAGATATTCGAGAGTTTGTTTGGTTCGGGTCTCTTCAGTCACCACCTTATTGATGGAGAATGTGTTATGCTTATTCTGATTATGTTGCCCTCATCAACATTATTAGTTTTCTCCCCAGACATAAACTCTATATTTTGGGTTGCACAGCTCCTTGGTTGCAATTCTCAACTTGCTTTTAGTGCATCAGTCTCAAAATTTTGCCTTGACTTAAGCCCTGCCATCAGAACCAGATGCACACACCTAAATTTTGTTTTATCTGTGTCCTTTCGGGCCTCTCCACTTCTCTAGTGCGTGAGTCTCTTGGCAATGCTCTGTACCTCTTTGATGCTTCCTGAACCACAGAGCTGTCTGCTGGCCAGAAGTTGTTCTGATATCATGAGAATGTCCTTCCATCCCAGATCATGTCACTGCTAAATAGCCTCATGTCTGAGGACAAAGTGGTGGCATATTTATCATGGCAACGGTTGTTTGTTTGGTTTTAGTGAAAATCCATGGCAACCGTGATTGCTGTTACCTGTCCCAGAGCCTCATTAGTCATCAGCCCGCTGGCCCTTTGTGTAGTAAATGCCTGTGTGCGTCATCACCCTTGTGGTTATTAGAATGATTCAGGTGCCAGCGCCTGACATGGTACGGTGCAGGATTTCTAGAAGTTACTAAGGTTATGTTTTCTTCATTTGAGAAACATATCTACAGTGAACCTCCTTGAGATCAGGGACTCTGACTTACCATGTGGTGACCATCACACAAAAGCATTGAAGTCCTATCTTATAAGTAGCAATTATGCAAAATGTGTATTTTATTTTTTAAAAGATTTTATTTATTATTTCCAGAGAGAGAAGAAGGGAGAGAGGCAGAGAGGGAGAGAATGTATGGTTGCCTTTCACCTGCCTCCAGCTACGGACCTGGCTGGAAACCTGGCTTGCAACCTGGTTATGTGCCCTCGCTAGGAATTGAACCAGCGACCTTTAGGTTTGCAGGCCGGTGCCTTATCCACTGTGCCACCAGCCAGGGCTCAAAATGTATATTTTAAATAAATGGCTCTTGCTCAGTAACATAGTGTGGGAATTGCTTATCTCTGGGTGTCTAGGTCTGGGTCTATGTATTTCTAATATTTGTCAGTTTTCAAAATTCCAAATGGGGACAAATAATCACTCATTTATGCCTTTCCTTTCCCAGGCCTATCAGAGGGGAGCGGCTCCCAAAAGCCGAATTCTTCCAGCTGGCGGCAAAGTGTTAACCTCAGAAGAAGAATACAATTTATTATCTGATCGGCACTTCCCAGACCCTCTTGGTGAGTCGCTGGGCATTCTTTCCCAAGGCAAAACTTCTAGACTTGCTTTGTTTAGCTAGTGGTTCTCAGCGGGGGAGGGAGACTTAATTCTCCAGGGACATTTGGCAGGGTCTGGAGACATTTCTGGTTGTCACAGCTCCAAGCATTGAGTGGGCGAGGTTCATGATGCTGTTAAACATCTGCGATGTGCAGAACAGCCCCTGAAAATGAAGTCTTCTGACATAAAATATCAATAGTTGTTGAAGTTGGAAGCTCTGGGTTAGATACCCATACTCCATAGACAAGCAGGAAATGTCATTTTCCTAATTGAGGTCAACATTGTACCCCTTCTATTATTTTAGATCACATTCAGCAACGTACAAGTCAGCTGCTGTGTTTCTAGTGCATTGAAAGTGTGCCACTGGTAGGGCACCCTAAGGTTTTTGGAACATATTAGAGGATTTAATAGCACTACACAGGATAGCGGAAATAAACAGACAGGGCTCAGTCTATAAAATGTACAGTCTCACCTTTCAGTGAGCATGGCAAGGGAATATTTTTCTAATTTTAGGAAGATATGCAATAGAATATCCTGCCTCAATGAAATGATTTTTAACAAGTGTTACAGTAACTCATAGCCATGGTGTAAAAAGGTATGGAATTAATTAGCATATTTATAAATATTAGCTGCATGCTGCTGTGGAAAGAGCATGTGGAAAGAGGATTGGAAGACTGGATTTTCATCTGGTTCTAACTGTGCCACTTAGCAAGGATTTTCCTGGTGTTATTAAACCTCTAATTACTGTTTCTCCAACTCCAAGGCCTTGACCTTTGAAACTCTAGAAGGAACTCTTTATCTCTGATATACTTGGATTCTCATTCATTCTACATTCTTCATGTTGAGAAAGTGATGGATAATATGTGAATATAGACCAAGTAGTGCGTTTCATAGAAATTCATGAACTGTGGCTAATGATTCCATCTGGCTTTGTGTAAATCATACCACACAGTAATCACTTGGTTTCTTGAAGAGAGTGCTGGCTCTTATTAATGGGTATAATCATTTCATTAGAATTTACGGAGAAAATATAGTCATTTCTTTTTCCATTGTTATTTTGGTGCAGAATTCTTAGCATAGTGTTTTTAGTGGTACTATTTTTAGATTAGGACATGGGCCATAAACCTAGATTAATAAACTGTTATTAAATATGCAATAATTCAAGCTAAAACAACACTTTATGTGCACTACACATACTATTACATATATTTCGACATCTGCTTACATGTCATCTTGTCTCTGGAGCTACTGTTAGAAATGGGAATACCAACATGATGATTTTTCAGAATCGCTCCAAAAGGATTTTCCAATGAAATCAGTCAGACCAGACAATGTAGTTATTGATTAATTGATGAGGTCATGTCAGAGGATGGAAAAAGAATAGAAAATATCAGTCCTGTGTGACTAATACCATTTATCTCAGGGCTTCAGATGGGGCATTTCAATGACTCTTTTTTTTTTTTTCAATTTTATGGTGTGGCCTTCTGAGTTTTAAAAATAAAACATTCTACAGTAGGTCATTTGTGGTAGCCTTGTAACTCAACTCAGAAGAAATGCAGACGAATGGCATCTGGAAAACTGTTGTAAAAGGTTAAATAGGAAAGCATTTTATGGGGTTTCCTGAAGCTTTTCAATGCAAACGGTCAACATTGCTTTCAGATGTGTGTATAAAACTGTGACATCTTGGAAAGGTCAGGGATTTTTTTCACAAAACCTATTTCCAGAGAGGTTCTGTGATACTGACTCTACCGGAAAGGTTAGAGGCAGAAGAAAGGTGGAAGGAAGTAACTTCACTTGAGAAAAAGTACTAGAGGCTTATCAACAAATATGTTTTTCTGCTAAGATGATACGTTAAAAGTGTCCTCATGTCTTGCTGAAGAGAGTCATTCATTTGGCATTTTATGAGTTAGAATCGAGGTTGCCACATACAACCAAAAACTTAAGTACACAAAGTTCTATTGTCTTGCTGAAACTATTTGGCTTTAGCCACCCGGGGCTGGTGTGGCAGTTCCATAAATTTCAGGGACTCGTTCTCTCTTTCTCCCCCTTTATCTCTAAGCTGTGACCCTTGTGGTATAGTGTGAGGTGGCTGCTGGAGAGCCAGCCTAGCTGTCCCTTCCCAAACAGCAGGCACGTTTCCTCTTTTTACAGGTACTTCTAGGGAGCTTCCCTGCCCCGTCAGTTTACCCCCATTAGCCAGAACTTCATGGCTGTGGCAACTCCACACTGAAGCGGAGGCTGCAAACATAGTTAGTCTTTATTCTGTGCAGCATTTGCTCAACAAAAAAAGAAAATCAAGGATGTTCTTACTGAGAAAGAAGGGAGAATAGATACGTGTTACAATTAGAGGTCTCAGCTACAGCGTTCGATCGTTGATTCGTTTGTTCATTCGTATGCTGATCCGTCCCTAGGTTATTATGAGGTGGTGGTGGTCCCAGGGCATATGTCACCATGTTACCATCAGATCTCAGAACACTGAAACAACTCCCATAGGTGCTGTGGGAAATTGACCCTTTTCCTAAGCCAGCCTTGATTTTTTAACCTTTCCAGTAGCAAGACTTGGTTGTGGAGCCATCTCTATGGTTATGAGCCTTTTCTTGGTATGTATAGGGCTTTCATTGGCCTCTTGGAGGGTCCTGTTTTTCTCTTCCTGTCCCCGAGATGGGGGCTTAGGATGTAGGCAGGGTACTCAGGGATCATTTTTCTTCTATTTTTCTACATGACTCAAGGAATAAGATGGGTTTCATTTAACCAAGTGCAATGTCATATAATTATAATGTGGGAAAGGGAGTCACATTTACGTGGGACATCTGAATGGTTGTATGGTTTAACATGAGTCTCTTGGAATTAATTTTGAAGAAAGAGGGAAAAGTTCCCATTGTTTAAGGCTTTTAAAATTTCCTAGGACAGTGTAGCACATTTATTCATTCAATAGTTCAGCATCTAGGGAGGGGGACAGAGGGGAGCAAAAAGAGGATGGATGTAATACAACAACAATAAAATTAAAAAAAAAAAAAAAAGTTCAGCATCTAATAGGTTCCATGACTGTGCCCTGTGTTGAAGATACAAAGGTATGTCAGATGGGACCCCCATCTTCTGGGGGTCCCAGGGCAGCAGGATGCTTCCTTGGGAGAATCAATGAGGAAGCTTAGCTCAGTCTGCCCCTCACCCTGCAGTGGGTACCAGACATGGTAACAGATCATGACAATAGTTTGGGAGAACAAGGTAGGGGGCCCAACTCTGTCTCTGGTGGCAGAGGGAGGTGCCAGCAAAGGTGCCTCAGAGCAGGTGGCTTTGGAATTGACTTTTGCTGGAGGAATGAGAATTTTCTGTACAAAATCATGATGGGAGGGAAGGAGGAGAGGGAACATGAACAGCAGAAGCAGTACGCAGGATCATGGGATAGATGATCACACCCGGCGAGAGCGGAGACCAAGAGCGACCCGGCCTCGGGACAGAACAGAGAACAGGCACCAGCCCTTGATGGGAAGGTGGGGAGAAGGGGCAGAGGAACTAATAAAGGGGACAAGGAAGAAACAATTTTTTAAAAAGCATGAAAGACCCTAGGAGAGACATGCTTCTGAAAGTTGTCGGAAAAGAATGTTTTCTAAAAAAGGGGTAGCTGGCAGCAACAGCTGTTTCACATCAGGTTAAAAGGCAAGATAATAAAGAGAAAGCCACAGGCTGGTGGCCAGGGTGACAGTGGTGACCTCAGCAATTTGGTTTCTGGATTGCAGGCCAGGAACAAGACTGAGGTGAGAAGGGGGGTTGATGGCATGAAGACAGCAAGTGACAGGGAGGGGGCTGGTGGCACTGAGCTGGGGGAGCGCAGGTGAACAGGCCAGTTAGAGGGCTAGGCGGGGAGAGGGAGCTCTCCCTGTGCGTTCCGTTGACTTGAGGATGTTTGGAAAGATTGCGTCTCATGGCCTTGGTTGTCCCCCTGGGGGAGGACATGTGGCTGCCTACTGGAGTGAGACAGGAACGTGGCGCAGGGGTTTGAGAGAAGCCTGAACACTCATTCCCCCCAACCCCTCCTCCAAAGACATCTCGCACCACCTTTCCATCCTTTGGCTGGCCCCAGAATCACCTTCACAGCCTGGAATAAGTCTTTTAAAGAAAAGACACAGGCCCTGGCTGATGGCACAGTGGACAAGGTGCCGGCCTGCGAACCAAGGTTACTGGTTCAATTCCCAGCCAAGGCACATAACCAGGTTGCAAGCCAGGTCTCCAGCCAGCTCCGTAGCTGGAGGCAGGTGAAAAGCAACCATACATTGCTTTCTCTCCCTCTCGGCCTCTCTCCCTTCCCCTCTCTCTAAAAATTAATAAATAAAATATTTTTTAAAAAACAAGAAAAGACACACATTTTGAAACACCTCCATCTTTCCATGTTTCTGTAGCGTCCAACGAGAAGGAGAACACCCAGCCCTTTGTGGTCCTGCCGAAGGAATTCCCGGTGTACCTGTGGCTGCCCTTCCTCAGACATGGCTACTTCTGCTTCCAGACAGCCGCCGACCAGAAGAAGTTCAGCGCTGTCCTGAGTGACTGCATCAGACGCCTAAACCATGGTATGACATGCCTCGCGCCACCCCCCTTGTCCCCAGTCAGGCAGCTTTTTCTCAGCTGACCCGGTAGGTCACCTGTGAGAACACGTCCTTGAAAGAGCCACAGATGGGGTTGCCCAGGGGGGCACCAGGAGCGTGGTCAACACACTGGTTGTTTAGTTGGGCCCAGAGACCTCAGGGGACAGAACGTGGGGCCGCTGACAGCACACATCGGCACCTGTTCAGGGTGCCGTCTTCACACGTGTGATTTTTGCATATAATTCATCCTCCTCCTTTTACCTGGTGTCTTAAAACCTAATAACAGCCAAGACTACATCAGGTGTGCCTGGAACAATCCTCATCCTTCGGACATTTCTTGCTTATTCCTGCCTTCATTTCTGAATGCTAGTGACTGAAAACTTTCAGCCACGTAGGAATCACCTAAAGAACTTAAACGCAGATTCGGGGGTTCCATTCTCGGCTATTCGGACTCACTGGGTCTACGGTGGGCCTCCAATTTTGCTCTTCTAACAAACTGCCAGGGCCAGTGACACCGTCACCTGGACCCTGCTGCAGAGGTGTGGCCTCAGGCCACTGTGCCTCAAGGCAGGAATTTAATGAACTGTCTGTCCATAATAAAGACTTTTCATTCTGGTATGCAGTTTTTGCTGAGTGGATGTGAATGCTGGTTTTCTGGGCTCTGTGCAGCCTGCAGCTACAGACACTGCACAAGATAACTGGATGGTTATTGAAGTGTTAGAGGGTAGCTAGAGGTTACTTGCTATACAGTGAGGAGGGAAGCTCAGGGCTTATGCCTCTTTGAGAAGATCACGTTGGAGTTGTCACCTCATCCGCCTGTGCCTGTATTTCCTAATTTCATTGTGAACTTACTTTAAAGCTCTGGGGTTTCCCTTAGAGTGTCAGCCCCACGGAGCAAAAGTCACTAGCTGGGCATGCCAGCCTATTCTTGCTTTTCGCAAGTGAATTAATAGGCTAAAGGAAAAAAAGATAATGTCACTGTTTTGCTATGGCAACTCTGAACAACATTAGTCATAATATTGTCTCATCACCAGCTAGGGACTTGATAAAAACGACACCCTTATTGATATCAGGCCTAGTGGTTTTGCCGTTTTAGAGACACAGAATCCCCCAGCCGATGGCTCCTTTTGGCTCATTTTTCAGGGTGTTCGCACTTCTGCGCTCAGGGTTTCCATCTGGTACGAACCTGCAGTTGGCACTTAACCTGCAGCAGCCACAACGTTTCCTAAGCAGGGAACATTCTCGGCCCAGCCAGATGGGGCTGGCTGCAGTCCCCTTCCATGGACATAATAGGAATTTCTGTGGAGAGCCCTTGGATGTCATGCAGCCTGCCTGTGGGCTCCATTTATGGAAGAGTTCGGTCAGCGCAAAGCCAGCTCAGCTCTGCAGTGTGTTATCAAAGGCACTACAATAATGTCCTGTCACATGGCCCTGGTTCTGTGTCACATGCCTCTGTCCAGAAACTACTCTTGCTCACGGAGGCTCTATGCAGACTTAATGTGATCTGGCATTATTTCCAGCAGCTCCAGTTAGAGCCAGAGACCATCACGGGGATCGTCCCTGACTCTCGGGGCGATGAGCTCACGGGGCTTTCCCCTCCCTCCTGGGTTTCTGGGCTTTGACAGCACAATGCAGCACTCATCTCAGTGAGCCCCCCTCCCTTTTTGGTTCCGTCTCCCCATTATGCAATGTGTGATTTTTTTTTTTTAAAGATTTTATTTATTATTTTTAGAGAGAGGGGAAGGAAGAGAGGCAGAGAGGGAGAGAAACATCAATGTACGGTTGCCTTTCACCTGCCTCCAGCCACAGAGCTGGCTGGAGACCTGGCCCGCAACCTGACCATGTGCCCTGGCTGGGAATCGAACCAGCAACCCCTGGGTTCGCAGGCCGGCACCTTATCCACTATGCCACCAGCCAGGGCTGCAATGTGTGATCTTGAAGAAACTAGGAAGAGGCCTCTCAGACTGCTAGTTAACCATTATTTTTTCCCATGATTACCAGAATGGTTTAGGAGTAAATGTAAAATTAAGGCTGTGACACAGGTGAGAAATCCTGTGAGGCCTTCGGGGACTGCTGAGGTGTACCCCTTGGCCACTATTAGAATAAGCGCTGTCCCCCTGCTTCTGTGTTTCATTGACTCAGGCCACCTGGCACCTGTGTTGGCGACTAGGAATGAGAGAGTCTAGCCCCTGGTGCTAAGCTGCTGTTGACCACGTTCACTCGCAAGTCCTCAGGGACCTTTTCCCTCCCTGGTTTTATTTAGATATAATTGACATATAATATTGTATTAGTTTAAGGGGTAGAACATGATGAGTTGATACATGTATCTGCTGCAAAATGATCACTGCAATAATTTTAGTTAGCACTCATCACCTCACTTACCTATTTTTTTTCTTGTGATGAGAACTTGTAAGATCTATTCTCTTAGCAACTTTTAATATATAGTACAGTGATGTTAAGTAGATTCACCACGTTATAAATTCCATCCCAGAGTACCTTTGGACTCCCTTTCACTCATTCCTTCCACCTGCTACCCCCTCCCTGCCCCTGCACCTAACAATCTGTTCTCTGTTTCTACGAATTTGGTTTTTTAACATATCAAGTGGCAGTAAGAGAGCCCAGTATTATTTTTCTCTGCCTGACTTTATCTCACGTAGCTTGAGGCCCCCACGGTATATTCCAGGGGAGATCATTGCATCACCTTTGGGCCAAGTTCCACCAAGGACGTCTGTCACTTGGGGTTCTAGGATATGTTCCTCAGTGCTCACTCCCACTGGAGCCTAACCCACCTGCACCAGGAGTTCTGGGCTCACACGGCATCCATGTCCATTCCTTTTGAATCCAGAACTGCTTCTCTTGTTCCTCCTTATGCGTTGGGTACATTTCTTAGTTAGGCCTGTCGAAGGTCTGATTACACCTTTTCTTGGAGAATACGTCCTATGGTAGAAAAGGGCAAGGATATGGCTCTCTGTTCCTTCCTTTAAGAGAGGAAGCTGCTTGTGGATGCCTAAAAAATTATTTACACTTTGTATGCATGTGTGTGTGTGTGCATGTGTGTTTTGTTGTGTTTTTGGTACCTCTTCACTGCACAGACCTAAGAAAACCCCATGATGAATCTTTAGCAGAACATCCCTCTCTAATACACTGGACTAAATATCCAATTCATTGCATGACATGTGCTTAGGACACCTGCTGACCCTTGAGTTTTGGGAATTAACCCTGCAATCCCTTGTCCCTGATGAGGGAAGGCCAGGACCTAAATGTCCGCTGGCCCAAAATGGGACTTAAAGTGAAGCCACGATATTCCAGGATGGTTCTGTTGCCCAAAGTTCAGCCTTGTCTTAAGAATTTTGTTTGCAAAATATTGTCTTTATACTCCCCTGTAATTACAGGGTCATAGTTAAAGCTCTTAGTAAATGTAGAGGACTGTACACATGCAATGTGGAATAATGATCATTATTAACACGTGTCTGTCCTTGCAGCTCAGGATAATGCTTTCTCGGTGTGGGAATTTGCAGGAAAGGGGGAAAGTGTTTTTGGCAGGCAGAACAGGACTATGTGGGGGCCAGGAAGAGGGTCAGGGCATGGATCATGAGAGGAACTGAAAGGATTTTATGTGGCTGGTGCTTAGCCGGGAGCCAGGAGCCAAGTGAAGACGGGAAGATGGGCAGGATTCAGGCCATAAAAGGCTTTGCAGTGCATATTAAGGGATTTGCACTTTATTCTGACAGCAACAGGAAAGCATTAAAGGGTGTCAAGCAGATAAGCGACTCAGTCATACATTCATTTTAGGAAGGCCGCCTGGCTGCGTGTGGGCAGTGGGCTGGAGGGCCCTGGGCTGGGAGGCCAGGAGGCCGCTTGGAAGGTGCTGACAGCAGCAGGTGGTCGCTTGTACCGAAGAGGTGACCGTAGAGAAGATGAGAGGCGGCCAAATGAGAGAGATATGCAGGAAGCAGAATCAACAGAAATTAAGGATAGATAATGTGGGGAGCGAGGCAGCGGTGGGGCAACCCGAGGAAGACCCCCCAATTTCTGCCACTGTCTGCAGTGGGTCATTGTGCAAGGAGGGGCGGGTTCCAGGGGAAAGGGGTGGTGTCCGGTGTTGTAGATGCTGAGAACCAGGTGAGGGAGTCTCTTAGCTGCACTGGCAAGACTGGAGAGCAGGAGCACAGTCTGCTGTGAGACACAGGTGGGACGTCAGCAGCCTGGGGGTGGTTGTTGAAGACCTGGCTGACTTCGTAGGAAGGATGTGGCTGACCCTTAAAGTCACAGGCTGCCTTTTATCTCTGTATCCCCAACAACTGGCCAAGGGCCCTGCAAATAGGTCCACCCTTCCCTCTTAGCTAGACTTGCAAACATGCCCACGTGAGAAGAAAGCATGGGCATGTGTGTTTGTGTGCCTTAAAGATGCTGGTACTCAAACTTTACATGTTAAAGTAAAATGCAGGGGTACCTTTGTGTTAAATACTAACTTATTTATCACTCACAACATAGATCGATGATGTTACCTTTGAAACTTTAAGCAACATATTTATTAGGATTACGAAGCCCTTGTGAAATTCAGTGACCAGTTAAGCTCTCTGACTCGCCCTCTCTCATCATACTCGATTGTCAGTGTCTCTTCCGTGCTTTATTATAAGTTCATCGTTACCACCTCCTTTGGGGTTCATATAAAACAGTCCCGGAGGCTTTTAGTTGATCTTACATTTGCCAGTTACTGCCACCTTCTACATGTGACAGTCAAATAAGTCATCTTCTTAAGCACAATTTTTAATTAAAACCTTCCAGTGACACTGCTATGATTGAAAAGATGAAACACTTCTAAAGACACTGACTGGTGTGTCTGATTTCCTGCTCTTCTCAAGCATCCTTTCCCCCAGGCTTGCTGTACCTCCCACCCACTGTCCATACACATCTTAGGCCTTTAAATACACCTGGAACGCCTATTCTGATTCTCTCTTGCCTCTTTAAGAATAAGCATCATTCCAGCCCATACCCTGAAGGTCTCAGGGGGGACTTCACTGGCACCTGTTTTCTGTCCCACTGATCGGATACCCACCACATTCTGCCTTACATTAATCATTTTCATGTCCAGCTCTTTCGTTCCTCTAACTACACCCAGTGCTTCAAGGGGCATCTCGTGTCATTCTTTGTATTCCTCTGTGATGCTGAGGTATCTTGTGTTTTATAAAATGGTTTGAAGACACTAATGATTTCAGAATTTAAGTGTGATTTTAGGGATGATGATTATAAGTGTGCTTTGGGCAAAGCAATGAACACATTGGCATGAGTGAGTGAAGAAATGTGCCAGTATGCTGCTAGAAAGCCACCATCCTCTGCATGAGGAGTAGTTCTGGTAAGGAGATGGAATGCCGGTAAAGTTTCATTCAGCACTACTGTGCTTGAAGGATGGCCACTAAACAAATGCCAGTGTCCCCATCACAATGACCACTAAGGAAGGGAGGATAGCAGGATACCTGAGAAGCGTGAAAGGCACATGAATTTAAAAAAGAAATAGTATAAAAGAAGAGCCCAGGGTATTTTGATGAAAAGAGCACAATCATGAAATGACACTTGAGAAATCTCTATTTCCAGTTGACCGTTCCATCATCCATGACAATTGTGACATCCAAGGGTGTTTGGGATGGAGTAAATCAGGCTGAATGTGGAACTCAGTTTGGAATTAGTTGAGGTGGGGTTGTGTGCTTGGACTCTTACTCCAGACATTCCATGTTCAGTCAGATGCCTTTATGACATGTGATTGTGACACTTGCATATTTCAGTTCAGTGTTGGCAGAATCCAATGGAATTTTAAAACACAGAAGAATCTTGTAATTCAAATTAGAGCAAATCCTTTCTGGTATGTTTACTTGAAAGCACAATGTTCTGTACTCGAAGTACTCCACAGCGGATCTCATATCTGTTTTCGCTAATTTAATTTCTACTCAGCCCATTGTTCTCTCTGAAGCAAGTTCATTACTTGAGGAACCAAGTGTCTGATGGGGGGGCAGCGATTGATTTTTATTAAAAATATGTATATAATGAATTTTATTGTGTTATATATGAAAACGTACTTCTGAATTTGTGGCACATACTTATATTTATAGACACATCCATGAGTTAGAAAAGTCTAACTACACTTGGGCTCTTTGGGGTACTTTACCACAAATAAACAATGTTTGGACATAGATAAATAAAAGTGCAGTTTTTACAAACATCTCTTTGTATGTTTTTACATAAGGTGTTCTGCAGTGTATTTTTGTTGCAATGCATAAAAACCTCTATGCATTGTAAGCAATAATACTTGCTAAATTACCGCTCAGTTCCAGTTTTCATAGGAGCCTCCTAAATGAAATTCCCTGAAAGCATTCTTTTTGTGTGGAGACTCCATTTTTTCTCTAAATTTAATCTGTGCTCCTTGCCTCACATAAGTAATACTCTACAAATTATAAATATTTCTGTCTCTTCATGAGTATGTCATTTTCTCTTAAGAAGTATCACTTCCCCTCTCTGACCCTGGCTTACTGTTCATAAAACTCTACATTTGGTGATCACCTACCCTAACCCCTCAGAGTTGAGTTATGATAAGGTTCAAATAGTGACTTGCGTAAAGTGACAGCTAGTGAGAGGTGTAGGACTAGTTATCCTGACACCTTTTTCTTGACATCAGTTCAATTGTACACATCATATTGTCTTTTCAGCAGTACTTTTTGAAAGACGTTTTCATCCCTTTGTCTTTGAAATGAAATTAAACTACCCTTGTGGTCCATTTACATGGCCCAAAGAGAAGCAAACCTGGAAGTATTCTCCTCAGATCATCTGAGGCCTGGGATAGGTCTAGATTCTTGATAAGCAGTACTGAGCTTAACTCAGTATTTTGTTCACCAGCTAAGCAAGCGTGTACCTTTTCATTTAGATATGCTCTGAAGATAAACTATTTGATAATGTAGCTTGTTTTCTGGTTAAATGTTGGGTAGTGTTAAATGCAAACCATACAGGGTTTCATGAAGCTTAAATAAAAACTAATGTGCGTTTAGGAAGATTACGCTGCTTATGAGGACATGGGTTGCAACACTTTAAAAATAATAGGTCTAAAATAAGCCAGAAAGAGAAAAACCAATGCTGCATGCTATCACTGATACACAGACTCTAAGAAAAGCCAAAGTTGCAGACACCTCTAGAAAGTGGTTGCTGGGGTTGGGGAGTGAGAGAAATAAGGAGAGGCTGGTAATAGGGTATAAAGTTTCAGTTAAAAGATGAATTAGGTCTGATGATCTAAGGTAACACATGGTGACTATATTGATAACACTGTACTTTATGTAATTGAAATCTGCCAAGAGAATGGAATTAAAATGTTCTCATCCCCAAGAAAGGCAAATAGATATGGTGGTGGATGAGTTATTTAACTGGACAATATACATATACAATATATATGTATATCAAATCACCATGATGTGCATTTTAAATATCTTTCAATTTTCTATGTCAAGTATACCTCAAGCTGAAGCAGTAGAGCCAAACATGCTTTATTCAACCATATTATTTATATTTATGGATTTACTGTAAGCATTGGAAGTTTTAAAACAGTCTAAGAGAACTGAAAGAACAGTTCTCCGTCACAAACTGAAATAAGCAAAACTGCTATCTCTTACCCATGTAGCATTTATCACCACCTGTACATGTAGAAGCTTAGAGTCATGTGTCGCCTAAAGCTGTGTTGTCCTAGAACTACTTCTACATACTTCTGGCCTGTGAAACACAGTTATTATTTCAGTGGAACTACTGATTCTTGCCCATGACCCCTCCACCTCCAATGAACCAGTGGCTGTCTCAGTAGGAGAGTCTAAAAGTGGTGTTGGTGTGGTAGTCGAGGGTGACAAATGGCAACAACAGCAAAAAGATTAAATGGAGTTGAAGGCCATTCGAGCAGGTTTTTTGTTTTGTTTTGTTTTTGTCTGTGCCATTTGGACTTGAGTAAATTCCAAAATCAATGGACAGTTTGTGGTGTTATTATGATGGACTTGGCTTAGCTTAAATAGCTCTCAAGGTGTTGTTTAGTTGTGGATGGAATGTGGTGAGATTGAACAGACTTATTAAAATGACAGAGCAAGTGGGATGGCTGTTTTAACATGGGGCTGCATAATCAACATAATGAAATCACTCTGTTTGGCATATACTTCTGGATTTGTTTTAAAAATCAGCACTCAGGAGACCCTGGAGAAAATTCTCACTAATCATTACACGGTGGTGTGCCACAGCTCCTTCTCAGACTGGGAATGAGTTTAGAGTACGTGGGATGGAAGAGAACTGTGCTAGGAGCTGGCTTTAGTTCATCCTGCTGGATGGTTTGAGTTTTTCGATGAAGGAGTGAGTAGGTATAAGAAGAATGCGTGCGATACAGAAAGCTTTACTATTAGTGGTGCTAGTTACGTGCCTCTCCCTGATCCTATTACCTTCCTTTCCCTCTGAGAGAGCACCGTCCTGGATTTTGTATATTTCTCTTATTTGAATAGCTGTATTACATACACGTAATCAATTTTGCATGTGTGTAGACTCTCTCCTGTGGAATTCAATTACATGTCTTCTTTCATGACTTCCTCTTTCAATATTATACTCCAGTGATTCACCCATGCTATTCCTTGTAGCTGTATTTCATTGATTTCATTGCGGAACAGAATCTGTTCTATTAATACCTCATCATTTGTAATGTTCATTTGACTGTTGATAGGCATTTGGGTTGTTTCCATTGTTTATTAATAACAGTGTTGCTATGGATACTTTTTGTCTATTGCTGATTTATCGAAATTTGACTTTAATTTGCTTTTCTCGTATTTAAAGGAATGTTTACATCTGTGTTCGAGTGTTTTGCCCGTAATTTTTCTGTTTTGCATTGACATTTTTAGATTTTGCTATCAAGATTCTGCTTACTTCATAAAATGGTTTCATTTTCAATAGTCTGGACTAGATTGCATAGAATTGAAGTTGCTTGTGTTGTTAATGTTTGGGACAGTTGCCTCAGCTTTGTGTTCCTTTTTTTTTTTTTTAGCTTTTAAAAGGTTTTATTTATCATTTTTAGAGGGGAAAGGAGGGAGGCAAAGAGGGAGAGAAGCATCAATGTGTGGTTGCCTTTCACCTGCCTCCAGCCACAGACCTGGCTGGAGGCCTGGCTTGCAACCTGGTTTGCAACCTGGTTATGTGCCCTGACTGGGGATCCTCTTATTTTTAAGCATATATTTATTATGCCTCCCTTTTTCTTTGTAGCACCCATAGTTTCTCCCTCTTTATTTCTAATATTATTTATTTGTACCACCTCTCTGGTTTCCTTGGCCAGCCTCACTAGAAGTTTGTCAATTTTGTGAACTTTTCTAAAAACCAAACAAACTTTTCAGATGATTGTGTATTAGTTTTCTGTTATGCTACTTTCTGGGGTTATTATTTTAATTGCCTGTCATCTGCTTTCTTGGGCTTTATGTTGATAGTTTTTTATTTTCTTCCCTCACCTCTGACGGTAGCTGCTTATCTCATTGTGATTGTTTTTTAAAATGGCTTACAAATTCTTTGACACGCTTTCCTTCAGAAAAACTGGAGCTCTGTTTTCTTCCTCTTAAATATGGGCTGGACTTAGTGACTCACTTCATACCAATTGAATGTGGCGGAAGTGATGGGATGTGACTTTCAAGAATAGGCCACAGAAATAATAGCTTCTGCCTGGCTCTTTTCCTTCTTCTGGATCACTTCTCACTGGGGAGAACCGAGCCACCATTAGTGAGAGCACACAGGCAACCCTCTCTGAAGGGCCACGTGCAAAGAAACAGAGGCTGCGCCAACAGCAGGCACCAACTTGTCAGACACGGGAACGAAGGACCTGGGAAGTGAGTGCAGGGTTTCAGTCAAGCCTTCTGATGATGGTGGCTCTGCAACCTCCTGAAACATGTGGCTTTTGAGTCCTTGACCCACAAAACCTAGGAGATGGGATAAATGTTGGTTGTTGTTTTAAGCCATTAGCCTTTGAGGTAGTTTGTTTTGTAACAGTGGTAAACATGTATACTAACTAATCTTCAGTCCTTTGGGGTAGCATTTCTGAACCCTGTTCTTCTCCACTACCTTTCACTGAGAGCTATAAAATTCTGGAGATGAAGAAATACCTCTGGAAGTTCATTTATTCCCCTTTCTGTTTGGCTATCTTGGAAACAGTGCTTAATAAGGGTAGGAACCTTGGGTTTTAAAATTTTAAGTGACCCAGCTCAGTAGTCATAGTAACAACATTTAACAGCCAGTGAGGGCCTGAGAGCTGCCACGTGTATGGTATTAAAAGGAACTGTACTGTGGTCCTGGACGAGGTTGGAGCATTGTCCCTAAATGCCAAGGTTGTAGGTTCGGTCCCTGGTCAGGGCACATATAAGAGTCAACCAGTGAATGCATAAATAAGTGGAACAAGAAATTGAAGTTTCTCCCTCTATGCCTTTGTCTCTCACTCTCAAATGAAATTTTAAAAAAGGAATTGTGCTTTTTGCTCTACGTATCGGCATTGACTCAGTGATTCTCCAACTCCTGAGGGCGTCAGAATCCCCCAGAGGACCTGTTAAAACACAAAGTGCTGGGCCTCATTCCCAGAACCTGAATCAGCAGGTCTTGGTTGGGTGCTAGGAATTTGCATTTCTGACATGGTTGTTGATGATGCTGGTACTAGCAACCCTCCTTGGAACACCACGTGAATTAACTCCTTTACTCCTCATTGCCATCCTGGGAGGCGGCACCATTATTTCCGTCCTCCCATTTTACAGATGAGCTGGGAAGACAGCTGATGATTAGTGCATTTAAACCCAGGCAGTTAGACTCTGTAGTCAACCCATGCTCTGTCTAACCCACTGTACCATGTGGCTTCTCAGTCAGCAAGTACTTAGCAAGCACCTACTGTGTACCTGTATTCTACTAGCTACTAGGAAAACAAAACTGAACCCAATTCCTTATTCCAGGCTAGGTGATTTGGGGCTAGTCACTTCTTACGGAACTTGACCCCAGCATGGTTGATTTCATAATATCTATCTAAAAGGGAAGTCAGCTTGCACATTTGCTGAAATCCAGGTGGCAGTTGAGATACAGAAGTTACGATTTTTCACTGCTATGAAACATGAAGCTGTGCCTTTACCCAGACACACGTTCCCATGGTACACTGTGAACTGTGAAAACGCTCTCCAAAGTCAGAATTTTCTGGCTTATGTAAATATACAGCTGAGAATAGTTTTGTGTGGTGTGTTGCAGAGATGGGGTTGAAAATTCATGGTCCTTTGTATGTACTACCGTCTCTGTACATATGAAGAGCATGGCCCTTATCATTACTTTTTCCTTCTAGCATTTCCGCATGCTGATTGGATTCCTATTTTGGCTATTGCTGGGCAGGGAAGCTCTAACTTGACCTGAATTTTTGGTGGAGACCACAAATTATGCTTCAAGTGACCGCTGAAGAGCTGTTTGTGGGCCCTTCCTATTTTATGGGGTTTAGGATGGGAGGTGAAAGAGAAGGAAGTTGGAAAAGAGCGGTGACATCATAACATCCACTTCCAGACCCAGTTACTCCGAAGTTCCCTTTTCTGTGTGGGACCAGGGCCTGTCTATGCATGAAAAACAAAGCCAGGAACTGAGACTTCCCTCCCCTTGTACTTCCCTGTTCCTTCCCCAGCTTCCCACAGAAAGCAGAGGGCTGTCCAGACTGCTGCAACACCTCGTTTTGTGCACTTAAGTGATAGGCAAAGATACCTGAAGTGACCAGCAGGCAAAAGTGAGACAAAAGAACCTTTATTAGGAGTCTACCGTACCACATCCAGAACACGGTCTTAGATGCTGCACGAGGGGAAACCAGCTAAAAGCGTACTGCCCCTGCTTGTAAGCAAGACTCAGGTATAGGGGCAGGCCATTCAATCAATAGCAGAGAGCTTTTGGAATAATTTTCTCCTGGCTTCCAAGGAGAGGTGGTGTAAAAGAACCTAAACTTGGACCGGGAACATCATCTCACTTCATTCCATCTCCCTTCAAGTCAGCTCTTGCCTGCGCTGAATGAAGTGGCTGTGTCCTAAAGAGCACAGTGACTCAGGCCCAATGCCCTCCCGTAACACATCTTGTCCTGTCCTGTCTGACCTTCTTCAGTCCCTGGGAGGAAGATAAGAGCTGATGGTCTCCCCTCTTTTTTTCCTTCTTCACCATTTGAGACATCACATGAGCTGTTTTCACGTTTTGAGAATCAGAAGGCTTTCTGCAGCATTGTAGACCCCTCTGATAATAGTCATGAGTCATTCTTGCCGAGAACAAAGGTCGCTGGCATCCGTCTGGCACTTCTTGTCAGAAGGAGCTTAACATACACAGCGTGAGCTGTACTTCCTGGCATGATGTGCCCTACTTGAAAACCACATAGTTTTGCAACAAGTCTGTTCAGTAAGAGCATTTGACTGGGCCACTTTTGATAGGCATGTTGTATGTGCATGCGCACGTGTGTTGTGTTGTGTCTGAGGGGACACATATCCTTTGTGCATGTACATGCCATCGCATTCGGTTTTTGACTTTCCAGTGACCCAGTTTCCCCACGTGTGTGCTGAGGAATGAGCAACAGTAGAAGGGAAAAGAAATACTGGATTCTGGTTGGCTGAAAACAAGTGCAAAACTCCCAGTATTTTTTCTTGAATAAATGTACCAATGAACGCTTCTTAAGATTGCCAGAAAGTTATAAATATTTTTAATGTTGAGGTAGGCTGATTGACATTTATGGTTGGGTTTGGTGTGATGAAGTGTAGAGAAATATCCAACAGAGATGAGTGTCCATTGAGCAGGGAAGGTGGCCTAAAACTTTTCTACCTCTGGTTTCTCTTCTGATTTCTAGTTTGATATAATGTTTGGTGGTGTTAAAGGAACATGGTATTATTCTCTTCATACCATTTGTCATTTTACCAGGTCAGGAACCAAAGTTGCTTGTGGTCAGATTAAGATGTTCCTAGAAATGTGAATTTAATAACTGGAGAGAAGAGAGCAGATCTGAAATTGAAATATTAAAAGAGGAAGCTAACAATTGGGGCTAAATGGACTGTTACATGTTATAATCTTGAAATTGTATTTCTTAAGTTTCCTCCAAAGAACAGATTTTTAAATTATAATACAATTTTCACTGCCTTTTGCTTCTTTCTGCCTTAGAAATAAATCCTGGGCTGGTAGCTCACTTGGGGCTCCTTAGTTTGATTGTTCTGAAGGCCTTAACTCACATGGAATTACCTCTGGAAAGAGTTTCTTAATCTAGATGGAAACTCTTCTGAATGTCTTCGTTCTATCCGTCTATTCATCTTACCTCCGTCATAGTGCTAACCACATTATATTGTCATTGACTACCTACTTACCTAACTCCAAAAACTAAAAACTCTTATAGCTTTAGAGCCACAGCCCATATAATATTGCATCTCAGCCCCTGTCACCAGCCCTGTGGTATAATAAGCATGCACTCATTTTAGTTTATTTTAGTAACTGAGTGAAAAGAGAGGAGGGGGTCATAATTTGGACAAGTGTATGGAAATTATACGAATAGTTAACAAAGCTAATATCCAGAGCATTTGCAAGAAGGGTCCCTTTGGCTCATGTTAACAGTGAAGGCTGTTTCTTTAGGAGATTCTGCTTTCTCCCTTGGCTCTCTGTGGAGCAATTGGCTTATTTTCCCTTTCCCCAAAGGTGCATCCACTTTGCAGCTTTTGCTATGAAGTTGACAGTCAACAATGTGTTAAGTTCTTGATATATAATCTGTTAACCCCCATGAAAATACTGTGGGGAATACATCTTTAGCCCCATTCTGCCCATGAAGAAACTGACCCTCTTGGAAATTAAGATTTTGTTCCAGGTTTCAGGGCTTAGAAAGCTCAGCCTGATCCATGCACAGCTATAGTGGACCAGACTGTGTTCAGATAGGCGTGGAACGGGCCAGGCCAGGAAGCTAGGTTGTCGAAGAAGAATTAGGCATATGTCATTTGGTTCTGAAAGGCAAAAGTGTCTCCTATAAATGCGCCGGGTTCTGAAATCACAGTTGCAGTTGTAGAAGTTGAATCTATAATTTAAAATTACTAAAAGCTAAATTTGAGATCTGTTAAAGCCCCTGAGTGACTTCTAGTACCTGCAACTTCTAAACATGCATTTTAGCTGTGTTTGAAGTAACGACACCCCAGTGTTTCCATATCTGCCACAGTGAAAAAAAAAATAAGCTCATCTTTCTTCTTTCTGTCCTTCTGGGACTTAGGTGTCAGTCATTCCAAAGGAACTAGTCAGGTAGGGGAGGGGAGTCACCTTAGTGTTCAAAGCCTTCGTAAGGCTGAGGACATTGGTCAAGGTAACCATAACACCTACCTTAATAGTATGGCCATGAGGTGATAGTCAGCGCCAATCATGACATTCTTGGAGCTCCTTCGTGGAGGCCTGTGATGTTAAACTAATAAAACCTGGTGAGAGACCGAACACCAACTGATGGGAAGGGGGTCAAGACCCAGCTCTAGGCAGCCTGAATGTTGGCTAGTCCCCTCCCATCACAGTACCGTAGCTGATGTTAACTGGTCATAGGGAGCATTTAAGGACAAACAGGCTGTGCCTGGGACAGGCCTACAGGTGGTTTTATAGTATGTACTTGGGCATAGCCTGGTATCGACTTGGGGCAAGAGGAAGACCAGGTGAATCTTACTGTCGGTGCCTTTGTACCTGTGGAGGAAAGGAAGAAAATTTGGTTTTCTTTAACACAAAAAGACTTTGGGCCCTTTGATTCTTCATGGTACTGTAAGCCTGCACAGTGCTAGTCACCGAAGGGCTCGGGACAGTCTTTCTAGAGCACTAATTCTATCCAGAACATGGAACATGGTGAAGCAGGAGGAACTGCCATCCTCCCTCCATTTCTTCTGCCAACATGTACTCCCTGAGCACCTTTTGTATGCCAAGTACTTGGCAGGCCCGGGGAATCCAAGGGTGTATAAAACAGATGTCCCTGCCTTCTTAAAAATTGCAAATTAGTATTAATAAAGAAAGTTCATTAAAAATCGAGATGTACATATGAAAGATTCCCAAAGAATTATAACAGAAGGGCTTGATTTAGATTGGTTGAAAGGAAGAGGTAACATGGCAGATTAACCCTGAAGAATGTCTGTGTGAAACCCGGCCACACCATTTGCCTAGGTGTTCTCTGACTGCTTTGTTACGTGAAGGCAGGTTTGAGCACTTGCAACAGCTATATAGCCTGCAAAACCTAAAATAGTTCCTACTTTATGTTTAACAGGAAAAGTTTGTTAACCCTTGGTCTGGGACATACTTGAAAATAAGAGTTATGCTATTTAGTGTGACCCCTACATTTTCAGGCACTGTGGACCATAGATGGTATGATGAAAACATCTGTGGGCACAAGTGTTTATATTGGGACACGAATAGCATAATGTCCCTTCATGAAGTAAGCTTTTAAACAGACAAGAAACTATCTCTAAAACTAGACATTGCCTATTTCAAATGGCTTTTCTGTTTGTGGAGAGCATTGTGACGTGGTGGTCATAAGCTTTACATTTGGAATCTGATCATTTTGGATTCAAATTTTGGATTCTTCACTTACGAGCTCATTACTCTTCAACTTTCTCAACAGGAAGACAAAGTAATTCTGAAAATAAACCCAAGAACTGTGGTGTTGGGTGGAGTTTGCATTAAAGCTGTAGGGTTAATATATTTATTTTGTAAAAATATATTTATTGTGAAATTAAAGGAGATAATGCAAGGGATGGCTTAGGGCAATGGCTGACACACAGTAATAGGAAACACATATCATATATTATTATTATACAAAACCATTTTCATAACATTAATTTTGTAATGTCCCATAAACAGTTCTCATAGTTTTTCTTTGTTTTATGCTCAAGCAAAATTTTTTTCATGATGTTTAAGGAGAAATAAACCTAGTGACTACTTAGTCACAATTTTACAATCTTATTATAAAGCTGATCTTACAATACTTGGACATTTTTAGCATATTCACAAAATTAAATTCCTTTTACTCTGAAAATTCAAAGAATTTCCCTTTTCTGCCTCCCTCTGCTCCTTCCCCCAGTGGCATTCATACATGGTGGAAGGGTGGGCTTCTTACTGAACTGCCATCCTTACCTCCAACTACAATTTTGCATGTCTCTAAATGCCCATTCATGCATCACTTCCTCCCCACTTCTCCCCCAGGCTACAACCTTGACCTATATTAATCCTAGTGCTTTAATTTCAACCCCACCCAACACCACAGTTCTTGGGTTTATTTTCAGCTCATTATGAGAGGCCCTATTCTTCCTTTTCTTATTTTCCCCTTCTCTGTGCCATCTACAGTCTCGGTAGTGACCCATCCACTACCCCAACCTCACCCTAGCCCAATCTGCCTGGAAGTTCTGGCTTTCATTCCAGTATCCTCTGGCTCTGATGTGTAGGAGCACATAGGTGCTAAATGAATATCATCTAAAGAGCTGGGAGAATGGGTGGTAAGGGTGAAAACCGACTGCCTTCCACCTAGCCTGCTCAGTTGTCCCTTTTCCTGTTCCAGGTCTCAGTTCCCTGATTAGCCATGTTCCCACCATGCTGTTCATGAAACTGGCGCCCAGCCTTCCCTTAAGATGACTGTTTGGTGGCCAGTAGTCACCCAACAGAAATGTAGCAAGCATTGCTGAGCACACCAGCCATGCACGGCGAGTGAGCATGTTTACACACCATGGGGAGGGCCTCCTGCCATCATAAAAATAAGAAATGGCCTGATTGCCTGGTCAAGTGAAAAATAAGAATGGGTAAAATGGAAGTCAGGTAGTAGAATGTCCTCTGTTTCTGCTCTCTGAGGTTTTTGGTTTGCTTCTGTAAGCTACCTGGTCATTGGGGACATAAAAACAGAGACT
Organism: Noctilio leporinus; assembly: GCA_004026585.1. Lineage (NCBI taxonomy): Eukaryota > Metazoa > Chordata > Mammalia > Chiroptera > Noctilionidae > Noctilio > Noctilio leporinus. The sequence continues at coordinate 313,929 of PVIW01000273.1, read as the reverse complement.
TGTGTTCTCTGAAGAAAGTGATGTGGGCTGCAGAAGCATCAGGTGATATCAGAGCTGGAAGAGACCCAGTCAGGACCCGGGGAGGTTGAGCCCCTTACCCAGAATCACAGGGTGGAAGAACAGCATTGTCAATAGGGGTGGGCAGGAAACAAATCTGCAGACAACAGAGATGGCTTTAATGAGCCAAATGATTTTTTTTTTTTGAGCCAAATTGTGTTTCCTCCATTTTTGTTTTATTTTATTTAAAAATTCTGTCATCTGACTATCCGTCCATTCACCTATCCATCCATTGATATGCATACATGTATGTCAGCGATCTAAAATTCACCCATTTAATAAATAAGCAATTATGCCAACACCATTTATTAATTATAACCTTCCCCATTGAATTAAGCAACTCTCATTGCCATTTAGATTATATATGTAAGATATGTAATATTACTTAGAAGTTGTCTAAGTATCTTCTTTTCTTTTTCATTGATCTACTTACTCCCATGGTAATGCAATTTTGATTCTTTTATAGTTAATTTTGGTCGTATGTTCTTACACCTGATAAGATAATTCATTCATATTATACTTTTTAAACTTTTAAGGCATATATTTTTATTTGTGAATTTACATTGCTTGTAGCTAATTATCCCCTGTTGCCTACTGGGATTCTAATTGCAATCACATTCATTTATAACTTGCTTTAGAAAATATTATTAGCATGTTACATGTTCCATTCAGTGGAGGATTTAAAAGATTCATTTTGATTCATTTTTTTTCTTTTATTGCTGACAACATTATAGATGTCCCCATTTCCTGTCCCCTTTGCCCACCTCCACTCAGCCGGGCCCCCTTCCCTCTGCCCATTGCCACACTGCTGTCTGTGTCTGTGGGTTACGCATGCATGTTCTTTGGCTAATCCCTTCACCTTCTTTCATCCAGCCTAAAACTTTATTTTAAAGACCAGACTCACACTGATGGCGATAATTTGAATGCTGCAACTCAAGCCTGCAGTTAGGCCACTGAGTGAAGGAGGGGAGGGAATGTCACTAACTGCGTAGAGAACCAATGGGTGACTGGGTCCATGCTAAGAGTGTTGGTGTGGACCTCACACCAACACAACGGCACCTGAGTCCCAGTCAGGGGGCCCTGGGCCACCTGGACCCCCGAACCCGCAGGCTTGCACTCTGTCTGTCCAAAGCCTTTGTGACCACAGAATTTCATATTTGTGCCCAATAGAAGTTAAAAACTCTTTCTGCAGGCTGGTTTGAAGATTTTATAGCTTGGGGGTTTAAAAACAGGAATTGCTGTTGGATCAGGACAGGCTATGTGTGCTGTGGGGTCAGGCTCTCCCTTTGCCATGAACACAGTCCGACCTGTCAGCTTAGCTCCCTGCTCCAGGTTACAGGGACCCCGTCCATGGGCCTTTGTTTTTGGGTACTATGGATCACGCGCTGGATTGTGCTATGGATAATGATGCGTCTTTTTTATCTGACTTATGAAAGTGAGCATCTGCCTTGTGGCTGATTGGGGGTGCTGGAGATACAATGACAAGCAGCTGGTGGGTTTATCATTGCTTCCCACAGTGAACTGAATTGTGTTCCCTTGTATTCAGAGTATTCCTCACAGTGACTCATGCACGGAATATGTTTGACCCATGTTTGGTGAGTGAGTGAATACATGAGGCTGTGAGGGCAATAGTTCTGGTTGAAACAGGATTTCCTTAGTTCTACATCAAGTAATTATCACTTTCTCTTTAGCTTTTAAATGTTTATCCTTATTTTGAATATGCTATATTGGGTTTTTTTCCCATCAAATGTCCTTGATCAGATTTTTTTAGGTTTGCAGAATTAATTTTTCATTAAATAAATAAATAAATAACTTTAGAAATCTACTATATTTCAGGCATCAGATGTTTCAGTCAATGATTATCGGGGATAAAATTCACAAAAATAAATCCACAACAGCAGCATTAAAAAAAAAAAAAAAGTTTTCTCCAGATGGCAATGGGCACAATATTTTAAAATCTAAAATCAAGAAATCTAACATAAAACACATAAAGATGTTAGTCAGGAGCCTAAAATAGACTTGATATTCGATTTCTATATTTAAATTGAGAAATGAATGAGCAGAACTCTGAACATTTCAGTATTTTTTATTAGGAAAATATGGCCCTAAGTTAGAAATAATCAGTACTCCCAATTCTTCACGCTAAAGAATGAATGATACCAATATAACCCATTTTCTTCTACATTGTAATAAAATAAACATTTATTTTAAATGTAGACATTTAATATTATCTTGTGCAATATATTTATCAATCAAATAGAAACATGGGTTGGGATGAATACTGATACATTAGTTTAATTTGAAACTGTGTGGATTTACAGTGATCAAATCTACATTTATTCAACAACTATTTATTGAGTATGTACTATGTGCCGTGCACTGTTCTGGACACTCAAGGTACAACAATGAACAAAACAAAGATCCTTATTCTTTTGACACTTACATTCTAGGTAGAGACCAACGGTGGAGAGAGAAAGTAAATCATAAACATAATAAATAAGCAAATTATGTAATGTGATAGAAGGCAGTAAGTGCTCTGGAAAAACAGTAAACTAAGGGGATTCAAGAATGCTTAAGGTGAAGGGGTGAGGGCAGACTACAGTATGAAATAAAGTTATTTCAAACACACACAAAATTAAACGAAGAGAACGATGCCCCACCTACAATGTAAGAAATGGAGTTGTAGACCATTGTCAGAAGAGATCCAAAAATGAAGGTATGGGGTTGAGAAAGAAAAACTGTAAGGACTATTAGAGACACATGTGTTTACTCAGCTTGAGATACAAGGTCTGGATGACACTATGATTTTGCAATGGTATTTCTAACTCCAGTGTAAATACTACTTGCAAAAATGTTCTCTATTTTTCCCCCTCATTAAAAAAAATGATTGTTGTTCAGTTACAGTTGTCCCAATTTCCCCCCACCGTACTCCCCTGCCTCCCCACCCCCCTTCTCCCACACTCAGTCCTCACCCTATTCATGTCCATGGGTCCTTCTTTTATACTTGTTTCTAGACTCTTCCCTCTTCTCCCCCTGTTATTCCCCTTCCCACCTCCCCACTGGTGGACCCAACGACAAGGAAATCAGGAACAACCTGACATCAAAAATGTTCTGAACTGCGACATGAGAAATGGAATTACCCTGGAGAGAGAGCTGCCTGATACTGAGAATGCATGTTTTGAAATGTGATGTATGGAAAGACGAAGGGAACGTCTTCTGAACTTAAGCTTGATGACTTGGAATTTGTAAACCCACATGGAATGCACTACTTACTGGATATTTGCTTTTACAATTTGTAGTGATGATCATATTATTAAAATAATAATGATTTATGTGCTATTTCCATTTTTAATCAATAAATACTGCTCTATTAGTAGAGAAATGAAATAGACACTAAAACCCCATTCACATTCTGTGGCTCCATCATGTCTTTGTTAATGGTAGAAATTCCATTAAGAATCGTGAACAATCAAAAAGCATTTCCTTGTAACTAACACACCATCATAGGCGATGGACACATACATCCTCTTGTTGCTGTACCCCCACTCCCTCCCTCTCTCTCGCCCTCCCTCTGTGTCCTGCCCCCCATCATATATTTAGAAGCATGGACACTTCCAACACAGGAATTGAGGTTTTGTTTTCGTTTCCTCTTTCTCTGATTTGCCATAAGGGAATTAGATCATTGGGTCAAGTCTTCCAAATAGTGTCATGGGATGAATTAATTACATCACGTGTGGAAGTCTGTAGTAACCGCAGGGATTGTCTGCAATCGGAACAGGAGGTACCTGAAGCCATCAAGCATCATAGTTGTCTCTTTTAGGTGGAGGGTGAGAAAGGGGTGAACAGTTTGCTATAATAGATTCAGCAGATTGTTGCAAGGCTGCGTCCTGTTTGGAAATGACCTCATCTAACATGGCTGTTGGTGGTTAGCAGTGTTCTACCACACAGGACTAGGTTGATATGGCACTGTTGCTGGACTGCCCTCAAAGTTAAAGCCACAGGATTCCTCGCTGCACACAATGCGGGGGTTAGGAGTGACATATAATTGTCAAGACTTGCAAACTCTAACCTTAATCCATATAAGGACTTGTTACAAGTCATCATATTGCTTATTTTCGTGCATTATTTTGATCCCGGGATTGTTCTGTTAGATGAACTGTGCAATGTGTATAATGATAAATTGGAGAGAAAGTCAAATGCTTTTCCTTATTGATTGAGAGCAGAAACACATCTAAAGAGATCCGTTTTGTAATAACGCTGTTTGAATACTGTTCAGGTGTCTAGTGGCATGCCCTCTTTTATTGTCCCCTCAGCTGTCCCCATGCAGATAAACAGTATAACTCTTAGAGCATGAATATTTAGAGCTGTGCCACCCAGTGTAGTAGCCACCAGCCACACATGGCCACTGGTCACCTGAAATGTGGCCGGCTTGCAATGAAAGGTGCCATAGTGTAAGATGCATGAGATTTCAAAAACTTAGTACTCAGAAAAGATCAGCAGATGTCTCATTAATAATTTTATACTGCTCACACATTTTGGAGATATTGGTATGAATAAAATGCACAATTAAAATTCATCTTAACTGTTATGTTTTCCTTTTCTGATGTGGCTTCTATAAAATGTAAAATTGTATATGTGGCTTCTATTGGATTTCTATTGGATAGAGCTGGTCTTGAGTATCTTTGCTCTCCCACCTCCCCATTCATTACCCTGGGGGAGGGTTTTCAAACCAGTATGAGTTACAGTCTGCAGCCCAAGAAGGATTTGTGCCTGTGTTAGGGGTGGGAGTGGAGACCGGAATTCTCCACTCTTTTTCAGTGGGAAAAAGAAGGAACCAGAGGAGGAAGTGAGCAGTTTCGATGAATTACGGTCTGCGATGATGTCCACTTTTACTTAAAGAAGTGGAGAGGTCTGAGCCACAAGGCAGCCCTCCCCACTGGTCTTTGTTTTAAAGTAAAGTGACTCACTGGAACATCAGGCTCAGTTGATTTCAAAATAAGTACATGCAAAGTTTCTGTAACTCCAGTACAGAAGCACACAGCACATTTTAAGAATCATTGTCATAGCTTTCCTTAGTTCACAAAGGTCATTGCGAACTGGTCTGTGTGCCTTCCGTCCCAATCAGAACTATCATCAAAGAGAAATTTCTGGCTGAGATCTGCTCTTTTAATGGCTTCATAGTTTAGGCTCAAACAAGTCCCTGAAATAATATATATGGTGGCTTTTCTGGTGAACTGGGAGAGTTTGTGAATCACAGTGCTTTCGCGAAATGTTAAATTAAGAGATACCAGGCAGTTTCTACTTTTTCAGGAGGAAGAAACAGGCATTTTAGAGACCAAGCCCATGCGACCGCCTGAGTTAATGATTTAGTGTTTTATATGCGACAAATCCGTTTTACTCTAATCTTGTCATAGACCATGAAATGGCAAACTTGAATCGTTTCATTATTTCATTAGCTTAGTTAATTAAATAGCCCCTGCAGTGAGCCCAGTGGAAATAACCATGAATTGAACTGTCATTCGGGTTAAATGAAAAGGGAAAAGGAAGGACGAAGAGACTCAGCTCAGGATAGAAATATAACAAAAGCCACATGTGTAATTTAATGTTTTCTGGTAGCCACACTGATTGCTTTCTGCATCCCAGGGAAAGATGCCTATTCGAGGGAGGAAATTCAGTGGAAAGAAAAGGGTAAGATGGCCCCACAGCTGCAACTTTCTGCACCCAACTTGGGACACTGTCAGGGCTATCCAGATGTTGATAGCTTCTCATTGAATTACACTATCTCAGAATTGGAAAAAAAAAGACCCAACCATCAGCCTCTGATTTCAAATGAGAGAAATCAGGCCCAGACAAGCAATGTAGCTCACCTCAAGTCCCACAGCCAAAGTGGCCGAAGTAGAAACGGTATCAGGTTTTGATGCCCCTTAAGATAGTTGTCCACGCTATTGTGTGCTGCCTCCGTATTACTGAGTCATTCATTTCTTTGTTGTCTGGTCTATCAAAAGAACATCTGGCACCAGGCACTGTGCTGTGGCTTTTGGGTACAATGGTGAATGTGACAGCCTTTGTCCTCAAGGGCATACAAGTCACCCAATTATGTCATAGATGGACCTCCAGCTTCTGATGCACGTCACGCTTGAACCATCCCCTGACCTTGCTCTGTGTTCATGGCAAGCAGGGGATACTAACTACTTTAAAGGACACTTGTGACAAAACCAAAGGCGCTTCAAGATGTCAGGGTTTTCCCTCCATTCATGGAAAGAAAACTTGTAGGAGGCAGCAGGAACCTATCCTGAGTAAACCACACTAAACGCTATCACGCTGGGAACATCGTGGCAGACTGAGGGAGGAGCCAGGCTCAAGTTCTGCCCGTCCCTGGGGCAAGAAAGGCTGTTCCACTCACGTCTGTGAAATTAGTTACAGACACCTCAGTGTGGACGGTGGGACAGGCCACCGTTGGCAGCTGCCTGAGCTCCCACAATCGCTGAAGCTCACAGGCTCATGGCTACGGGGCTGTTCAGATTCTGGAAAGGCAACTATTGTTCATGAGAGGACTGGTTTAAAAAAAAAAAAAAAGTCATTAGATCAGCCAGGTTTTCCTCAGGATAATAGTATCACGTTTCATAAAGCATGAACCACAAATACAAAATCCCCCGTCACTCGCTTTTCATTTCGTAGGCATTCCCTTCCGACTGTTGCTCACGAGGGTGAATATTTCACGTTGCTTAATCAGGGTGTATGTGTGATTTGTACAGTCCGGTTTCCACGATGAAAATGATCTCCACGCTCTTTTTTCACGATGGGTCTATGTCTTCATAATTGTTTTAGTGATTGTATCATACCCTGTGCAGGAATTCTGTCGTGGGTTGCTTAAACTTGTAAGATCCTCCTTGGATGGCACTGAAGGTAACAGGGGATGCTTCGAGTGCTCACAATCAAATTGCACATTTGCTTCAAGTATAAAGCCACGTGCAGCGGACCCCTTAGGGGAGCAACATGTGCCAATGCAGAGTTGCGGGCCTTTGACCACCCGCAGGTCGTTGGGTTTAAGCATTTATGCAGAACTGGTGCACATGGTGTGCTCGGCTAACCCAGAAATGAGAAAGAATTCTGTTGGCAGCGCTGCCTGCTCTGTAAGAGGTCAGGAATGCAGACACTGTTTTTATTGGTACATGACTGTTCAAGTTTCTGCACAACGGTCTAGGCCCCAACAACCTGAGGACTAAGTTGTGTACGGCCTTCCAAACGTGAGGAGGCCATGCAGCTGGCCAGGGTCATCTGCCTAATCAGGGCAGGGTGTACATGGCTTCCACCCGGGCCTCTTTGGAAGATAGTGGAGCACAGGTCAATTCATGTTTTTAGGTCTTTGGCGAAATGTTATAGATAAGAAAACTGAGATTTCTCTCTCTCTCTCTCTCTCTCTCTCTCTCTTATCAAATAGCACTAATACTTTATGGACCAAAGTTATTTTCACAAAGCATTTACATAATTAGGAACTTGCCAAGCTATGTAAATGTTTATAGCTTTAGGGTTCTTTTCTTTTTAATTTATTGTTGTTAAAACTGAGATATTTTATCTTAGACCAAAGTAGATACAACTTCTGCTGTAGGTGAAAGTTTTGAGTAATAACCAGGTTGCAAGCCAGGTCTCCGGCCAGCTCCGTAGCTGGAGGCAGGTGAAAGGCAACCATACATTGATGTCTGTCTCCCTCTCTGCCTCCCTCCCTACCCCTCTCTCTAAAAATAATAAATAAAATCTTTTTTTAAAAAAGGAAAGTTTTGAGTAAGATTAGTTCCTTTTTTTTATGGGACTAGACATTTATTTTAACTTATTTTGTACTCTCATTCGATGATCCAGTAAAATGAGTTATATGTTTCTATATGACATTGGCCAATAACTCAAACTTCTTTGATTTGCAGTTATTATTTTCCATTTTTCTCCCTGGGAATGATTACTTCTGGCTGACCCGTCTTGTGAAATTGCTGTGAGAACCCAATGCGGTATAAACTGTAATCTCCTCTGGCAATGCAAGGTGGACACTCTTCTAAATCGCTGGTGAGGGTGATGAGTGGAAAATCGCCTCAGAGCATCATCAGATAGCACGCTGCCATCTGAGGCTGTGCCAGCTAGGGTGTGATGGCGCCATTTAACACCAGTAATGTGTCCTGTAAGGTAAACCTGGCCGAGTCATGCCTCCATCTGCCTTTACTTGTAGAAAACATGCTCCCATGGAGGGGGGTGGGATTAGGCAAGGTGTTCTGAGCTCACAAGATAAAGATCACCCGTAGACCAGTCAGGAAAATTTTCCTGAAGATTTTCGTGTGCTCCAGTGACCAATTAGTTATACAGAGACCCATGTACGAATGGTCATTGCCAGAAATTAGAGAAAGTGTGCTAAAAAAAATAAAGCTCGTGTCTGTGGCTAGAGGAGCACTTTCTCTGTGTATTTGAAAACTCAAGCTGGCTTCTAATTGTGTCCAGTTGTGTGGTCAGTTTTTGCTGGTGGGGCCTGGCCACACAACCCGCCAGTGTCAGCGAGAAGCACGTGACCCAGTTTCTGTGGTCTGAGCGGAAAGGTCACCTGAGCCTGTGCATTCCCACAGCTGCTGGCACCGTTCCACAGTGACTGCTTGTTCAGATTTATATTTTAAAGAGGACATTGGATCATTGTCGCTTGCTTTGCTCAGATCTGGGGGTGTAATATCTTTTTCCCCTTGAGGTCATCGCAGCACCATCTGCCCAGATAGTTACTAGGGTGTTGGGGGATCGCTCTGCACTCACTGTTTTAAAATTCACAGTCTCTCCCATGTAAAGCCATGTATACGTATTTGTTCTGGGTTGATTGGAAATGATGGTGTCCTTGTTCTCCTGGTCTGACACTGCCCAGGGACCTAAGGAACATAAGGTGACAGATGAATACTCTCAGGCTGTGGAAAGCATCCATCAACTAACATAGCTTCAGGGCACAGGGTATTTTCATGGTGTCCTATTGGGAAAGAAACAAATACTCTCTCCTCCTTTATCTGGAGCCTGAAACACCATCCTCAGTTTTAAAAGAGATAGGACCATGGGTCATTTTTATTTTAAGGCTTTGAAAAAACTCTTTAAGTAAAGGAAACTGCTAGAAAAAAGAAGGCTGCGGCAGAGAAAATAGAGCCACCAATTCCACTGAGTACCCTGAAAGGGAAAATGAGAGGCACCAGGGTTCCCTTGGAGGATTTATGGCCAGGCAGGAAAGGTTGCTTCTAAAGTGGGCATTCCCTCCCACGGGCAGCATTCTAGCCATTCAGGATAATATCCTTATAAACCTACCCAGGGTGTTGACTCCTTATCCACAGACCTTTGATAAAGCTTCCTCACCGTACTATTTTTATAGACCCCTTTGAGTAAGCACAAGGGCCCATCTGCGTTAGTGGGTGAACATTCAGAGGGAGGAGTTCTTAACCTGATACTGAGGGAGTGAAGTCAGTCGCACGCTAAGCATTCAAGAACTGTGGTCTTCTATTGTACCTTTTCTACGTATGTATTTTTTTCTCAAAGTGTGGTCTGTGAATCACCCACAACAGAATCCCCGAAAGAGCTTCTCGAGATGCAGATTCCTTGGTCCAGTCCTAGGCCTGTTGAGGGGGAACCTCTGGTTGAGCATCAGGGTTTTAACACGCACCGTAACCCTGATGAAGCAGCTCCCCTGAGGGCCTTTCGACATCCTGTTGGAGCCAATTTTACCTTATAGTGAATCAAAATATGTCCCGCTCTGCTTTATTATTTTACCATTGTTCAAAATGATAAGCAACCTATTTTATTTTTTGTTGTTTCTCCCCTTTTTTTATTTTTAAGTTAAAATTTTTTCAATCACAGTTGACATTCACTATTGTATTAATTTCAGATGTACAATGCAGGGATTAGACGTTTACATAACTTACAAAGTGGTCCCTCCCAGCAAGTTTAGTACCTTCCTGACACCGTACATAGTTTTTACAATATGATTGACTATTCCATGGGCTGCACTTTCCCGGGGACCGTTTTGTAACTGCCAATTTGTACTTCTTAACCCCTCACCTTTGTTCACTTAACCCTGACTCTCCTGTTTGAATCTACATGGAACCAGTCCAGCCCTCTTGTACATTGTAGTTCTCTCCATCGATGAAAATCTCTTCCCTCCAGGTGTTTTCTTTCCAAGGCTAGAGATCCCTCATTCATTTAGTTGTCTTCAGAAGCGCTCTACCTTTTTTCCTTTACTTTGAAGGTTTTTTGTAAAATAGTCTGCTGCTTAGTATGAGCTAGAAGTATGAAATGATAAGCTCAGACTCCACCTGTGACTCTCCTTGTCCTTATTATTTACATTCCACGTGCCTGTGGCCCAGCCTCGCCTGCTTTGTGCGCAATGGTATCACACCACCAACTTGCACTGAGCTTACAGTTAAGTGAAACCTGGAGTCATCTGTCTGTCTGTCCGTCTGTTATGTTTTCTGAGTATTTGAAAATGCATGAGGCCAGTGACCTACAATTTTTCCTTTGAGATATCAGTAACCTCGGTCCTTGAATTAGCACCTGCCATTTAGGTTGCTTAACTCTTGGATTATGTTTATTTCCATTTTCAACCAATCTTATTTTTTTTTAGTACCTCCATCAAAATCATGCAAAACTTTAATTACTGCCTTGCTGAAATCTAGATACAAGTTGCCTCCAACAGCCTTCTCGTCTACCAATCTGGCATATCTGTCTAAAGGAAATGAGATTGGCCTGCCTTCACGTGTTACAGTAATCGCTACTTCCTTTTCTCTGTCGACAAACCATCTTTTAATGCTTATTGACAAGTCAAGAATTCAGGAGCTGTGCTGTTCTTAGTTGAAGGAGCTATGCAGCATTTTTCCATATGGTTTAAAATTGCTATCAAAACAATATGTTCACCCAAAAGTTCCATTTATTTGAGAAGACTTTTATTCTCTGTGTGAGACTAGAGCCATAGTATTTTCATCTAGACTTATACCATTGTAACCCATCCTAGGGTCCCTGTGTCTGCATGGAGTATATCTTTTTTCTTGGCTTATGCCTGCTCTCTTCCTGGTAGGTGTACGTTTACTAACACAGATATGAGTTGGTCAGGAGGTGAATGCTTTAGTCTAGTAGCTTACAAAATACAATTCAGGAGCTTCAAGGTAATCCTGGGATTAGTTCTCAGAAGGGTTCTCATTTGTAAATGGCGAGGAATATTTATGTAGGTTGGTCACGAACAAATACAATTTTAATAAAAACCAGAACTTAGATTCCATTTCATGGAAGTTGACAACATTCGTGTTTAATTCCGACAAGGGGAGGTTTATTTTGTTTTATGTTTAATAATGTCATGTCACATTCTGTCACTCGTTAAATGAGTGGTTTGCACTGGATGATGCCTCTGGAATACTGAAACTCTGGAGTTATATGATTCTAAATTTTGAGAAGGGAAGGGAATTGAAAACAATTTAAAGACATGCAGACACACATGCATGTGCATACGTGTACAGCTGATGGAACCTGGATAATAAGGTGATTAGGTTACAGCAAGGTCGGTGTGTTGGCGGTGCTGTTAGGCTATCATTTTGCAAGAGAAACTGAGTGAAGGCAAAAGCATTCGTTATAGCTGTATTATTTCTTACAAAAATGTGAATCAACAGTTGTCTCAAAATAAAAAGTTGAAAAAATTAAACCACAGAGTGTTATAACAGGACTTTGGAAGGAAAATGAGCCTTTCCGAAACTGTTTCTTGGTCAGCCTTAAAGTGCAAGTACTAATTCCTCCCTCATGGGATTGTTGGAAGGATTATGTGAGACAGGCGCAAACATCTTGGAGGGTTCATACTCCGGGATAACGTTCAATAAATATTGGCCACTGCCCCCTCTGCTTCCTGCCCTCTGTGTCAGGGAAGAAACTAGGACAGACAGCCTTGCGGCAGCTCTCCTAGAAAAGGCACATGACCCGAAGCTAAAGACAGTTTCGGAGCAAACATTATCAGTGCGATGAACCTCATAGCAGTGCGGTGAGTAATGCTGTTACATAACTTTCGCAAATCACCAGGCGGATAAGCGAACGTGGTTTGGCGCAGCTAACGGACAAAGCGAGGCCGCTTCCAAACCCAGCCCCAGTCAGGGGCTCCTAACAGCCTGGCCACAATCAGAATCCGGAGTGACTGCATGGGCCTTGAAGCTTTGGTGTTTCATCTGACTCAGACATGCTGGAAGTCTGTTTAAGTGGAAAAAACATAAGCGATTTTTCTCTGGCTGATCCCCTCAATAACTGTCCCCAAGGGGCCTAGAACAGCTTGCTTTCCCTCAAAAAATCCTTCATCGCATCTCCTGAATATGCGTTTTCCAGGCAGCTGCACAGATGAGAACTCGGGAGGCTTAGGAGCATAGACGTGTTTTGGTCCTGAGGGTGTGATCACTGAATGGCCAAAATGTGTCTCCCACATTTTCCTAAAATGTTGAGCCTTTCCCAGGGCTCTGTTGTTTCTCCTGACCTCACGAATGTTTTTCTCAGGAAAATATTGGTAAGGCACCAGAGACAACCCTACCAAATTTTGTAACGATACCGAGGTGAACAGGAGTTTGGGGACAGAATTACAATTTTTCAATGATTTTGGCAGCTTCTGAAGCACTGAGCTGATCACAGGAAGTTTTCATTTAATAGGGGTAATGTCCAAACCTGTACTTTAAAATCAAAAGCCAAGTACAGGTTGGGAAAGGCTTAGTTTGAGAAGGGTTTTATATGAGAAGTAGTATAGGGATTTTATTTGGCTGCAGAAAGGTATGAGTCAACAGTATGATGTGGTTGTAAAAAAGGAGGCTAGGGAGCTAGAAAAAGAAAATAATCTTTCTACCTTACATAAGTTGCATCGGTTAGACAGTACTTTGGTATATTCAGCCTAGGGGCCACATTTAAGAAGGATGGTGATAAGTTAGAATTGGTCACTGAGGGGGAAAGAAGAAAAAAGAAAGGTCCAATGGGGAAAAAAATCCAAAACTATATTCTTTAAAGAATGGTTGAAGGAAAATAAGGCTATTTAGCTACCTTTTACAGTTACCATATGGAAGAGAAATAAACGTCTATTTTGCTCTAAAAGACAGAAGTGGGATTAATGAGAGAGAATTCATGGAAACAGATTTTGGCTCAGTAGAAGGAAAAACTTTCAAATAATTATAGCAGCCCAGTGACGAAAAGGACTGTTTCATTAAACTGCAAGATTCCTGTCACTGGAACTATTCAGGCTAAGGCCGGGTGAGTGTCCTTCTGGAATTCTGAAGGCTCTCAACATTGAACAAGAGCTTGTGGTAGGTGACCTTTAAGATTACTTCTATTTCCCATAGTTTATGATTTCAGTACGCAAGGATGCCAAGGTCACTTATGGCATGCCACAGCCACTTTTTCCACTCTTGGCTCTGATTCTGGCCAGCTGTGTGACCTTCAGCTAAGAAATGATCCATTTCTCCTTCCAGTTTCCTCAGCCATAAAATGAAGGAGCTGGATTGGATGATGTGTAAGTTCACCCCAGCACATCTGTCTCCTGAAGCATCCTCGTAATTAACAGCGTGTTTAGAAAGTAGAATTTGAGCTGATACCTGTCATTTTTCCAAAGCTGGCTTGCAGGGAGAAGGTTTTTAACGACCAAACACCATTGTTGACTGTGGGGCCGTTGAGCAAAAAGCCTCAACTGTTTGTTGGCAGGAGAATGGGTGATTGTGATCCTTGAATTTGTTCCCATGAAATCTGTAGCAGGAAGTTGATCAAATAACTGGTAATCGGTTTCCCCTCGAACACCTGTCCTTTCTGGCTGAGTTCAGCACTGCCTTTGCAAACAACTTAGAAGAAATGAAGATCATATTACCATTGCAATATAGCTGTATGTTTGGCAAAGCAAACCTTTGTTCTGTTGAACTCTGTTTATAATCATAAAAACCAGTATCCAGAAAGCAACTTCACCATGTGGCAGATACTGTTCTTACAGTTTTCCATAAATTAATGCGATTAGTTTTTAAGCTAAAAGTTGAATGATGAATCGGTAGATTAAATCCTCCTATCGCCACAGAAAAGGAGGAGTTAAAATCCATTAAATTGTCTTAATGGCAAAGAGTCCAGAATTCAGATCGACACCCTCCTTCTTTTAGGCTTTTCTGCTGCTCTTCCATCACTATGCTGTCTTCTGTGGTCCATTTGATCATCAATTCTTTTCTACTTGGACTATTTTTTTAAAGATTTTATTTATTTTTAGAGAGAGGGTAAGGGAGAGAGGCAGAGAGGGAGAGAGACATCAATATATGGTTGCCTTTCACCTGCCTCCAGCTACGGACATGGCTGGAGACCTGGCTTGCAACCTGGTTATGTGCCTTGACTGGGAATCGAACCAGCGAGCTTTGGGTTCACAGGGCAGCACCTTACCCACTGTGCTACCAGCCAGGGCCTTCTTCTTGGACTATATTAAGGTACTCCATCCTTCAGCTCTATTACATTCTTATTCTTCTATTTCTTTGATTACACTCTGACTCATACATCATTGCCTCAAATCTCGTTTCTTCAGTTATTCTTTTCCCAACCATCTGGGGGAGAGTCACCATTTGTTTTGATACAGATGTAAAAAGTATGCCCAGTATTTCAAATGCCCTCCTCCAGTTACTCAGATGAGTCGGGGAAGAAATCAGTAAATTTATGCTTCTGGTAAGGACAGCAGAATTAAAAACTTCATTCCCAGGCTTGAGGGTCGGCAACACTCACTGCATCCAAGTACCACATTTTATTCCATCTCTTTGTTTCCTTAGTTTGGGAATGAAAACAGCTGTAAAGTGCACATGAGTCAGTCTTGAATCTCAATGTGATCATTACAGTTTCCATCGCAGCTGGTACAGCCCCACGTCTCAACCCACTTGTGGTCTATTTTATACCAAGACCTTAATTTTTGTTTTCGGAACCTCTAAGATTAAACACTAAATCAATTGTCAAACCACACCAAAATAATAATAATAATAATACACCAAAATAATAATAATAACAACAACAAGGAAGAGACTACTTCAACTTAAAAACTTGATTCTTGGGACATGCTTTTTAAAAATCAGATTTAGATTCTGACCAAATCCTTATGTTGATATTAGAAATGTCCGTTATTGTTCTACATTTTCAAAGATGGAGCTGCTGGGTTTCCCTTCCTGTGAAGAATTCTGCTTGGACCCCTATGTCTTGAATTTTATTTTCTTTTCCCCAGGACTTAATAAGTCAATCTTAGAAGAGTCAGCCACAGCCTATTCATGGATTGTCACCTTTCAGACAGACTGATCCGCTTTTGGTTCTGCTCAGGCCAGCATCAGCCATTGAATCCTTGATTGTCTAAAGCTCTGAGGTGCCCAGCGAATCAGCTAACCAAGCTAGGAGTGCCCTGGAAACGCAGATCACATGAGACAGGCCAGGGAACTTGGTGTTCCTCGTGGGGAGAAGCGGGAGGAGAGAGACTAGGCTTTGAACCTCTTCACTTTGCCTGCTCTGTTTCCCCCTTCTACAACTTGACTCCTTTGTCATTGGGCGATATATATTATTTTCATAATTCATTTCTTGCTAAGAGATCTATAATTCGTTTCTTATTGTGTCCTCCAAGAGCTGGCTTTATGCGCTGAAAATTGGCTCAGTCATTTTAGACTATTGTAAGAAAAATACCATAGTGTTGGAAGTCCAAGAAGAAGGCACTGGCAAATCCAGTGTTTGGAGTGAGGGGTGGGGAAGGGGGAGAGAGTGAAATAGAGGGAAGGGGAGAGAGAGAGGAAGAGAGAGAGAGAGAGAGAGAGAGAGAGAGAGAGGGAATCTCATGTTGACTTTTATAAGCGTACTAACCCTGGGCCCGCCCTTCATGACCTAATTACCTCCCAGAGACTCCATCTTCAAATACCACCACACTGAGGATTAAGGCTTCAATGTGTGAATTTGGGGGGACAAAAATACCCAATCCATAGCAGAAATGAAGACATCTGCATGCATGCTGTGACTTGTGGACTCCTGAGAAGGCCGTTCAGCCACATGGAACATTCTCCCATTAGCTGCTGATCTCTTTGTGGTGGGATATCACCTCTCAGATATGACATCTTTTAAAATCCAGCATGCTTGAAAGGGTGAACCCATAAAATGACATGTGAGGTAGTACAGTGTAGCTGTTAGATGGAGGCTGTGGAGTCAGGTGACTTGAATTCACATCCTTACTAGTTGTAGGACCATAGGCAACTGAGTCCTCTTTCTGTGCTTTGGTCTCCTCATCTGTAAAACTGGGGTGGTAACAACACTTAGAG
Source organism: Noctilio leporinus (assembly GCA_004026585.1). NCBI lineage: Eukaryota > Metazoa > Chordata > Mammalia > Chiroptera > Noctilionidae > Noctilio > Noctilio leporinus. The sequence goes on along the minus strand of PVIW01000273.1, from coordinate 297,568 downwards.
GTTCTTATGAGGCTTCAATGAAATATGTAATGAGCTTAAGAGGGCAATATCCTATTATATGTGTTAGCAATTATCACCCTTTGTTTGCATAAGTCAGAATAGGGTATTCATGTCCTTTTTTTAAAAAAATATCTACTTACAGCTCTTTTTTTTTTTTTAAGATTTTATTCATCATTTTTTTGAGAGAAGACCAGGGAGGGAGGAAGAAAGGGAGAGAAACATCAGTGTGTGGTTGCCTTTCATCTGCCTCTAGCTACAGACCTGGCTGGAGACCTCGCATGCAACCTGGTTACGTGCCCTGGCTGGGAATCGAACCAGTGACTTTTGGGTTCTCAGGCCAGTGCCTTATCCACTGAGCCACCAGCCAGGGTAACTGCTGTTGCCTCTTTCTTTCAGATTACATGAAGCAGACCACATTTGAAACCCCTGCCTTCTTAGAAGCTCTGCAGTTCTTCCGGCAGGAGAAAGGTCACTACGGCTCATGGGAAACAATGACTGGCGATGAAACTCAGGTAACCCAGGGCTCAGAGTTTGGGATCTTGTTCTCTGTCTGGGAGGCAGAAGGCCGGGGTCATAATAGTCAAACGAACAAACAAACAAAATGTTGCAAGAATGGAAGATGTGGAATCCAAGATCATTTCTCTTGTAGTCTAGAAAGTGATTTCCAACCTTTTTCCTCTCATGGTACACATAAACCAATTACTGAAATTGTGCAGCCTGCCAAAAATATACATTTTTTGGCCAATCTAACAAAAAGTAGGTATAATTTTGATTCATTCACACTGGGTGTCTATTGTTTTTTGTTTTCGAAACATTTTATTTATTCATTTTTAGAGAGGGGGAAGGGAGAGATAAAGAGAAGGAAAGAAATACCAATGTGTGGTTGCCTCTCGCGCCCCCGCCCAGGGACCTGGCCTGCAACCCAGGCATGTGCCCTGACTGGGAATTGAACCAGCGACCCTTTGGTGTGCAGGCCAGCACTCAATCCACTGAGCCACCAGCCAGTGCTAAATGGCTATTGTTGTGTTGGCTGTTGTCGTTTTTAAAAAATTTGACAGTAAAGGGGAAAAGAGATCAGTGACCCTGACTAAATAAATAGCCAGGTATTGATTGCATGGTTTAAAAAGTCTTGTGCACACCAGTGCCCTCCGGAGGAGAGAAGGAACCTTCAGAGAAGTTAGTCGGCTGAAGTCACAAAGCCAGTCCGTGCCAGGAATGTCTTTTGAGCCCTGTCAGGCTGTCCTTGGAGAAACTTACCTGTTTCTGCAGGACGTGGCTTCCAGAACTTTCCTGTGTGGGGCCTGGTGAGGGTAAGCGTCACTTTAACCTCTTAGACACAGAGCTGAAGCATGTCTGTCTCCAGACTCACACCAAACAGAGGTCAGGGGCCGTAAGTGGCTGCCAAGAAAAGAATGTGGCGTGGCATTGTTGGTTGGAGAATATGACATCTTTTGTTTAAAGCACTGGGCTTATTCCCATTATTTCTGCTGAGAACTTAATCATAAAGTTGTCTTAATCCCCTTTACCCTAGGGGCCTATATTTAGATTTTCATCATTGTCATATAATTATCTCCTCAGCCATGAGTCACATGGCAAGGACCGTAGACCCGCGTGGCCATGATTATTTTAGGCACATGTCCAGGCAAAGCAAATGTCTTAGACTAACTTGCCTGACAGACTCTTCATACAAAATATTGATACGGATGAAAATACAATAGTCCTCCCTTATCTGCATTGTCGCTTTCCACAGTTTCAGTGACCCATGCTCAACCAGGGTCTGAAAACACTGAATGGAAAATTTCAGAAACAAGCAATTCATAGGTTTTGAATGGCCTGCAGATCTGAGTAGTGGGATGCAATCTCTCACCATCCCACCTCATTCTGCCTGGGATGGGACTTATCCTTTTGTCCGCTGTGTCCCCACTGTGTGCTCTACCTGCCCCTCAATCACGTAGTAGGCATCTAGTTGTCAGATCAGTTACCAGAGAGAGTGAGAGAGAGACCACATTCACTTAAACTTTTATTACAGTATATTATTATAGTTCTTCCATTTTATTATTAGTTTATCACAGATGTGTGTGTATATATGAGGTTTTGGGCATCCTCTGGGGTCCTGGGAAGTATGGTACCCCTCACAGACAGGGAGGGATGGTTATATTTGTACACCAGTAAATATATTTTTTACTTGTTAATACAAATGTCAAATATGGTCCCATTGGAAAGCATTTTGTAAAATATAAAGATCTAGTTACTTGTTATTTGCCTTTAAATTAACCCCATGGGTGGAGGGAGAGAGCAGCACCCCCACGGAATAAGGGGGATTCAATCCAAGAAAACTGTGCATTGTTTAGGTCTTGTCCATAGGTTTTAGGGTGAGAGGAAGAGGAGTCTCCGCCCTGCCCTATAGCTGGCACCCCAACTCCCTGCGTTGTAGCAATTTTTTTTTTTTTTTTTTTGGTACATATACAAGTATTTCCTTTTCAATAGCTTTAGTTATAAAAATAAAACCAAATTTCTTGGAACATGACATGGGAAAGACTACAAGAAAACCATAAGCCCACCCAAATGGAACATTCTCTTTCTTTGGCCTCTATAACATTTTCATCTTTTCAAACCCATTTCATGCTGAAGTTCAGATTCAAGCCACCCTCTGCAAGAGGGTGAATTAGCGTAATTAATGTTATGAGGGCAATTATCTTGAATTTCACACTTTCCAGCTGAGGTCATGTTTTCCACTGATTTTACATTCTGGCCTCAGCCTCCCTACGTTCCCAGGTCACTCTCCACATCCGACACGTCCGCCCCGCCTGGGCAGAGGGGTTCCAAACAAGGGCTGACTCCGCTGAGCTGGGGGTTGGGGGACAAGGATTATTCATCACCCACCTCAGTCTGCTTGTTGGACCTGCTGAGCACCATGGAGTTGCCACATGTCAAGTTCTTAAGTTCTCAAAAATGCTGGCTCACCTTTTGACTGCCCCAAAAGAGTGGTTAAGAAAGGCAGAAACATCGCCACCAAAGGATGACCAGGACTGGTGGAAATCCTCCCTCCATTTTCCTCTGTCACACCACGAAGTTCCACATCTCTGATGGCAGGCCCCCCGCTTGCTGCACTGACACAGGCAGTCGTCTCTCTGGGGCACACAGGGGCCCCGATGGCTTGACCCTCCTGTGTGCCAGGGGTGTCCCTCCTCAGTCCAGCTCCTGCCTTACACCGGCTCTAGAAGAGCCCTGGAGAAAGATGACAGCTGGCAAGTTCCTAAGCGTCTCCACGAGCAGGAAGCTGGCCGATGACCTCAGAGAAAATCGTTCTTCATTCCCCAAGTTTAATAAGAATTTTTATGAGGTTGATTATTTTACACAAATATTGTTGTAAATTCATGGAGCAGATGTCAGATGAGTCTGTAGTGTTGTGCCTGGTTCCATTCCCCCAAATGGCCCTCGTTCTTTTGTAAGTCTTGGTCTGCAGCCTGATGGTGAAAGCTGAGCTGTGAGCCCTGACAGACTCGTGGCCACATGAACTGGAACGAGGAAAGTGCTGTAGCTGTGGAGGAGGGAGGGGGTAAAGAAGAAGGGGCCAGTGTCACTTGGAGTGCTATCTAGGGACATGTGGAATACTGCTGATTCAGAAGAAACATTTTCAGTGAACCAAGCAAAACTTTAGGAGAGACGTGGGAACATTCACCCTGAAAACCTTTGACCTCCCGCACGTATACATTGCTTACCCCACAAAGGTCTGGTTATGCTAAAGTATTTGTTACCCCCCGTCTTTTTCTGAACTTTCCCGAGAACGGGAGGTGGGGTTCAGGAGACAGTCAAGTCAAAGAGCATGAAGACTTTTAGGTCCCAAGGGTAAAAGGGTCTCAGGGGAAACAGACAAGGACCCAAGTCACCACAACCAAGTGACTCCCTTCACAATTTTGCTAAGGACACCCTTGCCCAGAACTGAAGTTCTCTCCCTGTTTTTCCTAAATACATTAGCTTCTTCTAATTCAGATAGGAGGAGGGTGGATTTGAGGAACTTGTTCTTCCTGATGGGAAAACATTCACAGACGTTATTTTCTTGGTGGATGTTTAAGAAGAGTCACCCTCAAAGGTCATCTTAGTTGGATTTTGGTGGCCTCAGACCTAGCAGGTTTCCTGTAGCTCAGGACAGTCTTATGCAGCCAGGATGGGGACAGCCAACCCTGACATCTTCAGTTGGCGTCATGCTCAGATTTCCTGTCACCAACTAACGGACTCAAGGGGGCCTCCTTTCTCTTCTGTTTGGCAGATCCTGAGTCACCTGGTGATGGAGGAGCTGCTGCCAACCCTTCAGACAGACCTTCTGCCTAAAATGAAGGGGAAGAAGAATGAAAGAAAGAGGGCCTGGCTTGGTGTAAGTGACAACTGTGCCCCTCGGTGCTACTCAGAGTAAGCAGTCCTTTCCCTTCTCTTTTTAAGGTAACCTTTTCTTTCAAAAGCTAATTTCTTCCCTGGGTAGAGAAGGCCCACCTCTGTCTCACCTGAATGAGGACTAATCCGGGCAGACTCTAATTTGAAGAAAGATTAGAATGTGCGTGCAGTTTTGTTTACGTGATGATAATCTTGGCGTTAATCCCCCTCCTTGGGCACGACTCCACAGAGCCCTTACGCAGGACAGAGCCCCGATTTACGTGCTGGTCCCCCTTGCAGCTCCTGGAGGAGGCCTACCACCTGGTTCAGCACCAAGTGTCGGAAGGACTGAGTGCCTTGAAGGAGGAGTGCCGCGCTCTCACAAAGGGTCTGGAAGGAACCATCCGGTCCGACATGGATCAGATTGTGAACTCAAAGAACTTTTTAACAGGGAAGATCAAAGGTGAGTGGTGATAATCCAGGCTGCTCCTAACAAAATAAGCTGGGCATTTAGGGCTGCGAGACGCAGGGAGAATTCATGGTTCCAGAGGAGAATTGAACTGAGGGGGCTGGGAAGAAGGGGTAACAGCTGAAACGGGCCCTCCCACGGAAACTTCGTGAGATCAGGGGGAGGAAGCTGCATTGCCCCCTGCTGTAGCACTGCTTACACTGAACAGCCATGGCGTACCACCCAGGTTCCTGATCGTTGTGACATTTCAGTTAGGTAATTTTCAAAGAGGTCTTCTCTCAAAGTTAACCCATCAAATCATTCATTATTCTCCTGGCAAACTGTCGCGTTTGGGTATCAAGCAAGCCATTTTGGGAAGTCATAAATTGGTTCGTATTTGAATCATGCAATTGAAAGGGTTTTTTTCCCCCTAATAATTCTATGAGCTGCTAACTATTTCATATCCCAAATATTTTTGAGTTAGACATAATATGAATAGTACTGGCCATCTTAGATTGTCAGGATATAGGGCAGTCTGACCCTTGATAGCTCTGTGATACGCATCCGCAAATTGAAAGAAGAATGTGACTACTTATCTCACTGTAAGGAAGTTATTTAGCAATAAAAGCTTATGGAATACACCTGAAGTGTAGTTCCATTTCTGCACATCAGGTGTGAAATAAAGGTTTGGACATCCAGATGTGTGGGGACTCCCCGTTTCAGCTCTGTGACACTATGATAGCCCACATGACTTTCCTGGCTCCTGAGAGCCAGCCTCCTAGCCCAGGCTCAGGCTTCCTTCCCTAGCTGCCTCCAAGCCTGGCCATCAGGAGAATCACCTTAGCGCTCAACAAGAACAACAAATAATAATACTAATAATAACACAGATTTCCACGTGTTATTATAATAGCCAGATTTCCTGAAGCAGAATCTTGACTATGTTCTTCCTCTTCTAGTCAAAGGGGGAGTAGTTGCCTCTGGGGAAAGGGGATGTGGTTGCATTGTTTTTCCATCCCCCTTTCTGATAACCTGTGCTCTTTTCATTTTTGTCACTGGGCATGCTGTCCTTGATTATCAGAACAAAAAATAGTGTTTTTTAAAAGTTGGGGGTGGGCATGGGAGATGGGGCAGCAAACTAAAGAGAACATGTTTCCATTTTCCCAAGAAAAGACTGTCCTTGAGTTTTTAAAAAGTCTCTGGAGGAGGGGAGAGGGGAATTGAGTTATATTGATTGACTCTTAAAGGAACGAATGAAAACTTGATAAATTGTGGTATACGACTAATTAATCAATATGTTGTGCCCCTGAAACCAGCACAATGCTATAGGACAATTATACCTCAACGGGGGCTCTGCAGCGTATGAGCCAGCCCTGGCCTGGCTCAAGCGCCTTTGAGTCCAATTTTGCCACAAGTCACTGTTTTCTGGCTGTTTCCTACCACAGCATTGGTGGCCCAGCCAGCGGAGAAGAGCTGTGCAGAGAACGTGCAACCATTCCTGGCGTCCATTCTGGAGGAGCTCATGGGACCCGTGAGCTCAGGATTCAGTGATGTTCGCTCACTCTTTGAGAAAGAAGTGGAGGAACTTAGCCAGAACTTTCAGACCAGCAAAGATGTTACCCAGCTGAAGGAGGTAGGATGTGAAGCCAGGTGTTCAGTGTGGATGGTTTGCCAGCAGCTGCCTTTTCCGTGGGGCTTTGTCTGCATTCATCTGTTCTTCCCACCTCCCACTACCCACTTCCTCCCTTTCATGCATCTACCTTTCCATCCCTTCATCTAGTCTGTCTTCCATTCATCCAACAACCCGTTCATCCATCCATCTACCTGCTTTCATTTAGTAATGGTTTTAAGTTGTGGAAATAATCGCATGTGTATATGTGAAGTCTGTGCTGAAAGTATCGAACCAATGTCAATATAAAACAGTTTGCTTAGTGGATACTTTCGGGACAGACCTCGTATATATGCAAAATTAATGATCACCCATACACCCACCCAATCCTAGTCCACCTCCATCTCCTAGACCACCTCCCCTCCCAGCTCCCTGCATTGACTAATTAAAGTAGCTTAGAATGTGCTTGGACATACTTTTTCCTTGTTCATACAAGTATATAAGCATATAGCCTCATTTATACACATTTGGTTTGTTGGTTTGTTTGCTTCTAAGAATATAGACTCATGATAAAAAACCAGTGTTCCTTAAAGTGTGGTCGCTTGACCAGCAGCGTCATCATCACCAGGCTGTTAATAATGCAAATTCCCAGGCCCTCACCAAAGAGCTGCTGAGTCAGAAGGTCTGTGTGCCTAGCTGTGTAACCTCCAGAGGGCTTGATGCACCCTAAAGTGTGAGAATCCCTGGCAGACGTAACCTGCCAGCTGGGTTTTCCACTTGACACATGATGGGCATCCCTGCAGGTCAATGGGTAAGGCCAGATATGTCTGTTCTTTTCCCTTTCTTATTTCTCTCTGTGTACCTACACACATCCTTGCACATAAACAAGATTATTTTGTATGTATTTTGAGGTTTCTTATTGCAGCCTTTTTTTAAAACTTGGCCTTTACTCTTGTTCCTCCCCACACACCACCCATCTGCCCTCTAGTAACTAGAGTCAACACCTTAGCCTGTGCCATCCTGTGGTTCCCCCAAGCAGACATGGCATTCATAGGCTATATTTTTTAGATAACTTGGTCTTAGAAAAATGGGATGACATTACATAGACTATTCTGCTTATCAGTGTTTTCACTCAAAAATGCCTCATGAAACTGTTTCCAGTTCTAGCTGTTCTAGCTCTAAATCATTTATTGTCATGGCTGCACAATATTTATTCAACCATCCGAACGTGGCCGGCATGGAACAAAGCCATGATAAATAACCTTGTTATGTGTACTCTTAGACCGGATGCTTCCATTTCTACAGGTTAGATTCCTAAGACAGGCTGAAAGGTAGGTTCATTCCTCATGTTAACAGATGTTACCATTTGCATTCCAAAGAAAGGAGTGAAGATCTACATTTCTACCAGTTGCGTATGGCAGAAGACTCAGCCCCACCCCCATATTCCCACCAGAAATAGGTTTTAGCACTGATCTAAACTTCCACCAATCTGCTAGGAGCAAAGTGGCGAGCCGCTTTTCCTGTCTTGTCTGCCTAATTGGTGTTTCTTAAAAATAGTCACGTTACATAGTTTGTGATGCGGGGTGAGTTCAACAGCACATACGTTAATGGGGTTGTCCGTACCTCACTTGTTCAAGGGAGTAATACTTTCTCATTACACACACAATGAGAACGAGCCCTCTTTAAATTTCTTTTTAGAGAAATCTAGGTTTACCTCTTTTCTGTGACCTGAAAACGAGACAGCACATCCTATATAATTGGCACTCACCCCCTCCTCTCCTCTGCAGTTCTTCTTAGACCTCCATTTGCAGCATCTTTCTGTCTCCACCCACTCTCTTGTTTATTCTAGCTCTCCCGTATTCAGTTTTAGAAATTATTTTAAAATAAGCTTGGGAAATGAAATGCACGCTGTTGGCAGCAGCACTCACCAGTTTTTGAAACTGGTTCCTCTCCCGGGTCAGGCCGCTGCCTACGTCCCACGTCCTCTCCATTGGCACCGTAGAGAGCCTACCACAGAGGGTGGGCCTGTGCATCCTGACAGAGCCTCAGAGAACTGTGGGGGCTCTGGCCTCACGTCCAGGAGGCTGGGGTCACCTTGACCTTGCTGGGATGTTCTGAGAGGGATGTCACTCATTTATAAAGGCTGTGGGGGCGCAGGGCCCAGGAACAATTACATGTGCCAAAGAACCAACCTGCCTAGTTTTTGAGTTCTGGACGTGGAAGCGAGCAATCAGCCCACCAAGAGCTTACAAAGACTGGAGCCCTGGATGCCTCCCTGGTCCCCCCATCTCCCATTTGGCTCTCCTCCCAGCCTCTGTCCAGCCACAGCTGACCCGGCATCCACCTAAGGGAGGAAGGTGGCTGAAGACATCACGGATGTAGTGATTGAGATGTGATGAACGCTTAAACATTTCATTGTTGAGAATTTACATAGTATGTAACATGTATGTAATATTGCTCCTCAGTCTCAAGGTATTGAATGTTTTCCCTTCACCCAAATGCAGCATCTGGACCAGCTTATGAATCTTCCGCTAGATTCTGTGAAGATGGAACCTTGTTACAGTCAGGTCAACCAGCTTCAGGAGCGCCTGCAGGATCTCAAGAGCCGTTTCAGATTCCCGCATGTCGACCTGGTGGTGCAGCGGACACAAAACTACATGCAAGAGGTTAGCACGCAGGGGCATCCTGGGACGGAGGCCTGAGGGGGTGGGGAATAGGCTCTGAGGGATGGAACAATGTGCTGGGCCATGCAGGTGTGCAAGGCTTCACCTTTCTTCCATATTGATCAGTGTCACAGAGTAGAAACCTCTCTGGGTAATACAGTGACACTAATTAATAATTGCTTAATTTAACCTTGGGTGCACATTAGAATCATCTGGGGAGCTTTTAACACATACTAGACCCTATCTCCACTGATTCTGATTAGATATATTATATATAATCAGTGATTCCAAGTGCATATATATATGTGTGTGTGTGTGTGTGTGGTGCACGTGTGTATTTGTCCGGAAAGTATTGAGCCAGTGTCAATATAATTATATATTTCAATTAAAAAAAAAAAAAGATTTTATTATTTTCAGAAAGAGGGCAAGGAAGAGAGGCAGAGAGGGAGAGAGACATCAGTGTGTCTTTCACAGGTTTCATCAGGTTGCCTTTCACCTGCCTCCAGCCATGGACCTGGAAAATACCAAGCCTGGCTTGCAACCTGATTATGTGCCCTGGCTGGGAATCGAACCAGCGACCTTTGGGTTCGCAGGCCGGCACCTTATCCACTGTGCCACCAGTCAGGGCCCAGCGTCAGTATAATCAAAACAGTGTTTGTGGCTGATACTTTCAGGACAGACTTTGTATAATTTGAACTGATTTTTTTAATTATTGAAATTATATATCTGTAATTCAATAATTTAAAAAATCTTAAAACAATGTTTAAAATAATGTAGTAATTTTTAAATATTATGTATTTTAGACATTAAAAAAATTTTCCCTTACTCATTCCCATTGCTTCTACTGGGTGTTCAGGCCTGAAACCCACTGGCTTCCGTTTAAGTCCCTGACCTCGTTTAGAAGCCAGCAGTGACTCCATCACAGCTTTATGTTTGAATTTCTCCTGGTTGCTTGGTAGGTTCCCTTTCCCCCACGAGGAACAGGGATGAATCACGTGGGTGGTTCCGTGGTATAGTGATTTATCTGTGAGGAAATGGTGTGCTCTCAGAAGCTATCAGAGCATAATTCTATATCTCAGACTCCCTGGGGAAGCGAGTGGCAGACTGGACCCTGTGCCAGCTCCCACCTCAGGTGCCGATAGGCAGGCAGAGTCTTAGATAAAGTCACTTGTGTGTTGCGAATGTGGTGAGAAAGGTATGTGTCGGATCGCCTGGGAATCACAGGCTTGGGAAAGAAAAGAGCGTTTATGTTTCGTTAAGGCTAAAGCAGGATGAAGGGACCCATCTTAGTTAGCATCTAACCCCGGGGTTGTGAGGGATTCAAGAAGGACAGGGGGCAACCCTGGGCACCGTTTCACAGCGGTCCCTGGGCTACTGCAGACCCTGGTGAACCGCACCAGGCTCAGTGACATCTGAGCTGCTTCCGCTTCCCAGCCTGGAGCCGGAGAGGCACGGCTGCGCCCCGCTGCCTAGGCCTGTCCTCCCAGCCTGCAGAAGACAGACATGGGCAGGTGGCTAAGAGGTGGACTCAGAGTGTGCTGGGGGTTCACCTCCCCCCGATAGGACATGTGCAGGATCAAAGCAGCCAGATCTCATGGGAGACCACTCCACCCATCTGGGGAGGCCCTGGCTGGAGGGACCGGAGGTGGAAGGGGATGAACACAGGAGATGGTGCTGTTTTCAATCCCGTGCCCTTGGCTTTTCCAGTGCAGAGTGAGAGGCCAGAAAGGATACGTAGGATACGTACAGGTCCACACACACACACACACACACACACACAGGTATGTGTGTATTTCCAGGTCTCTTGCTGACCCCGCTGAGGCCATGCGCCTCCTTGTGTCACAGCTCAGGGAGTGGGAGGAGCCCCTGTGGCCCTGGTCGCTCAGAACAGTGCCTGAGGGGCGCTCGTGTGGGACGGCCGCCCCCTCCTCCTGTCGGCCACCTTAGACAGGCCTGGGATAGGGACCCCGCCTCTGACTGCTGTGTCTGTGTTGCTCTGGTGTCTAGCTCATGGGGAATGCGGTGTTCACTTTCGGGCAGCTGCTCTCCCCGCACCTCGAAGGCGAGGCCTCCAAAACAGCGGTCGCCATCGAGAAGGTGAAGCTCCGCGTCTTGAAGGTAAAACCATTTTTTCCCCCACTTGTGGGAAGCAGAAAACAAGAAGGTGACCCCTGGGGGAGGTAGGAGAGGGTAAATGGTGGTGGAAGGGATGGTGATAACACAATGCAGTGGACAGGTGATATACAGCATTGTACACTTGAAACCTGGGTCATTTTATTAACCCGTTCACCCTGATACATTTAATAAAAAAAAAAGAAAAGAAAAGAAAGTGACCCCTGTTTCCTTTTAAGTGGAAAATACCAACTTCTTTCACTTCCCACGTCCTCCCCTCACCACCACCCCCCCCCCTTTTTTTTTTTTTTAATCATCTTTCCCGTTTTGCCTCCCTGAGGTTCCCAGGTCTCAGGTACATCAGTTCCCAACCCCCACGGCAGGATTCGTGTGCCTCTTCTGCCATCTAGTGGCTTTTTTGGGAACCACAGGTCCTTGGCATCGCGGCCCATCAGCTGCCGTGACTGACCTCTCCCGGTTTATTTTCAAAGCAATTGCGCTGGGTATTTATTGGCTGTCCACTATAAGCAAAGCATTGTGGCAGGTGTCGCATGGAATATACAAATAGACAAGGCGCAGCTTATTTTCCTCACGTGGTTTGCATTTAAATTAGCCAACATATGTTAGAAAATCAACCTCACATGGCAAAGGAACTATACTCCAAGTAGAACATAAGTTCCGAAACTTTTTTTAAATGAAAAAAGGAAGAGATACCTGCCTCATAAAATTGTTTTAATTTTTTATGCTTAATGTTTAAGTATATATAAAAATGTTTTACTCATAGGAGCGTGCACAGATATGCTATATTTTGAAAGTATTTTAAAAACCTATCGTTTCATTTGATTCTCCTAAGAACATGTGAGATAATTAGAATATACCCCTACTTTAGATATGAAGAAACTGACTCTCTAAGAGCTAATGTAAGCTCAATAGGCTAGTCGAGGTGAACCTAGAGCTTAAACTATACTAAAACCTACTGCATTAACTTTTAGACTTTCCTCTTCCCCTAGACCTGCGATTTTCAAACAGTATGCCACAAGAATTTTTAAACCATGCAGTACCTGACTGTCAAATTTTTTAAATGACACCAACCAACACAATAGCCATCTGGCATGAATGAATCAAAATTATACTTATTTTTAAACGAGATCAGGAAAAAAAAAAGTGATACATTTTTGGTGTGCCACAGAATTTTAGTAATTGGTTTATGTGTGCCATGAGATGAAAATGATTGAAAATCATTGCCCTATTGATGTATCTCTCATGCACTGATGTTTCTCACCCTCTTTCTCCCACCCTTCTCCTCTCTTAAGAAAAATCAGTAAACAAAACTTTAAAAAACAAGAAATTAAAAGCAATATGTATCATGGTAACACAAATAATAATGAACTTGAAAGTGAGAAAGACAAGATACCAAGGTCAATGTCACCTCCAGTGTCAAGGCACTTCCTACCTCTCAGGACAATCCATTTCTTCTCTGGACACCTTTAACTAACTACAAGCACGGGCTTCCTAATGATGAAGCCAAGCTTCTCAGCAGTCTTCAATCTAGCTCGACCCAACTTGTTAAAGACCTTCTTCCTTCCACGTGGTAGCCTTTTCCTGCTTGGACAGAGCAAGAATGTAGCCCCAGGTTACACATCTGGTGTAAATGGCTTCATCTCTTTAACCATTCTTTACGGGGCATTCAGCTCATGTGCCTGTGACTAGCTCCAGCCTGTGGCTGATCCCCTTAAAGTGACACCTAAGACCACACTCTGGTTTCTCGGCTTGGATGATCCATGCCATACAAAGTGGATCATCATCTTTCTCGTTCCAGATGCTAAACTCCTTTGATGAACATGCCACAGTATGAGCCAGACCCCTTTCCCCTTGCAAAAATCATGACAACCCACAAAGCCTGCTTTTAGGGTGGGGAATGAAAGAAGTGGTGACCATGGTTTCTAGGACCCACCCCAGGACAAGGATAACAAAGGACAAATTCACCCCCTACCAGTTCTACCCTCAACTTCTTCATAATGCACAAGTTACTGTTTTGATCTTGCCTCAGTTTCCATATCTGTAAGAGAGGAGGGTGAGGTGGGTCCTTGTCAGTCATACCCTCCACCGGCAGCATAAGGGAATTGTGTAGAAAGATCTCCGAGACCTCGGAAACACCGTAGGGTCCTCAGAAATTAGAGGGGAAGAGGAGACGAAGTGGGGGGAGGACTTTTGGGTTGAAGCAAACTTGAGCAGATGGCAGCGTTGCTATTTAGCATATGCTTCTGTTTCTGTATTGACAGCAATATGATTACGACAGCAGCACCATCCGGAAGAGGATATTTCAAGAGGCGCTGGTTCAAATCACACTTCCCACCGTGCAGAAGTCCTTGGCGTCCACGTGCAAACCAGTAAGCACGGGGTCACTCCACAGAGCCTGCTGTTATTGCCTGTGAAGTTCAAGCTCTCCCTCTCTCTCTCTCCCTCCCTCCCTCTCTCTATCTCTGTCTCTCTCTCTTGGCCATGATGTGCTAGCAACAGTAAAAGGGATCAGCAAACATTTCTGTAAATGGCCCAGTAGTAAATATGTTAGGCTTCACGGGCCAAGCCGCTTCCAATGCAGCTACCCAGCTCTGCTGTTACAGCCCAAAGCAGCCATAGACTCTACATAGACAAATGGGGCAAATCATGCGTGTCCGCATGATTTAATTTACAAAACCGAGCCGCTGGCGGGATTTGCCGACCCCCGGGCCAGATGAAAATCTCAGAGGGCAGCGGTCTAAGCTTGAGGCCAGTGAAGAGTTGTGGTGGGATCACTGAGAGGACCAGGGGTTCCTCGTTAGAGTATGACTCATAATTCCGACAGAGTCTCCGAAACTCGACCACCACATCCGGGAAAAGATCTTAAGGCACATGATTGATTATTGGAGGGTACTTGTTCTGTTAAATCCAGTGGTGTTTGTTGGGTGAAATCAATGAAACAAATCATTTAGAGCTGGTAGGGACCCGAGGCCATCAGGGCCAGCCCTGACGAGGAAGCGTGACCGAGTCTGCAGGGTGGAGTAACCGGTGAGCTGACCCCATAGGCTGAGTCAACACCTGGGTTTGAGTCCTGACTCATCCAGATATCGGCTCTTGGGCTTGGGCAAGTCACGTTTCCTCTCTTTTGGCCCAGCTTTCACTTGGTAGGAGCTGGAGTTAGCCGTACCCCTTGCAGTCTCCCTGGGAAGACTGAGAAGACTAGAATGAGGCAGCTGTCATTTGATGAGTGCTCACCACGTGCAAGGCAGGGTGTTACACACTTTGCATGGATTAGCTCAGTGATTCTCAGGACAGCGCCAGGGGGAGGTACTATTTCTATCCCTGTTGTAGCAACAAGGACACCGGAGGGGTTAAGAAGCGAGCCCCAAATCCCAGAGCTAGCCAGCGGCCAAGTTAGCACGCAGCTCACAAGTGGTCAGTACTACTACTGTGACTCCTCCCACGTCTCAGGAACGATCTATGAGCCTGGACGTGTGTGTGACTCTTAGAGCAAATGATCGACAGCGTTTAGAACTTGAAAAGTGTTTTTTTTGGCAGCTTAGGGAGTCGCCAGGCGTTGAACCGTTAAAATCTTCTGCATGAGTTACCTTCCCGTGGCAGTTTCTTCGGGCAGTTTGACATCCGTCAATGCTGCTTTTCTTCCAAGTGTCATCAGCCTAACTGATCCCTGACATTTACTTCTGGGGGTGTATTTCCTTCATAGAAAGGGACTTGATGATGCCGGGAGAGCCATCTGTCCGTGTGATTGCCCCTTGGCCTATGCGGTTGGAGAAGTTCACCCCAGCAGAGTTGTACCCAGTGTGTAAGAGGCTCTTTTGACTTTTAGTCAAGAGAGACTGGTTCCAAAAGAACCGGTGACCCTGAGTTTTCCGTAATAGAGGATATGGTGTCACTGTCAAAAGGTTTTTTAAAATCTGGATTTAGAACATAGATAAAGTATGGGACTTTCTGCTTCAGGGAAGAACTTTTTAATTTTATGAACGTGTGGTTCTGCTTGGTCCTGAAAGCTGCAGCTTCCTCCGTCCGTGCTGCTCCACGCAAGACGCACGTTGGAACTGCCTAGGAAGCTTGTGAAATGTTTGGATTCCCCAAGACCCACCCTCAGGGGTTCAAATTAATTGACCCAGGGAGTTAAAGATGAGCGTCACAGTTCAATCTATTTTATACAGAAGTTCTGCTTTGTAAATCTGGCCATGTGACAACTGTATAAATGTCCCTAGAAATTATTTCTTTCTATGGAATTGTTTAGCTGGTTGAGAATTTTGAAGGTCCCCTGTTTGCTCAGTAAATGTGTATTAATTAGGTCTGAGATACGATCCAGGCACTGGGCCGGGCCAGTGGCCCTGCCAGTAGCCCTGCCGTCCTGGGGCCCCCAGCGCAAGGAGAGGTGCCTGGGGCTCCGGGGTGGGCTCATCCTTTCTGTGTCTCTCCACCCACCAACTGGCATCTCATGCCTGGTCCTCTTTGTCTCCCCCTCTCCAGGAACTTCAGAAGTACGAGCAGTTCATCTTCGCAGATCACACCAACATGATCCATGTGGAAAACGTGTACGAGGAGATTTTATATCAGACCCTTCTTGATGAAACTCTGAAAGGTGAGGGAGGTCTCCCTGGGCCTGAGGGACCTCTGTTAGACAGGAGCAGCACTCCAGAAGTGACACACAGTAGGGCCAGCGAGGTTTTCCCCACAGCGAGAAAAGGGGTGGGGGAACCCCAGGTCACTGGGGAGATAGAGACAGCAGGGAAGGATGGAGGGAGGCAGGTGGGAGGGGCACTAATCCTGACAGAACACACCATACTGGGACCATTAGTCTTTCTTGTTCCATACAAAGGAGGATGCTGTGACATAGGGCGTCCTCATCTTTCAGATGAGAAAACTGGGGTTTGCAGAGATTAAACCCAGGGTGTCTCATGGCCAGCTGTCTTCCCCCCGCTTTTTCAGACAGAACAAAGGACAAAGGGCTCCTCTTAGTCACAGGGTCACAGCTCCGACCTCCCCACCCTTGTCTCCGGTGAGCGGGGAGGTGAGCCCCCAGTGGCTGCTGTCACAGCACATTCCTCACCTCCCCTTGGCCGCACAGAAGCGACCCAGGGCAGTGACTTGTGCACTGGGAGGCTCCTAGGACTCTGGCACCCCCTGGGGAAGCAGGCCTGGCTCGGGGCAGGGGTGTAGATAGGAAACCTCGGTAGAGTTAGGGAGGGCCACCGGTAAACTTGCCAACCTGACACGTGTCTGGTCTCCATGGGGAGGGCTGAGCATCACGAAAGTCCTCCACAGAGAAGAAAACTGGCCAAGCGCAAGTCCTGGGTCCCAGCAGCTCATCACCGGGGTTCGAATGAGATAAGGGTTGGAAGGGTGTCCTCGCAGGTCCATACAGAGGAAGGGATCTGTCAGGTCTACTGTGAGTCCTGGGGTGAATTAGAAAAGGGCTCCCTTCACCTGAAACCTGTATAACTTTAGTCACCAGTGTTACCCCAGTATATTCCAATTTTTAAAAATTAGTAGTTACAAAATAGTCACAGAGACGTAGTACAGCCTAGGAAATACAGTGAAATAATAGTCTATTAACTAGTACGTAGGGGGCCAGCTGGGTGCTGGAAATATTGAGGGGAACACTGTAAAATGTACAATTGTCTGACCACTGTGCTGCACACCTGCAGCTAATGCAAAATAATTCTGAATGTCGACTATACTTGAAAAATAACATTTAAATTTAAAGAAAGAAATCTTTTGTCTAACCTAGAGAGGAAAATGCTAAAGGGAGCAAATCATTCCTTATTAAAAAAAAAAAAAAAAAAGAAGAAGAAGAAAAAAGGAGGCCCTGGCTGGTAGCACAGTGGCTAAGGCACCGGCCTGCGAACCCAAAGGCCACTCACTGGTTCGTTCGATCCCCAGCCAGGGCACATAACCACGTTGCAAGCCAGGTCTCCAGCCAGGTCCGTAGCTGGAGGCAGGTGAAAGGCAACCATACATTGATGTTTCTCTCCCTTTCTTCCTCCCTCCCTCTCTACCCTTCTTTCTACAAATAATGGATAAAATCTTTTAAAAGAAAAAAAATGGAAAAGTCTTCTTCCCTTCAGACCCTTGACTGCTCTGTGTCCAAAAAGGGCCACAAAATGCTGATTGTGTTAGACCAGGTCACCCTACTGTGGTGGCTGGAGGTGAAGCTGACTGGCCAACCTACAGCTGTTTTCCGTGTCGGTAGCACCCCCTGCTGGCCACTGCAGAACCTGCGCAGCTGTCATTATTAGCATTGCTGCTCCTCTCAAGGCCTCTAAGACTGAGCTGGACAGACATAAATCGTCATTTTAGCGTGTCTGGTGTTTTTGCCGTGGCATCTTGGCTGCGAGCATTTTTGGGACAAACATGTTTGCCCCATAACTAATTGGCCACAAGGCAATGTTTCCAAAAGAAAGATCAAATTATGTCAAAGAAAAGAGGGGCATTAAAACTGAAGAACAGCCCTGGCAGATGTGGCTGAGTGGACTGAGTGCTGGCCTACTCATCACAGAGTCACCAGTTCAATTCCCAGTCACAGCACATGCCTGGGTTGTGGGCCAGGTCCCAGGTTCAGGATGCAGGAGAGGCAACCGCACATTGCTATTTCTCTCCCTCTCTTTCTCCCTCCCTTCCACGCTCTCTAAAAATAAATAAATAAAATCTTTAATGGAAAAAAAACAAAAACGAAATGTAAAAAGACTTGATTGCAAGATACAGATATTTGAATACATTTAACATGTGTGCTGATTCATGGCAATAACGGATTGTATCTTATGGATTGTACCTAAAGCCTGGGCTTTGTTCTATGGGACGTGTGGGTTCAACTCTGCACCCTCAGAGGCCCTTGGGTGCCTCTCTTTCTCTTCCCAATGTAGTGTTTCAAAATAAGAAACCAACTAACTCTTGGAGCAAGAATCATCACCATCTGGAAAAAAATAATACCAACTATTTTAAGATCAGCGCTATTTATCTTCTCCACTACTTTGTCAATGGAGAAATGAAACCAAAGTTGACCAAAAAAAAAAAAAAATTAAAAATAAACCAACACAAAAAACAAACTATCAACCAAGTAGTTTATCTTTTATGGTGATTGATTCATCAAGTGCAGAAATGAAACTGAAAACACACACACACACAAAACCAAACGCATAAAACACTGTCAGTTATTTATTCTTTTTTTAGAGCAAAATAGCCTTATGGCTGATTAGTTATGCAGCCGACGTGTTTGTGGCAATGACACCTACCGCAAAGACGTTATGGGCCCAGTGCTAGTCAACAGGGCTCTCTCTGAGCACTCAGTACTGAGAACTTATTCCACACTCAGGACTGTGCGGTGGGAAAAGGCAGAAAAACGTGAGGCCTGCTCCTGCCCTAGAGGGGTTCCCTTCAAGGTGGACATAAACCCAAACCACACAGATCGGCAGCTAATAAAACTCGAAAGGGCCTGTATGAGTGATCCAGGTGTAACATGATGGATTGTGAGCTTCCTGACAGCAAAGGCCATGTTTTCTTCATGTGTGGATTCCCAGATCCTGTGCTATACTCTATGCCCAGTAAGCGTTTGCCGTTTGAAATGAATGTGTGGAGGCATGAAGGAAGGAAACACTAGGAAGGTCCAAAGTTCAGTCTGAGTTTGCAGGCTTCAATCATTAATCAGGGCAAGCTACCTGGAAGCTGGAACTTGAACTTGAGGCAGCTGGGGAGCCAGAAACACGGAGAGGGGCGTTTGGCTTCGGGGTAAAATCAGAAAAGCTGACTTGGCTGCGGCCAGGTACTAATATCATGTTTTGTTTTTCTGGCCTCTCAGTGATAAAGGAGGCCGCCGTCCTGAAGAAACACAACTTATTTGAAGACAACATGGCCTTGCCCAGTGAAAGCGTGTCCAGCTTAACAGATCTCAAAACCCCCGCAGGGTCCAACCAGGCCAGCCCGGCCAGGAGGGCTTCGGCCATTCTGCCGGGGGCTGCTGATGACAGTGAGGCCCCCACGAACGAGGTGTTCCAGGAAGCAGGGGAGAGGAAGCAGTCCGGGGCCCCTAGTCCAATGGCCGAAGAAGAAAGCCTTTCTTCACCGGGTGGGCAGGGGCAGGTGATCGCTTCAGGCACGGGTGACCCTGCTGTGAGGCCTGTGGCTGCAAAGGACCCGGCAGGAGCCCCGGGCACCCCGGGCACACACCCATCGGAGCCGGAGTTGGGAGGGAGTCCCGGGGACAGAGAACCCGCCCTCGAAAAGCCAGAATCCGCCTCTGACTCAGGCTCCTTGAAGGAGCTCCGAAATTTGTTGACGGTGACCATTGAGGTGCCCGTGGAGTCTGCCACCCTCGAGATGGAAAAAGATACCCATCAGGAAACCCTTGTTCTCCAAGAAATTGAAAAAGAAGAGGAGACAACCACAATCTGCACAGAGGCCAGTCCCACAGCTGCCTCCAGCCAGGACAGCTGTGAGGATGGTGGGGTGAGGAAGGAGAGGGAGGCCGAGTCCCCTGCGGCTGTGGAGGGTGGGGTGGAGTTAGGGGGATGCACAGAGGCTCAGCCCGCCTGCGAAGGGCTCCAGCGTGGTGCCAGCGGCCCAGACCCCCCAGAGGAGCACGCCGAGGCTGGGGAGACCCCCGGGAGGGAGCTCCCAGGGAGGCCCTCCACACCTGACGCTCATGAAGGAGGTACAGCCACGCCGCCAGGAGGGTGCACTGTGAGTCCTGCCCCCAGTGGCCCCGGTGAGGGCCCCATCCCTGTGGGAGAGGAAGCGGTGGGAGGGAAACACGACTCTCTCCAGGCTGCTGCCCAGGCACATGCGGAGGAGATTAAGGGGGCCGGTGCTCACGGGTGTCAGTGGGTGGTGGAGAACACCCCAAACACCGACATCATCCAAGGCCCACAGGAGGAGGAGGGGGAGGGTCCCTCAGAGCAGCCCTGCGGGGAATGACAGGGACAGTTTGGCAAAACTCCTTCTTTGAACAAACGCAGCCAGGGGGTTAGTTATGGGTACACTTAGGGGGTGCATGCATGTTACTACCAAAAAAATCATTTTATTAAGTGCTTTCTTAATTTGTATTGAAATCAGAGGGAAGGCAGAGAGGGCGTGAGCCCAGAGGCAACCCTTTGTGGAATTGAACAGCCCCACCACGAGTTCCTGCTTAAGCATTTTAATCGGAATTCCAAAGAAGTGGAGTGTATGGGGTGAGAGGCAGCTGAGGGTGTCCATGGGAGGGGGCGGCTGTCGCATTGGAGATGGGGAAAATAATAGGAACACCGTTTTCGGTACACTCTGCACATTTCCTTCTGAGTGCACGCTGAGGCTTTTCAGTTCTTTGTGAGAATGCAAATACATACCGCAAATCCAGCTTCACCGTCTACTGTACCATCTTCACCGGCTCTTACAGACTCAGTCTTTGTTTGTCCTGCAGGAAAGCGATGGTGGTGACGGCTGGTCCCCCTGCTGTATGCGGCCCCACAGAGCCGGGTGGGGGGAGGCGGGGCAGGTGGAGCTGAGTAGAAACAGAGGAAGCTGTGGTCTGCGGACAGGGCCTGCTACTGATTCTGCTATCCTCGCCTTCTTAACTCACCTGGTGGTGGCTTCTTTTTCATTAATCACCTTCTGGGGAAATTCAAATGAGGCAAGAAAATTTCCCTGGCACGTTGAAGCATTCCAAATTAGCCTTAGACTGTGCAGAGAAAGAGCTTAGCTAAACTATTGGGCACAAAGCCTACCAATTAAACGAAGGTTATTGAAACAGCTACTCTCGGCCACATGCTGTGTTAAGCATAGTACTAAAAAGAGAAGAAAAAAAAAGAAGAAACTATAAGGAGCTTTGTTCGGTATAAATTAAAAGGCCGGAGGGAATGTAAGAAAATGCCTGTTTTCAAATGATATGCTTCCTGTGATGACATGGAAACTTTCTTTCTGTTGAGACGGTCCTGATCCACTCCCAGAAGGAAATAGGAAATAAAGTGAAAAAATGATTTACAAAAAAAAAAAAAAAGAGAGAAAGAAAAGGGAGAGGATGGAGAGAGAAGCCAAGATATCATCAAGCTCCAGGATGTTACCAAGAGAACGCTTGTTCAGTCATTTAGCAGGTTAATTGAGTCTATTGTATCCCAGGCCCTGGAGATCTGTGGTTGAAAAGATCTTTTCCTGGCCTGGCTGATGTGGCTCAGTGGATGGAGTGCTGGCCTGTGAGCTGAAAGGTCGCTGGTTCGTTTCCCAGTCAGGGCACCTGCCTCAGTTGTGAGCCAGGTCCCCCGTTGGCGTGCAAGAGACCGCTGATTGTTTCTTTTGCGCATTGATATTTCTCCCCCTCTCCTTCTCCCTCCCTTCTCCTCTTTCTAAAACTAACTAAATAAAATCTTTTTAAAAATAACTATCAATACCCCCAGAGAGTCTCAGTTGATCAGTCTGTGAGGGTGGGGGGCACCTGGCACAGTTGTTCAGAGAAAAAACAAAGATCTGTTCCTTTCTCCCATATCCTGCACTTTATCAGAAATAGACATGAATACATCTTCTACATCAACTGTGACCTGCAAAGGTTAATGTTACAGGTAGAATGGACTTCCAAAAGATTAAAGAAAGTATTCTACGATCCTTCAGAAAATATCCGTTTATTTTCTAAGAGCTTCAGCCCTGGCACTACCTCCTCATATTCCATAAATTTTAATATTAGAGCCCAACATACTGTCCTAAGAGCTTGGCTTGACCATGGCTGACAAGGAAGTTTATACCAGTCTCTAGAGGAGTGTCCCACCGTTGAACCATTCACGCAGGAATTCTAATAGCTTCCTCTCCACCTCCCATGAAGAACTTGGATTTCCAGGTCTTAAAGGAGGAAAGGCCATCAGTGTCAGTGGAGTCTCCTGCTGAGATCCTCACACCTATGAAGAACTAGCGGCCACCCCTCCCCGGCCCCGGAATTGCCGGTGCTTGCTCACAGCCTTGCTCCGAGCATGAAGTGTTGCAGCTCTCTTTCCTCCCTGTCTCTTCCAGCGGCTCTCCTCTTCAAGGGCAGGAACTAGGGTTTCGTCATTCTGTGTGCTTCCTGCTACAACCGCACAGCCTTGAATGGCTCCCTGCCTCCTCAGGTCACTTTGATGTCCCTAGTGCCTCGCAAGGAACGGGCCTGCGCCAGGCAACTCAGGAAACGTGACAGCCCAACACCCACCGTGCTGCTGCTGCGCTTGGGCTATTTGGGGTTTGCTGTCAGCCAGGGAGATGTTTTCACACCGGGCGTTCTGCCCTTGCAGAGCCTTCCTTCAAATCCAGTCCAGATGGCCACGTGGTCAGAGGCTCTGCCCAGCAAGGCCAGGAGCCAAAGGAGCCGTGGCCAGCCCTGCCAAGGGCTGCCCTTCCCTCCAGGAGAGTCGCGGCAAGGCAGGAGGTCACAGGGCTGCCGCCACACCAGAGCACCCCCAGCTTTCTCTCCATCCTCACGTCATGGCGTCTTGAACCTGGGAAAGCAGAGTAATTTGTGCCAACCCCAAAAGAGAGCACGTTTCACCGTGTTGGATGGATGAGCATCAGCGCCCTCCCTTAATCCATCCTGTAGGCCCCAGGGGACCGGGCACGACGCGGGAGGGTGCATTTGAGAACACAAAGCATTTTGGGGGACATGTGTCACAAAGGACAAATTGATTAGGCAGGATGATTGTCCCATGCGCAGATGGAACAGGAAGCTAAAGTGCATGAAAAATACCCCTTACTCATTTTAACCTGTGGGACAGAATCACTTCACATTACCACGAGTTGGTGGCTTTCCGTTCGGATTTCTCTGTGCCGCATCTGGGGTGTCCAGGTTGGGGCCAAGTCACTGTGATTCCACTGCTCAGCGTAACAGCTGGTAGGGATCTCTCCTACCAGCGGCTCTATTAGAAAAGCATCAAACCTCAAGACATGCTTTTTTGGCAAAGTTCCATGACTTTGAATGTTATGTTACTGCCGGCCTTCCACAAATAATATTTTCCTTACAGAAATTAGCTTGTCATTTTCTCCTCTGCAGCTTGGAACTGAAACGGCAGTGCCTTGCAAGATGGAGGGTAAATTCTCTTTAAAAGACAAAAAAGTAGTTTGCAGACCACAAGGATGAAATTTTAGTTGGTCCAAAAGCTTTGGAAAGAGGCTTAGTGTGAAACCTTGCAGGTCGTTAGGCAGGTTTCCTACATTTTATTTAGGAAATCCTCAGGTCCGGTTTTGTAGCCTCCAGGTTGGAGCCAGTGGTTTCAAAGGGTTTCATGATTCTCCCAGTCAGGTGACTTTATTTCTTGATGATAAGTGCCAAATGATATACGCTACATAGCAATTTTAATGTGGGGAAGGGAAGGGCACCACCGACTAAAACAGTGATACAGGTCCATTAGGTGAAATGTCAGCTGCTCCGCGTGCCTTCTTTACTGTAAACAAATGGGTTTTGGGGACTTGTCACCTGAAGTCCCGCATTTTCTTCAAGAAAAAAAATCAGCCCTGTGGATTGATGTTTTTTTAGTCACTATGTAAAGCAGATAAATGTAAAACACTTTGTAACCATGTATTTACTCAGCCAAGTGCCTATATGCCAATAAAATGTTCATCCTTGAAGAGGTGTCCAGATGTCCTGTTTCTTTGGAATGGGGCTGGTCTCATCTTCTAAGCAAATGTCATAACTTGAGCTGGGAGCAACAGCCCTCAGAGATGACAGAGGTGAGTCACTGTCACCATATTAGGGAACTTTTCATTTTCTGTCATCAGGAAGAAATCCACAGGGAAGTCACTTAATGTCAGATGTAATTATGCTTTGAAACTGCATATGCTTGCTTCTGTCGGAATTAGATGATGTCTAAATACAGCAATGGGCAATTACCCTTGACGCAATTGAACTGCTGTTCAAACAAATTTGTTTTCAGCGGGTAACACGGAGTGGCAGATTCATTCTTTCTCTAATTGTAGATAAAGCAGTATTTACTCACCAGTGTCGACAGCTGCTCATTCACCCAGGAGTTCATTTCAAAACAAGTGACTGTGGATCAGTTACATGCTGTCACTCTAGTGGGTGCTGGAGACGCAGGAACACGGTGGACGTGAGCCCTACATCAGCCAACTCAAGTTCGTAGGGTGAACTTGGCCAGGGAGAGCCTAAAAGGGCTATCTGCTTCCTTGCCTGGCATCGGCCTTGTCTTCATTCTACCTACACCAACAGCTTCAGCCTAGAGAGGAAGAGATGTTGGAGCAATCAGGTCAGGGACAAGGGGACAGCGGGTGTGGCATAAACCTCACCTTTCCTCTCTCCCTTCCATACGAAGCATCCAGTCCTTGAGAATCCTTCCCAGAACGGTCCTCCGCAACTTCTATGGAAGGCTGATGATCATATTGGAATTGGAGGAGACTGGGTTGGTTTGAAACTGCTTCTGCGCAGTTTTTCTTAGACGACATGTTTATCTGGTGTGGCTGGGATGGAACTGACGGAGGTCTTGAAAGGAGTCAACTAAATGTGGATGCTAGTGTCTATAGTTGCAGTATTAATGATTGTCAAGCACCAGAAAACGATCTATACGTCCTTTAGCTGGTGAATGTACAAACTGTGGTGCATCCATTGATAGACTACTACTCACCAATAAAAGGAAATGCTCTACTGACATACTTAGTAACATGGATGAATCTCAAAATAATTAGAGCGAAAAAAGCCGGACAAAAAGGAATGTGTATTATAGGCTTCCTTTTATGAGACCTGCTGGGAAAGGAAAAACAATAGAGCTAAAAAATAGATCATCGATTGCCTGCAGTTGTGGGTAGTGGGAGGGACTGACTGTGAAGTGGGGTGTAAGGGAATTTGGGGGTGAGCTATTTCTTGATTAGGGTGGTTGCTCCGTGACCATATGCATTTGTTAATACTCATGTTAATACTCGTGTAACTGTATCAACAAAAAGGGTGCATGCTAGTCATATGTAAAAATGTACCTCAATAAACATGACTAAAAATTTGCTTAAATGGCCCAAGTTTTCAACAATAAGGAGATAAGTAATTATATTATAAAACTTTATGCAGTAAAGCATTACAAAATTGTTTCGGACTTTTAAGACTTTTTCTCTGCCTGGCAGGTTAGGAGGATCCTTCATGTATGTGTGAAATTTGCGTTTCAAGTTAGAAATGGACAACTTGTTTTTCCCACTTTTTCTTATAGCTAGGGCATGGGTACATGGTATATAAGACTCACTCATAAAATTTGATTCCATAGAGTGGTAAGAAGAAGGAGGTGCGTATGACAAATCCATTCTGCTGCCATGGTGGACTGTGGCAGAGAGACCCCAGCTCTCAGAGGGGCCATGACAGATGGTCTGGGAGCGAGTGTCCCACCTCCAAAGTCAATGGTACTGTTAAACTCCTGAAGCATTCTGGTGCTGTGATTTGGGATGTATATTCATCAAGCCTGGTCTTGCACGCTCCAAGATTTTAACATATTTATATTTAAATTTAATATGTTAAATTAATTTAAAGTTTAAATTAATTAGCTAAAACATTGTTTGCAACCAAGAACCTAGACTGATAGAACAGTCACTAAAAATTATGTGCATAAGCAGATCCTTACCAACCTGAGCTAGGACTGAATCATGGGTATGTGGCTCAGGCCATCACTGAAGAAAAAGACTCGTGCCTGGTGATGACTTCCATACGGTGAGCACAAAGGAGGCCAGTGCCATCATCTACAGCAGGAAACTGTACAAGAAGATACCCACATCAGTCATCAACAAAGTGGAAGCGGAGTCTCCATGTAAAATGCAGGAAGAGGCCCTGGCCCAGGAGCTCAGTTGATTAGAAAGAGCATCATTTGGCTATGCCAAGATTGCAGGTTCGATCCCCGATCAGGGCACGTACAAGAACCAACAATGAATGCATGAATAAACAGAGCAACAAATCAGTCTCCCTCTCCACCCCACTTCCTGTCTCTCTACAATAAATAAAAACAAATTAAAAAGATGCAGGAAGAGAGAGGAGGAAGAACTGTGTTCCCCACCTGCGGGTCTCCCTACCCATAGGTGCACTGAACCGAAAGACACCAGGAAGAGCCACTTAAGGCTTTCTGCAGAGGCATTTTATTTTCATTGCGTTGGGGTGCACCAATGGACCTGGAGAAGAATGAATGAATTACACATAGTTTGCAACACCATGGGAAAGGCTTAGCCACAGGTTTGAGTTTTTAAAAATCACAAGAAGATTACTATACATGTATAACCAAAAAAAACAAACAAACAAAAAAAAGGAAGATAAAGAAAGAAAATGTAATAAGATGGAAAATGTGACTTGGGCTGTGAGATTTTAAATGGTTACAATTGTCTTTTGAATCCTCCACCCTGCCCCTCATGTTCCACAATGAAGATGCGTGACTGTCAACATCAGAAAAACTTGAATGTTTAGCAATATTTTAAATACGAATTTAAATTTGGCAAAAGGGCCATCTGTCTGCCTAAATTCCCATAAGTCAAGGGATTCTTTGGATGCATTTCCTCTTATCTTTATGCCCCTTCACAACAGTGTGTAATTGGGGATGATGGAAAGCAGAACAGGGGAAAACCCACTAGAAACAGTTGCTAAGGAAAAATTGGTTCCCTAAAATAACCCTTTGATGAGTACTGCTCCGAAGGGCCCTGCTGACTCTTTGAAGTTCTGATTGTGACCCGACTCTTCTTCCCCAGAAGTCCTCTCGTGATGCACTGGGATCTGCCTTCCCAGCAGGGACAGCGAGGCGCTGGGACATGGCAAACTCCAACATTCCGCCCTGTGGGGAGTCAGGAACTCCTAGGTTCAATTTTCAGTCATGTGTCACTGATGAATCCTCCAAGAGGTGGGACATGAAAGATAACTCAGTTTATCGAACACTATCACCGCCTGCTTGATATGCCATAAGAAATGACACATACGAAAGAGATTACACTCATTGGAGCACAACGTGGCATGCTGTGAAAAACAACCAAGGGTGAGTTGAAATCTGAAAAGCCTGAGTTTAAAATTGTCCATCTGAATAGCCTTTGATATCTAAACCTTTTATTTTTTTGACTCTTTGAAAAATAGTGATTCCTAGATCAAAACCAGAGATGGAATCTGTCCCAAGGTAGGTAGAAATCACCTGAGGATAAAATTGTTAGACTCCATTAAGAGGATGAGATCAAACACATGGACACAAAGCATTTTAAACACATCTCCCTGAGCAAGACAATTACAAAATTGCTCTTCAAAATTTAGTAAACTGATAAAAATTGGAGAGACACTCCTTGAAATATTTTTTCCATTTTTAGTTCTAGAACAATTATTATAAAAGCAATAACTGTTCCATTTAATTAAAACTGATGACCCTTTATAAATCACCCACAGCTACCATCATCAAGAATTATTTTGAGAAATATTAGTTTGGAATCAGCAGTGTTATACTTAAAACCTATGAGATTGGGACTATGCATTAAAATTTTATGCTTAAGACACTTTGCTCCCTAAACTGGTGCTAAGATGTAAGTAATAAAGTTAATTGTGAAGTATATAAAATTTGCTTTCTTCTCCTCTATTATTTGCCTGGACCTTTATTTACCTCCTATCCCTAAGTCTGTAGCTAGGATTTATTTCTCAATACTCTGTTCTCAACACTCAGGTTCCCTGTTACGCTGAAGGAACAGAAGCAATAGGGGAACACTTCTATTTACTTAGTGCACCTTCGTACTTTCACGGGTGGCCTCCCTCCTGATTTTCCTGCTTTCTCACCAAAACCTCACATCAGGCAAATTTAATAACTTGGCAAACCATTCCGTTTTCTTATCAACTTCTAACAGACTCCACCTGTCCAAGTGGACCAGGAAGTAACAACCGTCTGGTTTTATGTTAATCCTATTATATTTAATTCTTATATTGCAGGAGCGACTGCAATGGCTGATATTACAGCTTCTACTGTTTACTAACTGTGTCTTTTCCAGCCAGGAGATTTAAGGACTCCAGGGAAGCTGTCTTGCAGCATTTTCAGTAATACATTATCTCTATGCATCTTACATGGAGGAGAAAGGAAAAGGCAAGTTCTAAAGATAAGCTGGGAAAACTTCTGCAATTGTAAAATGTACCCAAGGCTCGGACAAAATAGTAATTTTTTAAAAACACTTCTCCAAGGAAATTCTATTATTTGTTGGTGGTACTTAGGGATCTTAGAGATAAATTATACATAAGTCAAATTAAAAACAAAACCGGACAGATTTTTCACTTAACCCATTTTGGGAATTCGCAACCATCAAAAAGTCACATTTGCATCTTCACTGTAAGTACAACCATGACTGTGAAAACACCAAAGCAAGACTTCAGCGTAGAATCCTAAGTGTCTCCTAATATTTGTTATCCTCTTTTATAGTTATGGAATCTAAGTTAAAGCTGGGCACATACCTTCCCAGTTAGAGGCTAAAAACGTGAACTGATGAACTCATTTCCAATGAGCCGTGAGCATGGGTGAGGCGCGGCCCTTCCTGGCCACATGCTTTCCGAAAGCAACAGCCTGCCCTCCGGCTCTGTCTCCCTTCCAGGCTCTAGCTGAAAGGTCAGTGGCAACTGGTGAACAGCATCTACCAGACATGCCCATTAGGGGACATAACAGCAGCCCGAGTTCCTGGATGGTTGGTTCTGTGAGGTAGAATTGCCCGTCAGACCTGAACCATTCCCCTGTTTCTGATATTATCTGGGAGAGAAACAACTTCCTCTCGTTTAAATCACTGTATTTGGGATCTCTTTCTTCTAGCACGTTGGCTTATACCATAACCAATAAAATGATTTAGTATCATCATTATGATCATGTGTGCTATGTTCTAAGGTATATCTTTTTTTTTTTTTTTAACTTAGAAAGGAGGCTTCTATGATTGCTTGTTTGGGGGGGGGTTGCTACTATTTATTAAATGATATAAATACAGTATTTATTAAATCTTTGTAAACTTAAAAGGGTTGCCAATAACAAGTCATGTTAATAATCTCAAGCTAACAATCCATGATAGTAGGAAGTTCGTGGTATTTCTGCGGACATTTTAGCCTGCTCACATGGCTGACCTCCCAGGTAGCACAACCCAGTCAGTGTACTCATGCTCCCAGAATAATTCGTTTTCAGGCACTGTAATACAGCAGAGGAACGGATGCTGAAGTATGTAGCCACATTACCTTTTTGCTTACTTCGTGGACTGGCTGCTCCCTTGATGTGTGCGAAAAAGGGGCGCTAGTTATTCAGGATGCTGATGTAACTAGCCACTTACTGACTTCAGCCTCACAAGTACTCTTGAATTTCACGTGTCATTCGTCAATATAAAAGCAACTCCAGTGAATCCTTTCATTGACACATCCTTTTATTTGTCCTCCACTCCCCTCAGATTGGGTAATGGATTAGTTATCCTAACTGCCTACAGAGCTCACCCTGAGGGAATTTTCCAGTAAGATAAAGACCTTTCTGTCCATATCTTCTTCCAACTTCCTGCAGCTTGGGCCGCTACTGGCCACTCCCTTCTGGACAGTTCCTCAGCCTTTGATTTCCGTGACTCTTTTCTCTGGCTTGCTTCCCACCTGTTTCCACCTTTCCTTTGCTCTCCTCCACGTCTCAGCCGAACTCATTGTCTCCCTGCTTCTCCCCAACTGCTCTTCAGCCCCTGCTTTCTATTTTGCTGAGTGGGGCAGCCCTTTCCAATAAACTGCTCCAGTTATGAAAGCGATTCGGGGCTGAGGGGAAAAGCAGGACCCTGGGGAGCAGCTGCATCGGCCCTGGAATCTTACTTTCAGCCTTAACTTTCTACCTGGTAATAATCAGAATACCAATAGCTGCTATTTATTGAGCACTTTCCATCTGTGCTAAACACTTTCCAAGCATCAGCTTATTATCTTTACAACTCCCCCCCCCCCCCCCCCCCCCCCCC